>CM064503.1:48514875-48757375 GCA_032716605.1 Paralithodes platypus
AACAAACCAGCTTCCACCAAGATAAAGAGCCCGATGACCGACGATCACGTCATTTACCAACATACCTGTAATTATGAGGACTGTGGACCTCATTCCTATATTGGTATGACGCAGACTCGTCTTTCACGTCGGTTAACTCTTCACCTTCAGGCTGGAGCCATCAAAGATCACTATCTCACCCCTAACCACCCCCACCTCACACGCAACGAGTTAGAGAAACACACCACCATACTCGATAAAGAAAGTGACCCAAGGAGATTACCTATACTCGAAGCATTATATATCCAAGCCTTACATCCCAACATCAACAACCAAACTCTGGACCTTCAGATCCTTCCTTCTGCCAAAAGGCACTTTCCTACAGGACCTAACGCCCCCCCTCGCCCCCCAGTGCCCTTGACGCAGCCCCCCGCGCTACCTCCTTCAGCTTCGTCTTCTGCAGGCGCCACACGTACTACGCAACTTAGGCCACGCCCCTCGACACGCAGCCAATCAGCTTCGACCCCGCCAACCGACCACCATCCCGCATCCAGTGCGCATGCGTGAAGCGGTTCTATCTTTCTCTCTCCTAGAATACCCCTCCTCCAATAGCAGACTTTTGCCCCCTGATTTTCGCCTCCTCTGATCCTTCACCCTCTATATATACCCTTCCTGTTTACCTTTTATATCATTCTATCCTTACTTGATAATGCTGGTTGTCCAGTGAAACGCGTCATATATCCTGTATCATCATGTACATTAATGAAACCCTGTACCACCATGAATTTTGCTCATCTCCTTCATCTACTTCCTGCCACCCAGCGAAAACTCATCAGAGACCTGGAAACTTTGAATAATAAATTTTCCAACGCAGAAATTGCCATTTCTTTCAACCTCGTATGTATTAAAGAAAATTGATTACCTGGCTTTACTAACATATATATATATATATATATATATATATATATATGTATACCGTATATATATATATATATATATATATATATATATATATATATATATATATATATATATATATATATTGTTAGGATGTTCCACCATCGTAAGTTTCATTTAGTTAATTTATGTTCGTAACTTACTATAAGCATTGGTCATATATTCACATGGTGAATATATCATTCCGTTTGGCGGTAACTCCAATAGTGCGAAATTATGTAACCCATTTATTATTAATGGGCTTTTCTGGTATATTGATACAGTAGCGTTGTATAAGCATGTTGTATCTAGTTGTTTCATCCTATGTGGTCCTACTTGTCATAGTGCATTATTTAAGGAAGGATTACATTGTAGAAAGGAACCATCAAGCTGGTTCAAGTGGAGCCATCTGGCGGCGTCAGTGTGTACCAGCTGAACGCTAGTCAGTCCGCATTTAGCTTTCAAGAGAGAAACACCTAGCTCTATTATTTATCTATTGGCATATACTCGTTTGTTTATTCATTTGCATTTTTAACGTAACATCTGACGGATTCTAAGGCGTGTGTGTGGCTTGTGTGTTCCTGCATATTTTATTGTTTTGTCCATATATGTTTCATCCTTTCTCTGTTTTACTTAGTGTGTGTAGAGAGCCGCAACCTTGGCCTTGTTAAGGTATATTTATTTGATCATTGATTAATTTGTTTATGCTTGATATTTGCTTCATTGTTTTGTCCTTTATTGTTGACATGTATTTACCGTTTTTGTATTAACGTAATTTAAATCAAAGCTTTCTCTTCTTTGTGCAGCTTAGAAAGGATCCTCCTCAGTATTGCCATTCGGTACTGAGTGTTGATGATAGTTGTGGCTAAAGATATCTTTTCACCACAACTAGTGGTTCCAGTGTTTGCATTGTTTGTATAATGGATCGAACCAGTTGGGGGATTGTCTACACCTTTGGTCCCCAGAGAGCCTGGAAGTTGCGAATGAGCTTTGTTCTGTTACGATTATGCTGCGTTACGAGTTGAGGCTACGGAGGTGCTGAGTATTTATTTGTCTGTGTTAGTCCAAGGACTAGAAGCCTCTACTGCCAGTCGTAACAATATATAAATATATACGTATTTATATATATGGATTTGTCATATTTATTTTATTATATATATATATATATATATATATATATATATATATATATATATATATATATATATATATATATATAATGTATATATATACTGTATGAATAAAATAAATATAATTAAATGTTTCTTAATTTCCATATTTAGCATTATGAAACACAGGATGATGTTCCTTATCACATAATATGTCAGTTGTTATGTTATGTGCATGATATGTTGTATATGTCAGTTATGTTATGTGCATGATATGTTGTATATGTCAAGTAATTGTTCCTCCAAAGGTGAAGGCACTATTAAAAACTCAATAAATATTGAGATTTTATGTTAGTTTTGGTTAGTCTATTTATGCAATCATACATTTGTTAGTTTCCTCCCTAGGTCTCCATCAAGCTGTAACAAAAACACTCTAAGAACACCTGTCAAGGTACATTTGTACATTTTTTTCGGTAGTAAAGATGTCCCGGCCGAAGGCCGATTCCTCTTAGAATTACAGGCTCGCTAGTGCTCGCCAGGAACGAATCGACACCTAAATGGCACGAAAGGTCTTAATATTGGCAATAGCAAATGGAGCAAAGTGTTTAAAAATCGCTCAAACTAAGGATGAGAACGTCTTAAAATCTCATAACTAATGGGGCTAATCATGAGGGAGAAAGGGGTCCAGAAAAAGGTAATACCTCCTCGTAGGCAACCAGCTTGAAATAATCTAACATAAAGCAGTGGAAGATGTTCACATAACTGTTGTATTGCAACATAACTTATTCTACTTGAACCACAACACGGATTATGCAACATGAGTAATATACCCTGTTCCAAGTAAGTACGCCAAAACTCTTGAACATTAACCTCTATAACTCACAAACGACGAGTGTAATCAAGCTAATATTTCTACCATTTGGGACGAGCCTGCCAGGGAATAGGTGCGTACATTTAAAGCACTTTGGCTCGAACCCTTTTTGAGTTACAGAGGATGGAGTTTACGATTTTTGATCTAGCCATTTGAAACGGTGTATATGCACTGCTACAAGTACTACTCAACTCATTTTCTGGGTAGCATTAGAGTGGTACAAAAACAGTGTGTCAAACGAAAGCCGATCCCATTAATGTTAGACTTTATTATTGCATATTGTAGGATTAATGGATGGTATACAGATCAAATTATCTCTTTGGAAGTGATAACATGACCAAGGCGATGCTATTTCATATTACTTGTCTTGTATTCCTTCTAATATTCACTCAAGTCTCCAAACAAAATTGCTCCAGTTTTACATCCTGCACAAAACAGTCTTCTTGAATATTGAACGGGAATAATGAAGACAAATTCCTATACAATATACTAAATAGGCATGAAGCAATACAACAACTTGGTGTGGAAGGTGATTTATTTACAACCTTCCTGTAACAACATTTAACGTTTCGAATGCCTTAACCCTTACAGTACCGACTACGCCTTTTGTTTCGAATGCCTTAACCCTTACAGTACTGGCTACGCCTTTTGTTTGGAATGCTTTAACCCTTACAGTACCGACTACGCCTTTTGTTTTGAATGCCTTAACCCTTACAGTACCGACTACGCCTTTTGTTTCGAATGCCTTAACCCTTACAGTACCGACTACGCCTTTTGTTTCGAATGCCTTAACCCTTACAGTACCGACTACGCCTTTTGTTTCGAATGCCTTAACCCTTACAGTACCGACTACGCCTTTTGTTTCGAATGCCTTAACCCTTACAGTACCGACTACGCCTTTTGTTTCGAATGCCTTAACCCTTACAGTACCGACTACGCCTTTTGTTTCGAATGCCTTAACCCTTACAGTACCGACTACGCCTTTTGTTTCGAATGCCTTAACCCTTACAGTACCGACTACGCCTTTTGTTTCGAATGCCTTAACCCTTACAGTACCGACTACGCCTTTTGTTTCGAATGCCTTAACCCTTACAGTACCGACTACGCCTTTTGTTTCGAATGCCTTAACCCTTACAGTACCGACTACGCCTTTTGTTTCGAATGCCTTAACCCTTACAGTACCGACTACGCCTTTTGTTTCGAATGCCTTAACCCTTACAGTACCGACTACGCCTTTTGTTTCGAATGCCTTAACCCTTACAGTACCGACTACGCCTTTTGTTTCGAATGCCTTAACCCTTACAGTACCGACTACGCCTTTTGTTTCGAATGCCTTAACCCTTACAGTACCGACTACGCCTTTTGTTTCGAATGCCTTAACCCTTACAGTACCGACTACGCCTTTTGTTTCGAATGCCTTAACCCTTACAGTACCGACTACGCCTTTTGTTTCGAATGCCTTAACCCTTACAGTACCGACTACGCCTTTTGTTTCGAATGCCTTAACCCTTACAGTACCGACTACGCCTTTTGTTTCGAATGCCTTAACCCTTACAGTACCGACTACGCCTTTTGTTTCGAATGCCTTAACCCTTACAGTACCGACTACGCCTTTTGTTTCGAATGCCTTAACCCTTACAGTACCGACTACGCCTTTTGTTTCGAATGCCTTAACCCTTACAGTACCGACTACGCCTTTTGTTTCGAATGCCTTAACCCTTACAGTACCGACTACGCCTTTGTTTCGAATGCCTTAACCCTTACAGTACCGACTACGCCTTTTGTTTCGAATGCCTTAACCCTTACAGTACCGACTACGCCTTTTGTTTCGAATGCCTTAACCCTTACAGTACCGACTACGCCTTTTGTTTCGAATGCCTTAACCCTTACAGTACTGGATACGCACTTTGTTTTTTATTTCTGCTGCAATTAGACGATTTTATGAAGCTTAAGAAGGATATATGGCAGCTAAAAGTATTAATTGAGATAGTCTAATCTTTTAACGGGTGTTGGAACTGTAGCAACAAATAGTATTGAAAAGATTCATAAAAGGGAGCATAAATAGTACGTGAAATATACCTTCTTATTAGATATTAATGCTTTAAGTCTACACGACATTAATAATTATACAATATAGGTCCATTGAGTATGCTATATACAGTCTTAACTGTTTAGTAGAGCAGAGAAGATTATAGCGAATGCTGGATGGCTGTGATTATTGAAGATGAATTAGGCCAGCGAACTGACAAACTTCCACCTGGTAAATTGTGAGAGAGTCATTGATCGTTGTTTACACCTGGGAAAATAACTTGGTTATTAGTGAATAATTAATAAATACCTGTCATTGACCAGATATATTATAACTAATTCAGAGTTTATTGTTTAAACTTTGAATTAAACATAGTATATTTATTGAATAGAGCATCTGCTATGTATTGCGTTTTGTTTAGTACAGTATCTTAATTCTAAGCAAATATCCTGCTATCTTAATAAAGTTATTCATACACAATCATCTATTATATATGGTATATGTATATATTCTGTATAAAATATAGAAGGTTACACATCAGAAAACGTATAATATGAAGTAGCCTGATGTAACAGAAAAATAATATTTTAAGGGTAACTAAGCTGTAATAATTGGATGCTTTAATACTGTCTAGTTTCGACAAAGGGTAGACATCCTTGTTATGGTGAGGACAAAACACTTCTAATAGTTGCCAGAATATAATGAAAAGGACGTCACCGGTCCTAAATGGGCTAAAGTTACAAAACAGGACTTGTAATTCCTTACAAAGCCCTCTGTGTAAGGTGATTCAATCTTCTCCCACCATTATAGAGATCCACACATTGGTTCTGGGTACCTCGCAGCCACATATTGACGTAGCATGGAGCCCGATGATTGAATTATCCATATATGCATACTGAGTTAGTGTGACTCCCTCTCTAGTTCACCACCAAACTCTCAACCTCTGTCTCTCTCACTCTATCTCTCTCTCTCACACACACACACACACACACACACACACACACTCACTCCTATGCTCTCATTTTGACACACACTGTCCCTATGCTTCCCTTTCCTTCTACTGTAGATGTCTCTAGTTATAAAACTTAATATCAGTGTCTTATTTCCTCTCTTTTGTATGTAAACTTTGATAGAATCGGTATGGTACTCATTCAATGAATTGTCTTCACATCTTAACTTAAATAACAAAAATCTCTATTACTTCAATGCTATGTCATTTCATCTCTGCTTCGCCGACTTCTTGTGTGAACAAACATTCTTAACCAATTGTCTGTGGGAGACGTTCCCGAACGCCATGGCAATTTACAGGCTTTTAAAGCCTCTTAAAGCCTGTAGAATCGAGTGCGAGGGAGAGAGAGCGCGACAGGCACACGTCCTTCTCCCAGCCAGGCGGCTGCGGCACTGAGGGCTCTGAGTCAGAGTCTCGCGAGATATACAGCGATAGTTGCTCATTTAGCGAATGTCTTTGGTAGCGCTGCGGGTGAACCCCGAGAGATACGAAGCTCGTTTTGGTGTCATTTTGAAGCTATTTTCTAGTTTTTGGCTGAATACATTTAATTTTATTTAAACACTTGCCTAATTAATCAGGAGTGCCTGAATGAGCCCTAATATGGTGGAAATAGGCGGAAATATGCCCGCAGCCAAAGTGTTAAAAAAATATAAAATTCGAAAATCAGTTTTCGTCAAACCAAATTAGGCAGTAAGTGGACAGACATCTTGTTGACCAGTACCCGAAGTATAAGTCACTTTTGACTTACCATGCCCACTACACAGACGACATTGTTGGCTTAGTTTGAGCATTATTTGTGACTCCCTGCTTCGCTGACAGCTTGTGTGAAGAAAAAAAACTAAAATCGTAGAAAAATCTAAAATCGGTTATCAACATAACATATATGGCAACACGTGTGCAAGAACTCTTGTTGACCAGTAGCAATAATAATAGTCACCATTCAGGTTTTTTAATAGCCCGTGTATGCGAATTTATATCATGTGTGTATATTTTGTATGATGAACATGTCAACAGTGAAGCCCAGAAAATAGGTGTAAACAACAAATATCTAGATAAAACATTATTTATGGCAGGATTGCGTGGATAAAGGTGGGAGAGAGAACAAGCAAAATCCTGCCTCTGCAAGGTCTCTGGAGGTACTGAGCTGGGGGGAGGGGGGTTTGGAGGACCGTGAATCACTATATCTCTTGCAGAAATAGAGTAGGAATTTAAAGAATAAGAGGAAAAATAGCCAATAATTGCGGAGGGGTTAAGTGTGTGGAGGAGGGGGGAGGAGAGAGGGGGGTGAGACACATGTGGGGGAGAGGAAGGTAGTAGTAGAGGGTGAATATGCCACTTAATCACATATTTCTTCCATTTGAGTGCCTGTTGGGTATTTTTTTTATTTTATTATTCTTTCATGTTCTTCCTTCCGTGAGGCCTATCACATCCGCTACCCAGACCCTTCCGTGAGGCCTAACTTTCGGGTTAACTTTCCATGCCCACTCCATCGCCAAAATCGTGTGCCTAGTTTGAGGCTCTGAAAATTCTTGACAGCAAAATACGTATGTGGAGAGCCAAAAGCCATGACAATGGGGAAACTGAATAAGTTTTTTAAAGTTTCCTTCATATCCTCACATTCTGAATCCCTTAAGCCACACAAATGACGAAAATATAAAAAGTCCGGCACTAGCTACGTCGAGCGGAAAAAACAATGGCGGCAACGGGCGAGTTATGGGTTAATTATCTTGAGCAAGCACTATAGAACAAGATAGAAGATGAGGTGATAGAAGCAGTTGAAGATTACATATACTGTACCTAGACCAGGTTATAAAGGCAAACCCGGATTACTCCAAGAGAAATAAAAGGAGGCTTCTTTTTTATAAGAACATAAGAAAATGGGAGCCTGCAGAAAGCCGATTGGCCTAAGCAAGGCAGATCCCTGTCCCACACAACCCCAATTACAAAGCCCAATTATAGGCTGAACACTCTAATACCCTGAGGATCATCTTACCAAAACGGTTAGAGATTAACGCAGGATTACGGGGTCTGCAGAGCGCTGATTGGCCCAACTCTGCTAATCCCCCTTCACACCCAACCCTTCTCGTCCATATGCTTATCCAATTGTATCTTAAAGCTCCCTATCGTTTTTAATCCCACTATAGCACTTGGTAGTCCATTCCACCCATCTACAACTCTGTTACCAAACCAATATTTGCCTATATCTTTTCTGAAACTAAATTTATCTAATTTGAAACCATTGGTACGAGTTCTTTCGCTATCACTGAGCTTTAGTACATTTGTCATGTCCCCTTTGTTAATCCCACTAACCCACTTAAACACCTCTATCATATCCCCTCTAACTCAGCGTCTCTCTAACGAATGTAAGCCTAATTTCTTCAACCTTTCTTTATACGGAAGATTTCTAATATTATGGACATTTTTTGTCATTCTACGTTGTACTCTCTCCAATGAATCTATGTCCATTCTGTAATAAGGACACCAAAATTGAACAGCATAATCCATAATATTATGGGGTCTCACTAATGATAAGTAAAGTTTTAAGATAACATCAGCAGTTCTGTTACTCACACTCCTAGAGATGAACCCGAGAATCCTGTTTGCCTTGTTTCGAACGCTTATACACTGTTGTCTAGGCTTCAAATCATTGCTAACAAACACACCTAGATCTTTCTCACAATTCGAGTTTTCTAATTCCATATTAGCTAGTTTATATTTAACATTTGTATGCATCTTCCCTATCTGTAATACCTTGCATTTGTCAATGTTAAACTTCATCTGCCAATTTACTGACCATTCGTGTAAGGTATCTAGATCCCTTTGGAGGCACTCTATATCTCTATCTGAATCAATTGTTCTCCCCATTTTGGTATCGTCAGCAAATTTACTTATCCTACTAGTTATACCTAAATCAAGGTCATTTATGTATATAACAAACAACAGAGGACCTAATACAGATCCCAGTGGGACACCACTGTTGACTGCTCCCCATTCTGACTTCGTACCATTTATGCTGACTCTCTGCTTCCTACCAATTAGCCATGACCTAATCCATCCCAACAACGCCCCACCTATTCCATGCGCCTCAACCTTTCTCATCAATCTCTCATGGGGGACTCTGTCGAAAGCTTTACTGAAATATAAATATATTATATCATATGACTTGTCATTATCTACTGCTTCATATACCTCTGAGAAAAAACTAAGCAAATTAGTAAGGCAAGAACGTCCCTGAGTGAATCCATGCTGAGAAGAATTTATTAAATTAAATGTATCTAAGTGGTTTCTAATTTTACTAGCAATAATTGACTCTAGTAGCTTTCCTATGATTGATGTAAGACTAATGGGACGGTAATTGGATGCTATTGATTTGTCACCTTTTTTGAAGATCGGAACTACGTTTGCAAGCTTCCAAGCTTCTGGAACTATACCTGTCTCCAATGACTTGTTAAATAAAAATGTTAATGGGTAACTTAACTCATCCCTACATTCTTTTAATACTCTAGCATATACCTCATCAGGACCAGGCGATTTATGAGTTTTCAGTCTGTCAGTCTGGACCCCTTCTGTCTCATGTGAAAACACCATTACTTTATTTTTAACATCGTTCTTAACACCAATAACACCCCAACTGAAATTAATGAAAGTATGTGACTCTTCCAGGATTCGAAAACCCAGGACATCACATACAAAACTTACACGCTGTTACCACTACACCATCAATACGGTTATATGCAGTAAGTACAGCACATGACCACGATTGATATCTTATCGAAAACTGGATATTATAATCTAATTATTAATCATTAATCATGAACTGTACCCAACTGCACTATGAATAGCCTAATGGTTAATCGAGAGGAAAGAACATGTTATGGGGCACAGATCACATAGGACCGACGTCGCTACGAAATATTCTTGAACCTATTGACATTATTTTTATCATCGTTCTTAAGACCAATAACACCCCACATGAAATTAATGAAAGCATGCGAGTTTCCCAGGATTCGAACCCCGGATATCACATATAGAGCTTACACTCTCTAACCATTACACCATCAAGATGGTTATATATGACAGCACATGACCATGTTTGATATCCATTAATCGAATACTGGATATTAATCTATTTGAGATTTTAAGATGTTCGCCCCATTAGTTTGGCGATTTAAAGGATTGTTGTGCCAATAGGTGGCCTTGGGAGAGACACTCGTTACAGGCAGCCTGTTTTTTGTCTCCTTTACATACAGGTACATAGAAACAAAATAGTTATTCCTGGCAAGTGACAGCGAACGTGTTACAAAGGAGCAAGCGGGTTTTGGTCGGGACCTTTATCTACCAACAAATTATACAAATATATCTCGAAAGGGGGTCTTGGGAGTATATTATCAAGCTCTATGGAATTCTTGGGAGGAAAGTAAAACGATTTTGTTGTGTTAAATATATATATGAATAATTAAATTAAAATATCTCCTTAACCCCTTCTGTACCGGTGATGTACATTTCATTATAATCTGGCAACTATTAAACGATTTTGTACAGCTTACGAAGGACGTCTACTCATTTACAGGCTACAGACTATCTCAATTACTCCTTTTAGCAACTATTTATCCTTCCTAAGCTTCATAAAATCGTCTAAGTTTAGCTGAAATAAAAACAAAGACGTAGCCGGTACAGAAGGGGTTAAGCGAAGGAAAACAGAGCGTCCACCTATACTATCTCTCCTTGTCCATCCCATGGTGTAGTGGGTTAAAACATGGACAATCGTCTTGCCCGTCGGTGGTTCGAGAGCGGCTGGGAGTATAAAAACACACACACATATATATATATATATATATATATATATATATATATATATATATATATATATATATATATATATATAAATTATATACAGCATATATATATATATATATATATATATATATATATATATATATATATATATATATATATATAATATATATATATATATTATTTTGTTCATTGTTTTTTGTTTCGATGTCAGTAAGGGAGACAAAAGACAGATCTGTCTGTGATGAGTGCCTACCCAAGAGCTGAAACAAGAATAGTTCGAGCCAACATTTCTGGACACACAGAGTTTGAACAAATTTAGGTCATAGAATGAGGGAAAGATGGATTAACTCTTGAGTTGGAGAGTTGTACAGAGTAGGGGTGGGATTGTGTTGCAAGATGGATACTACTTACCCTATATAGTTGAGGTTGTATACACTGAGAGAGCTCTGAGGAATACTGATTATTGTAGTAGCGATAGAATAGAGAGAGAGATGCAACATTGTGGCGAAGAAAGAGGGATTGCAGAGAGTGGGTGAGTGGACAGGAGTTAATGATGCGAAAGGCTTTACTTTCTACTTTGTCTAGAAATGCGGTGTGAGAGGATCCTCTCCACACATGTGAACAATACTCAATACAAGGATGCACTGTGCCCCTGTACAGAGCAAGAAGCTATTCAGGGGTAAAGAACTCCTTGAGGCGGTTGATCACACCCAGCTTCTGGGAGGCCGCCTTAGCAAGAGTGGTGATATGGTCTTTCCACGAGAGACCCAAAGAAAAAGAGATACCAAGAATATTGAAAGAAGATGAAGAGTTGATGTTTGTATTGTTGAAGTATAAGAGATAGTCCTCTGGGAGTTCATGGCAGGTAGATAGATGGAGAAATTGGGTTTTGGAAGCATTAAAGGAAACAAGGTTTTCTCTGCCCCAATTGGAAATGGTAGTTAGATTAGAAGATAAGTGTCGTATGGCATTATTACGTTGTTTTTAGGGGATTACTTGCTGGGGCATTCTGGGAAACTAATTGAATAGTGCAAGGTAGAGTCATCTGCATATGAATGGATAGGACTGGAGGTACAGTTGAGAAGATCATCTATGAAATATTATATTTCTTCCACCAACCAATTTCACTCCTAAACTCAATTAATTAAATCAACAATTGGAGATAGGGCAGATCCCTTAGGAACACCGGAGTTGATAGGATGAGGAAGTGAACGATGGCCGTCCACAACCGCAGCTATGGCACGGCCGGAAAGGAAATTAAGAGACAAGTCACAGATGGAGGGATAGAAACCGAAGGAGGGTAGTTTAGAAAATCGAGATTTGTGCCAGACTCTATCGAAGGCCTTCGATAATTCTAGTGCAATAGAAAATGCCTCACCGAAGTCCCGCAAGGAGGATGACCAAGAGTTAGTAAGATATGCAAGAAGATCACTTATAGAGCGATCCTTAATGAACCCATACTGGCGATCTGAGAGTAGATTATGAGAAGAGAAATGCTTAAGAAATGTTGAAGTAAGATTAGTTTTAAAAACTTTAGAGATACAAGAGATGAGACACGATAGTTGGAGGGTTGAGAGAGGTCACCCTTCTTTGAGACAGGTTTAATGAGAGGAAACTTATCTTGAAACACAATCCCACCCCTACTCTGTGCAACTCTCCAACTCAAAAGTGAAACGATACACCCAATTTGTGTTGTTGTTGTTGTTGTTGTTCCCTAAGCTGCCTGGCCGAACAGCCCCGAGTCCCTGAGGAAGGCCATGGCCACGATCGGGCTTTCCCACAGAGCTCTCATTGAGTTTAGGTTGTGTTGTTGGCGTAAGTGGTTGTGTGAAATGCAGTCTTCTATGATGTGTTTAATGGTATGGGGTGCTGTGTTACATCCCGGGCAGGCGTCGACAACGGAGTCATCCAGTCTCTTCTGATAGCTCAGGAGAGTTGGATGGTGTCCGCATCTCAGCCTGGCCAGGTGGACTCTGTCCTCGCGAGGGAGGGAGGATTCGGAAGGATGGATTTCGGGAGGTCGTGCATGCAGCTGCGTGTTGTCTGTGAGTGAGTGGATGGATTGGCGAGAGATATGAGTATGGATGTGCTTCTGGAAATTGGTTCGGGGTGGGCAGGGAGGGAGAGAGGACAATAATTGTGTGTGATACCGTGTGCTGGGTGTTGTTTTGATATTTCTTGGTGTCTGTGGGTGTATTGCCATGTAGTTTAGTGGGTGGTCTTGGTTCGTGGAGGCTGCTGCCAGGAATTGAGTGCCTCTCATGTCCAGATGGTCTTTGACTTTGAGGATTTTTGTTTCTTGATGTAGATGACCTGTGGGTGTAGTAGCTGTGCAGCCTGTAATGATCTTCAGGGCTTTGTTTTGAATAGTCTATAAGGTCTTATGATGTGTTTCAGCTAGGTTAGAAGCCCAGGCTGGGCTTGCGTATTCCATTACTGATCTTATGTATTGTTTATATACTGTGGTGGTAGTTTCTTTGTTGTGTCCAAATTTTGTGTGAGCAAGTGACCTGAGGGCGTTAAGTCTGGGTGTCAGTTTCTTTTTAATGTTTGTGGTGTGCTGTTTGAATGTCATATGAGTATCATATGTTACTCCTAGGATTTTGGGTGTGTGTGTATGTGTTAGGGGTGTGTTGTTTATGGTGAGTTGAGGGATGTATTCGTGTTCACCTGTCCAGCTTGTGAGCAGGGTTGCGGTGGATTTGGCTGGGGCTAGATTAAGTCTGTTTGCAGTGCACCAGCCATGTAGTGTGTTGAGATAGGGTTGAAGGAGATCTGTTGCTCTTCTTGGGTCATGGTGTGTGCATGTGAGTGTTATGTCATCTGCATAGGAGGCTAAGTTTATTTGGGGAGTATTGGGTGTAGTTATATCGTGCATGTACAGATTGAAGAGTGCGGGCGATAGGACGGATCCTTGTGGGACTCCGTTTGGAAAGTTTCTGATTTTAGATGACTGACCGGCAAAAGATACGTGTGCACATCTGCCTGCTAGGAAGTTGGCTAGCCACCTTTTTGTGTTGTTGTGCATGTGTGTGTTGTAGATATTGTTTGTTAGGTTGTGGCGGGGGATGGCATCGAAGGCTTTACTAATGTCGAGTGTGGCTAATAGTGATCTGTGTGGTGGTCTAGCTGAGTTGATGCCATCAAAAGCTCTTTGTGTAAGGTCTGTGAGAAGAGTGTTTGTGGAGTGCAGTGGCCTAAAGCCATGTTGTGTTGGAGCTAGGGGTAGGTCGGGTGTAATTAGTTGTAATACTAGGCGTTCCATGACTTTGGAGGGGGAGCAAAGGAGTGTGATGGGGCGGTGCGAGGAGGGTAGCGTGGGGTCTTTGTTGGGTTTGGGGAAAGTGATGATGATACCATGCTTCCAAATGTCTGGTATTGTGTTGTGTGAATAGCTGTAGTTTGATATGTTAGTGAGTGTTTGTATGCCTTGTGGTCCCAGGTGTCTGAGGTGTATGTTGCTTATGTTGTCTAGGCCACAGGCGGGTGAGTGCTTGAGATTGTTGATGATATGCTTTGTCTGGTGATTGGTGAAGGGTGTATAGTCAGGGTCTGTGGGGAATTGTCTCTTACGTCGGATGACACGTCGGTCGTCTTTGTGAGGTTTTAGGTGGCTGACATGTGAGAAGTGATTGATGAGAGTGTTTGCTTGTTGTTTACATGAAGGAGTAGAGTCTGTTGTTGTGATTGCAGCATGTGATTGTGTTGTGTTGCTGTTGGAAAGTGTGATGCTGTTTAGTGTTTTGTAGAGTTTTTTGGAGTTTGTTTTGTGATCAAGTGTTTGTAGGAAGTTATTCCAATTTAGTTTTTGTTGTTCTTGTATTTTGTTGTTAGTTTGGGTGTTGAGTGCTTGAATTTGTTGTGTGATGTCTTGTGTGTGGGGTGCTGGGGAGTGTTTCAGTGTGTCGCGTTGTCTGATGAGGTTTTGAATTTCTGGTGTGAAGTTGGGGTTGTGTCTTTTTCTGTTACCTCTTGGAATGTGTTTCTTGTCAGCGTTTTGGATAGTTTTATTGAGTATGTGTACAGCATTGTTGATGTTAGTGATGGGTGTACTGTTTAGAGTTGTGAAGTGTTGTTCTGTCTCATTTGTAAATGTTTCCCAGTTAGCTCTTTTATAATTGGTGTATGTGTGTTTGTGGCTAGCTGGGGTAAGTCTGGTTTTGGTGGTGATAATGATCGGGAGGTGGTCAGAGCCTAAGGTTCTGACCACCCTCCAGGATGTTGTGGGGGCGAGTTCTGGGGAGCAAAAGGTGATGTCTGGAGATGATGGGTTATAGAGGGCTTGGTGAGGAATATGGGTATGTTGATGGATGTCGTTAAGGATGATGAGGTTATCTGTTTGGTTTTGTAGTACCAGCCCTCTGTCTGTGTCGGGGTTGTCGACAAACCAGGCCGACGTCTTGGCGTTGAAGTCACCACCCAGGATGATGTGTGGGGTGTTTGTGATGTGTTGTAAGTGTGGTCTGTATTCATTCGGTACTGTAGGGGATGTTTGGGGAGGGATGTATGTGTTTATGATGGTTATGTTGGATTTGTTGCCAGTGCGTATTTTAATTGATTGTATTTCTGTTGTGTTATCATTTGGGGGGAGGAGGGATTTGGTTTGTACACTGGTTACTATGTATGATATTCCATTGTGTACCATGGTGATGAGTCCACCGCCCCCGCCGACAGCCCGGTCTTGTCTGATGGTGGTGAAATTATGAAATGTGGGTGTTTTTTGTGATGTTCGGAGTTTTGTTTCTTGTAAGATGGCAATGTGGATGTTGTGTTGTTTGATGAAGTGTGAGAGTTCGTGTTTCTTTGTGTTAATGCCATCTATGTTCAATTGGAGAATGTTAATGTTATGTGCACGATGTATGTTGGGTGCTGCTGCACGAGGATGGGGTGGGGGTGAGGGTGGGGGTGAGGGAGGGGCTGGAGGTTGGGATGGGTGAGGGGGGGGTGGGATTGGGGAGCAGGAGATGGGGGTTGGAATGGATTAGGATGGGGTGTGGTGTGTTGAGTTGAGGATGTGGATAGTATGGGAAGGTTAGGTGGGTTAGGGAGGAGAGGTGGACGGGTTTTAGGGGGGGATGGATGATATGGGAAGGCTAGGTGGGTTGGGGAGGAGAGGTGGACGGGTTTTAGGCGAGGGATTTGACTGGGAGAGGGAGGGGCATGAGGAACAGGTCCAGGTGTTCGTGTAGTGTTTCTTGGAGGCAAGTGTTGTACAGGTGAAGTGGGTCCAGTTCCTGCATGAATTGCAGAGAACTGAACCCTTAGTGTGGCGACTCGAAGTGATGGGTTTTGAGCAAGTTGGACATATGTATGTGTACGTGGGTCCTGGTTTGCTCTCAATGTCTCCGGCTAGAAGAAGTCTTCGAGAAAGGATAGCCGGAGAGTCATTTCTCGGTGTAGGAAAAACTGTGTGATGTGTGTGTGTGGTGTGAGAGGTGTGGAAATTCCCGGCGCGACCGAAGCCACTCCAAGGACCCGTGCCCCCAGGGGGGGGGGGGGGGGCAGGGGATAGTTGTGACGGTTTGGCTCCCGAAACTGCTCCCCGCGGCCGGCATCCGATTGTCCTCCACTGGTCGATTGATCTTGTCTCCGGCCGTGGAGGGTCGGCAGCCATCCGCGGTTGGCAGCTCCGGGAGGTGGTCCTACGGCGTAGACGCCGCCACATCAGGACCTTCAACAGTGGAGCTCTATTCAACAGTGGAGCTCTGGAACTCTCTCCCTGAATCCATTTTTCCCTCATCCTATGACTTAAATTGCTTCAAACTCCGTGTGTCCAGGCATTTGATTTTGGCCGTTACCCTTTCAACTCTGGGGGAGGCACTCGTCACAGGCAGTTTTGCCTTTTGTCTCCCTCATCCACATAGAAAACAAAAATACTTAGTGTAGACTGTAGTTGTAACAGCCATTTTAATGTTGGTTAATCTAATTCTAGTCTCTCCCTTCCAGAATCCTGGCATCTTTGGCTGGATGAACGGAGTGAGTAGGACCCTGAAGGAAAAACAAACTGAAGCTAAACAAAAATATAAAGTAAAAACAACCTGAAACAAAAACGGCCTGAATACAAACCAACCTGAAACAGAGATCTGAAAGAGAAACATCCTGAAGAAGCAGTGTGAGGAAGGAGGAGTCTGAAGGAAGAACAGCCTAAAACAGAACAAATAAAGTAAACTGAAGGAGAAACATCCTGAAGAAATCACCCATCGTTAATATTATCAGTGAAGGCAATAAAGGCGGAATACGTGTAGTGATCACAGTAGTCTAACGAACCTCCGTTATAATACCTCATGGAGAACAATGTGGCAGGAACAAATAATCATCTTGGATAATGAAACGCTGGATTTTGAAAGTTCTGACCAATTCTTTGAACATTTATAACAGTATTTATCGCCTTCTGTTCCACTTACTTGTATAGTTTTTAGAAGATTACCGCGGTTAAAATGGGAAACGATAACAGTAAAGAAAATTAATAAATAAATTAAATTCAGAGAATGACAAGTTATCATTGAATGTAGTACTATACATACAAGCACAGTGAATATTTGTTCCGCTAGATCAATTACATAAACGAGTCCTAAGGGATAAATAGAACAAGACCATGTAAACAATGGGCCACCAACCTGAAAACAATGTGAACCGTAGATACCTAGAGTGATACTAAGGTGTTCTGTAATGGCCTTCAGTAGAACATCCCACCGTGAGAGAGCCATGGTAAACATCTCTTCTGTTGTGATGGTCCTTCTGCTGGTCTCCCACACTCTGCCTCACGCCACACCAGGTCAGTCATTAGTAGTCGTCAATTGTAGTGTATATACAACCTTCTTCTTCAGGTTATCACCATCATAAATAATGTTCTGGTCATTTGAATATACCTATTGGTTGAATATATACACCATATGAGGAGGAGCATTTTATTGACAACGTTTCACAGACAGCTTCTCCAGGTCACTGAACTGCGAAACTCTGTCAATAAAGTGTTCCTCCTCATATGGTGTTTATATTAATGCTGTCAACTTTTCAAAGTTACTTCAACATACCTATTGGTATAATATTAAGGACTTTCACGGATCTTTCGCAGATTCATTGAGTAAATCCTGTCAATACAATATGTTCACATACTCTATTTTAGGCAACTGTTTAATGTGTATCCATCCCCGCCCCGACATACACACACTTTGTTTTACAATAATCTAATTTAGTAATTAATACATGCATAATACAGTATATAATACGATAATCTGTTGCACCTTTTATGAGAATACTTCACCCACCTGTTGCATTGTCTTAAATCAAAGATGATAATATTATATTGTATGTATTCACTACACTGTTTAGTGTGTTTGTTTTATTATTTGAAGTCGTCTATTGTCAGCCATAAGGAATAAGACTTTGCTTTACAGTGTTATAGGTATTAAAATATTGAACAGTCACAGAACAGGCAGCAGTATTGCCAACATAATACCGTAATGTTAATGGTCAGAAACATACTTATAACCATCAATATTACTAGCATTTCACGGTTTCGGTATCACAATTTAGATTTCCAAAGCTTAATACAGTCATCCCTTTGAGTATATGCTGACGCAATTCTGTCGTTTGCTGGCTATTGTTAGACGACTTTATTCAGATTAGGAACGGTATATGGAAGTCAGAGTTTTAACTGAGATAGTCTTCTCCCTTTTAATTCTAACAGATCCCTCCTAAGCTGCATACACTCGTCTAATGATAGCCAGTATATCTACCAAAACGCAGCATAATCTTCGAAGGGTTAAGAAACCGCAATATTGCACAGGATTTTCGATTGTCATAATTTACATTTTACGAATATTTGTTACAGTGTAGGGAGTAAATAATATTGGAACAATGTAATAGCCTCTCTCTCCTTGTATAATGGCTACGAAACGTCATTCTAAGGCTGGATAAAAATGTCTGGACGTAATTAAAAGATACACAAGTCTACTACAAAACCCTGAGTAATACTGAAGTCAATAAGTTGAGGAAGTGAGAGATGGTCGTCCACAACCGCAGCAATTGAACCATTTTGTTGATTACCGGTAACAAATATTAACTGCTCAAAAAAAAATTTCAATGTTTTTGTTATTTCGAACAATGTGAAGATAAACAAATGTTGAATCCTCAGATAGTTTGGCCACATATTTTCAGTCTGATTCTAGAATATGTATATTGTTACAACCGGGACTCGTATAAAACAAGGGCTCTTAATCGATGGACTAGAAAGGCACACAGCCACAACGGTAACACTAGATCCAACCCTCAAACTTATAATGCCGGCGCACAAAAAACACCTATACCCTCCAGAGTTAAATCTGCGATAGCGGGGTATCCTATAACTCTGTATAAATGCACTACTACTACAGGCTGATGATCTCTGATATAGCCTGATCACAACAACATACAATTACGTTAATAATGTATACAAGGAAAAAGATAGAGAGCTTAATTAAATCACTGAAATGATTTAATGCAAACAAGAAGAAGGTATAATTAAAGTTACTCTAAACAATAATAAACTGTCACTCCTATATTAAAGAAATTGAATGAAAGTCCTAAAGCATCGAGCAGGAATCTTCTGAAGAAAGTCTGATGCTTCTTAAGATGATCGAATCGGATTTTGAACTGTTATATAAAGTAGGAACAAGATATGACAAGTGTAGGGACATACAGTGTTAACTGGCACGGGAATAACGATAGATGCGCAGTAGTATTATCTCCAACAACAGAAGAAGTACTTCCTCAGGCAACTCAAAAAGCCTGCTCGGGTTGTGCAACTCAAAAACAACCAAGGCTTACAATCAACGTGAATAAAAATGCTGCATACATATCATAAGAGTTTATAATCCTAATCGGGTGTCTGCTAGGCGAATAAAGTCTAGCTGGGATGTAGTAGGCTAGGAAACAATGGCTGAGCAAGCGGCTCGTAGCCTAGCGAGGTCCTTAAGACTGTACGGCCAAATTACGTTAAATGACGGGGTGCTCTCTTGAGAGATCCAGATCGCTAGTATCTGGTTCTCTCCTGGCGACCCTCTCAAAGTCTAAGCAAAACGAATTAGCAGTGTTGGGTGGCAGAGACAAAAGCCCTCACTCGAAACACAGTGCTAAACTCACAAGGTACACAGTCAGAAAGACCACCTAGGCTTCCCACGTGCCCGTTGCGATTGTACAGGTTCAACAAAACCTGGTACACATCGGAAATCACAACAACAAAAGTTTCACCCCAGTCTAGCATTAAATAGCCCAGCAGACAACCAAGAAAAAGGTAGGGAGACACCGTGAGTGTGTCGAACCTCTACAGACAAAATGTTAACCCCTCCAAAATGTCTATCTAAACATGGAATATCTGAGAGCTTCAGCATATAATACGATGGCCGATATATGAAATCGTGCAGAACCAAAGGGGAGTTATGATGTTAAATAGATTGGAAGAATGAGAGGTAAGAAGTTGAGAGAGAGAGAAAGTGTTCTATAGGTAGAAGTTGGGGACAGGTGGTAAGGGAGGTGTGAAGGGTATGCTGGTCAGGCAAGCTCTGAAGAGAGTAGCTCCTCGGGACCCCCAGGATCACACAAAGGCATGGTGGTCAGCCAATCACAGGCCGCTACGTCACCAGGCAGCAGGCCTCCAGAAGGCGCCAGGAACCACCAGCCAATCAAAACCGAGAGAAAGCCCACGCGGGCGACGGACTCCTCCGGGAGGGAGGAAGGAGGAGGGAAAGCAACACTCACTACCCCCTCGCTGCTCGCTCGCTCTCTCTCTCTCTCCTTCACTACAATGCATCCTATGTTCTACTCATGATATAAAATATAATGCATTGTCACAGGCGAAAATAAAGACCACTTCTATACTGCCTGCGGCATGACGATTCACAAGAAAGAAAGTACAACATTGTAGATAGACTGTAGCCCATTTCACTGCCCTGGCGAGCGCTAGTGGCTACCGGGAGGCGATTCTGCCAACGCTGGCAGGCGTCACACCCTGCCCAAGATATAGGACGCTCAACATTAGGCGAGCACGATATCTGACAAGGCAGAATGCCGACAAGACCTGTCACACATAGCCACTCCACCAGAAAGGAAATGCAAAGCTCAAGTCCTACATAAAACAACATATCAACATAAAGAAAATCTTATAACCCCTCCCAAACATAATAGTATAATTTAGCCTACTATGCTCCCTGAGCGAGCTTCACAGAGCCCAGCCTCCTAAGTGAAAGACAGGTTCAACTTAGGACTTTAGCTATAACATAGGCAACTTACAATTAACTATCAAAAGAAAGAGTTTTTATAGAATTTTAATTTTTAATATTATTTATGGCGGCTGCACTACAGGGGCAAGCCTAGTTTTTCTCCACTCTCAACACACACTGACTGAACGACGAGGGTTCTCCTGCAAACAGACCCTCCCGTGACAAACAATCAGCCAAAACATTATCAGTGCGCTTAGCATGCCACACATCCAACTTGTGTTCCGGCAGCACAACAACACCTGGCACTGATAAACTGCCCAGTTCATCACAAGACTGGCACTTCTCTTCGCTCTTTCCGGCAACGGGGCCTGCCAATAACCTTTCACTAGTTCTACCTTCGTCATAGGCGATGCAGCCCCGATGCGGACTATGGTGTCGTCAACTCTCGATAAGGTATAGGCGTCTGTCAGGGATAATTCACACCCACTCTTGCAATCAACACCACAAACTGATCTTGCCACTTTAGGGGAGGTGTGGTGGAGTGGTCTTGCCACTGGCCTGGTAATCCAAAGGTCCCGGGTTCAAATCCCGATGTATCAATGGGAAGATATTATTGGGATGGAATTTGTGCTGTACCTAGTATCAGTGCATTACCACAAGCCCACCGAAACGTCAATAAAATACCCTCATTGTTCCCTGATTAAATAGCACTGTATGAATATTCCCATATTCAAAATATGCTATAGGGGTGCAATGCCTGGTGAGTTATCTGCTCAACAGGTGGCGTTGTGTGTGTGTAAGTGTGAGAGTCCGAGTGTAGGTGGTGAGACAGTGAAGCACGGGAACGAGGTGGCTTCAGAGATGGGGTCGTTTCGGGCCATGAGTGAGCACCGTGCCTCATGTGAAGGCAAGATGGCAGGTGCTCGTTGTACTCTACGTGCTTCACATCTCTCACTCCCTAGACTGGAACAAGACTTCACAGGCTTCACTGTTCATTGTAAAGCGGTGAATGTTAAGGCTTTCAGCCTATGCCCGAGAGGAAGTAAGTTGGAATATAGAAAAAAAAAAAAAAAAAAAAAAAAAACACAGGTTGTAAAGTTACAGGCAACGACCACTCACGACATTCCTTATCCCTCAGACCCTTCGTCAACAGCTCTGCTTGCCCCACAGGCTGTCGAGCAGGATTTATACAGTAGGGAATTAAACTGAGCCTTGCACTGTCTCCAGCCTCCATGTCGGATTCTACCCCGTACATCAGGCCTGGAGAAGCAACAAACATGCGGATACACTGCCACAGCCTAGTAAACAACATATCTCGCAGAACAACATGCCTAGTGCCCTCCCACAACCCAGCCGAGACCGCAGCTTCTAACCTGTAGTCTCCCTCCTTCTCCACCTTCGTCCCTAGAACAGCCAGGTCATGAGAGGGACAATCAGTACCACCTGTGCAGTCACTCCCATAGTTCATTATTGCTAAGGCTTCCCCGCCGATACCGTACATGCGCATCCCCGCATTCCTTACGACTACATCTGCCTGCGCAGCATCACCGCTTTTAGCGACATGGCCAGATACAGTCGGTCTATGGTAGGGCTGTTGCATTCGACTAGAGCAGCATTGGGAGGCTATGCGACGACCGGGCACATCCACTCCACAGCCAACCTCACCAATCTGCTCAATGTCCTCCTTCTGACCACCACCCTTGGCAGCCATAGGTCGACCTTGACCTGACAACCATGTCCAAGCCTCGTCGCCCACCTTGAACCACCGAAACAACGAGGCTAACGGTCTCCCAACATTCACGTGACCTGCCCGCGGAACATCTTGCACCGCCTGAGTTGTGAGGCTCGGGGGCTCGGCACGACCAGTGGGGTATGAACCGAGCTGGTTCTGGAGCGCTGCAGACTGCTGCTCAGGCAGGTGCTCTAGCGCTTCCACAGCCACCAGACTCGTGTTCCCCGCCCACTGCTCCGCCGAGACATGACAATCCCAACTCTCCTCCACCTGTGCCCTACTGCCCCCCTCTCCTTCTCCACCTTGGCCGCTGCAGACCAACGCAGGGACAGCAGGCTGCCTAGGTGGTTGCCTCACAAACTCCTCCAACAGGTTCACATGACATGTTTCCCCGTCCTCGTGTTTGATTTCGACAGCACCATTACCACACTTCTGAACTTCCGGATCCTCCAACTGCAGTTTACAAATATCTGAGGGAACCAACCGGTCTAAATGCTTCCGAAGCAACCCATGTCCTCCCCCAATATCAAACTGAGCAACCCTTTTTTCTCTCTGTGTGTAACGTTGCTGCCTCGGAGTCTCTTCCTGCCCTACCTCCTCACTAGCTGTGACAGGTCCTGGGGCTTCTCCAGACTCCAACAATGGTGCCAATACTGAGTCGCCAAGAAGAGATGCTGGTACTAAACTCTCCAAACTTTTACCAACATTAGCCGTCTTCTTCCAACCGTTCCTCCGTTGATCAGAAGACTGAGGAATAGGCTGTGACACTTTGGATGCAAGAGGTCTTGTAACAACGCACACCATAAGTTGTACTAGACACTTCTCTACCCACTCCTGTTCCTCCCTACTAATGTCGGCCGGCTTCTCGGCAACGACTAAAGGTGAAACCTCAGAAGTAGGCACCGCAAAGTCATTGCCGAGAAGGAGGTCGATGCGCCCAACAGGCAAGTTCTCCACAATTCCCACATCCAACTCTCGCATCACACCATCTACCTCCAGTTCCATCCTGACCAACGGGTATGACCTGATAGCATTGATACCTTGCACCACAACCACCTGTGCCGCGTTTATTGGTCTACCAGTAAAGTTCTTCATCAAAGTCTGAGAGGCACCCATGTCTCGCAACAGCTCAACTCCATGCTTCTTACCAGCCCACTTCACACAGCCACGGCCTCGATGGTCGCAAAAGACATCGCGGACAGGGTTCGAGCCTTCCGGATTCTTCTCCACTGGCTGTGTCCCAGCCTCTGACGTTAAACCCCGGGCAAACTCAGACGACTTCGGGGACACCCCAATGTTGTGAGCCAAAGACACATTCTGTATTAGGGAGCTTTCTTGGACAGGCTCTTGCAAAATGCCCCTTCTCATGACAATGAAAACACTCTAACTCCCCCTTGGGCTTCCCTTGAGGTGGTGAAGGGCACTGACCCTTCTTAAACGGGACGGTACTAGGTTTATGGTCAGTTTTGGTGTCGTTGCTCTTGTTCTTAGTGTAATTATGTGTATCAGTGTTTCGGGGAGGGGGAGGGTTACGCTCCTTATTGCCTGCATCACTTCTCTGTGCACCCACGAATCAAAGATAACCGAAGGTCAGCCATCTCAGCTGCCTCCTGAAGAGTTTTCGGGTTCTTTTCTTTAAGATTCAACGTCAGATCGGCGCCCGTACACTTGAAAAATTGCTCTAGAAGCATCAGCTGTTTCAACTCCTCAAACGTCGATGCCTTCTCAGAACGCAGCCAGTTTCTAAATGCATCGGACAGATCCCGGGCATGCTCAAGAAAGGTGCACTCACGACCCTTCGTTACACACCGGAACTTCAATCTGTACGTCTCTGGTTGTAACTCATATGCCCGCAGGACAGCTTCCTTCAATACCTCATAATCGATGCACGACTCCAAAGGCAACGCATCATATGCCTTGAGTCCTTTGCCAATCAACCTAGAGGAAACAAGGGCTGCCCACTTAACCTCGGGCCATTGGTGCTCCCGGCACTTCTTCTCAAAACGCATGAAAAATTCAGTGACACCGGACTCGACAAATATAGGGACTAACTTAAGAAGGTGCGATAAAGACTGATCAAGACCTCGATTCCCAGAACCTAGACGCTGCCCTGTCGACTCCACCCTAGACTTCTCAAGATCTCTGTCTGCACACTACTTCGTAGCCTCAACCCTAGCCATCTCAATCACAGATTCATGCTTTCGTTGCTCAAGCTCAGCCTCATGCCTTCGTTGCTCAGCCTAATACCTTCGTTGCTCAGCCTGCATTTTAGCCATCTCAAGCTGGAAGATCATATCCGCAGTTAAACCTTGAGGAGGAGGAGATGCAACAATTGGAAACTCACCCAAGTGCAAACCACGCTGCCAGTGACTATCGGCCTGCGGGAACGTACCCGGCTCCGGAGCCCGAGGGGGCGCCATGGTAGGAGTCGAGTGGAATGGGGGCTGGGCCAAAGGTGCCTCAGCTCCCGCTCCACCCGAAGCCCCATGCACTCCGCCGAACACCCAGGCCACCAGGTCACCTCTCGTCATGCTGCTAGTGCCCATATGACCCATGACCGTGGCCAAACACTGGAGACCATACCGATCAATCCCCGACACCCGGTCAACAGTAATAGGCATCTCCAGAAACTTCTTTGCATCCTCCTCACTAGTTATAACTCTATGCCTTCTAACAAAACCCGCTGCTGCACCTCAGAGCCTGCTTCCCGTACTGTGTCCTCACTGTACACTGATCCGTCGTCCGACATATTGTCCACCAAAAATTCTCAACGTTTATATAAAAAAAAAGGAGTACCTAAACTCTCATGTAGCACTATTCACTCAAAAATGCTTGAAGACTCTTAAGTGTTTTACTAGTTGCCCAAAAAAATTCCACGTGTCCATTATATTCCTTTAAACAAAAAACAAATGACCACAACACTCCTGCAATATTTCTCTAAGTTCACAAAATCCTAAGCAAGGTCGCCATTTGTTACGACCGGGACTCGTATAAAACAAGGGCTCTTAATCGATGGACTAGAAAGGCACACAGCCACAACGGTAACACTAGATCCAACCCTCGAACTTATAATGCCGGCGCACAAAAAACACTTATACCCTCCAGAGTTAAATCTGCGATAGCGGGGTATCCTATAACTCGGTATAAATGCACTACTACTACAGGCTGATGATCTCTGATACAGCCTGATCACAACAACATACAATTACGTTAATAATGTATACAAGGAAAAAGATAGAGAGCTTAATTAAATCACTGGAATAATTTAATGCAAACAAGAAGAAGGTATAATTAAAGTTACTCTAAACAATAATAAACTGTCACTCCTATATTAAAGAAAGTGAATGAAAGTCCTAAAGCATCGAGCAGGAATCTTCTGAAGAAAGTCTGATGCTGCTTAAGATGATCGAATCGGATTTTGAACTGTTATATACAGCAGGAACAAGATATGACAAGTGTAGGGACATACAGTGTTAACTGGCATGGGAATAACGATAAATGCGCAATAGTATTATCTCCAACAACAAAAGAAGTACTTCCTCAGGCAACTCAAAAAGCCTGCTCGGGTTGTGCAACTCAACAACAACCAAGGCTTACAATCAACGTGAATAAAAATGCTGCATACATAACATAAGAGTTTATAATCCTAATCGAGTGTCTGCTAGGCGAATAAAGTCTAGCTGGGATGTAGTAGGCTAGGAAACAATGGCTGAGCAAGCGGCTCGTAGCCTAGCGAGGTCCTTAAGACTGTACGGCCAAATTACGTTAAATGACGGGGTGCTCTCTTGAGAGATCCAGATCGCTAGTATCTGGTTCTCTCCTGGCGACCCTCTCAAAGTCTAAGCAAAACGAGTTAGCACAGTGTTGGGTGGCAGAGGCAAAAGCCCTCACTCGCAACACAGTGCTAAACTCACAAGGAACACAGTCAGAAAGACCACCTAGGCTTCCCACGTATCCGTTGCGATTGTACAGGTTCAACAAAACCTGGTACACATCGGAAATCGCAACAACAATAGCCTCACCCCATTCTAGCATTAAATAGCCCAGCAGACAACCAAGAAAAAGGTAGGGAGACACCGTGAGTGTGTCGAACCTCTACAGACAAAATGTTAACCCCTCCAAAATGTCTATCTAAACATGGAATATCTGAGAGCTTCAGCATATAATACGATGGCCAATATATGAAATCGTGCAGAACCAAAGGGGAGTTATGATGTTAAATAGATTGGAAGAATGAGAGGTAAGAAGTTGAGAGAGAGAGAAAGTGTTCTATAGGTATTAGTCGGGGACAGGTGGTAAGGGAGGTGTGAAGGGTATGCTGGTCAGGCAAGCTCTGAAGAGAGTAGCTCCTCGGGACCCCCAGGATCACACAAAGGCATGGTGGTCAGCCAATCACAGGCCGCTACGTCACCAGGCAGCAGGCCTCCAGAAGGCGCCAGGAACCACCAGCCAATCAAAACCGAGAGAAAGCCCACGCGGGCGAGGGACTCCTCCGGGAGGGAGGAAGGAGGAGGGAAAGCAACACTCACTACCCCCTCGCTGCCCGCTCGCTCTCTCTCTCTCTCCTTCACTACAATGCATCCTATGTTCTACTCATGATATAAAATATAATGCATTGTCACAGGCGAAAATAAAGACCACTTATATACTGCCTGTGGCATGACGATTCACAAGAAAGAAAGTACAACATTGTAGATAGACTGTAGCCCATTTCACTGCCCTGGCGAGCGCTAGTGGCTACCGGGAGGCGATTCTGCCAACGCTGGCAGGCGTCACAATATATATATATATATATATATGTGTTTGTGTGTGTGTGTGTGTGTGTATGAGTAAGCTAAATCTGCTAAGCAAGAAAACTCTGTTTATAAAATGTTATCCTCTGTGTAATTGAACATAACCTTCCCCCCCTCCATAACCCAAACCACTCTCACGAGGCAGTATTTGTCCATTTAGTGTTGCAAGTTCCCTGACAAAGCAAGGGAATAATAAGCCTTCCAGCAGTTAAAGTCAAATATTCCGTGCATGATATATGTTTACGACACACACACACACATATCCCGCACACACACACACACACACGCACACACCCACACACACACACTGAGTATATTCTCCAGTAGGTTCAGTAAGTCTTGGTAAGTGGTACACCAAATAATATGAAGACACATTTAAACTGCCTAATAATGAAGATATATAGCGGGTGCTGCTGCAGTGTGTCCCTCCTGCGGGAGACAATATCTGTGAGGGACGGTGGTAATTATTGGGAATAATTGTAGTGGTCCCGGCTTTTATTTTAGGAATAAAAAAAAAAATTGTGGTAATGGTCCGAGACAACTGCATACCAGTGTTGACAATTTACTTACTTTCCTGCTAGATCTAGAGCTATTTACTTCCATCTATTGTTTGCATCTAGTGACACGTATTCTAGCTGTATTCTGGAAATGTTAGCCATTCGAGCAATATTGTAGATATTGTAGCATTATTGTAGCAATATTCGGCATTTATTTACTGTCTAGCGGAATGGTTTGGTAACCCTGCTGCATACCTCCACTTACTGAAGCCAGCAACTAACTTGACTGGAATGTCCTGCTGTCTTTAGTTGGGCCTGACTTGATTCAATTATTCTCGGAAACTCTTGTCTGGCAACATGAGAATATAATTTGTGTAAGGTTTCCACAAAACTTAATATTATCCCCAATGCAGAAATCCCTTAACAGTGATAGAATCAAATTATAATTATATACACATTTCATAATTATATACTACTAGCAGGGGTACCCGGCGTTGCCCGGGTACTACCACCACTACTACTACCATAATCACCATCATCAATCACTACTACCACAATCATCACAATACTACTACTACCATAATCACCGGCCTCGACCTCCCTGTGCCTCATTAAACGGCGACCTCGATTTCGGCCGCTAAATGACCTCCGATTTTGGATCTGACCTCATCCGTACCCCCTTTTTGGGGGGCTGCGAACAACTTTCGTTCCATACATCTTTTCGATCGGAGGCCTCCTTCTGCCCCAAACGGCCATTTGTTTCAATTTTTTCATTTTTTGTTTTCAATTTCGGCCTCGAAACGACCTCCGATCGTGGCCTCGCCCCCTCTATGACCTGACCCAGGTCAATTGACACCCACATGCAAAGTTTCAGCTCCTAAGGTCCAAAACTGCGGCCGCCTATTTAGAACACACACACACACACACAGACAATCGAAAATATTATATAGATGTATGTATGTATGTATATTCTCAGGCACATACCCCATAGCTGGGGGTGGCCGACTGTGCTAAACCTTTAACCTTATTGGTAGTACAGTGGTAGAGCACTGTCGTCCTGTTTGTGGGTCCCGAATTCAATTCTCGGCAGTGGCAATCATTTATCATTTATTAACCCTACACTGTACTTTGTGTAAGTGGTTATATGTTAAGGACGTTTTGTAGAATATATATATATATATATATATATATATATATATATATATATATATATATATATATATATATATATACAGTATAAACACGGAATTAGATATGTGCATTTACAATATATTTGTTTTTATTATTATTGAATTTGCTTCCAAAGCAAATTAATCGCACACATGTTTACATACTCCCATCATATTCAAGGAATTAGTCAATTTGGGAAATTCAGGACATTTGTGTATCAATAAGAAAAGTACAATTTAAGTCAAACTATTCTATCCAACTAGTTGTATATGAAAATAATATTACCTCATTTTTAACAATATTAAATAATTAAATATACAGACAAATTTACAATATGACAAATTATTAACAATAGTATAAAATGCATACATCGTTCCCACAGGATAGACCTATCGGTTAGGTACTGTACCTGTGAACATAGCATGAATACATGACCCCTACCAACTACTACCCTAAAAATAACCTACATTTATAGTACACATTAAATAAGGATATCACAAAGACGAGCAATTGATAATATCAACAGTTAATAGATATACTAAAATAATCTTTATTTTTATTAATTTCACCACAACACCAAACACCCCCAAATTAAATTAATTAAAGTATATATGATCCACCGGGATTTGAACCTGGGTTATCACACACAGATTTTTGCCACCTTAACCATTACACCACCAGGACGGTTAAAGGTTTATGCACACGCCTACGACTTATTATCCATTCTCGAATACTGGATATTAATCTAATCATGTTCATATTCCCCCCTGGGGGTTAGGGAATAGAATATGCCCCACGTGCCTTCTGCGTGTCATAAGAGGCGAATAAAGAGGTTGGGTCGGTGGGCTTGCGACCCCCACCCGGAAAAAATATCTAAGCAAAGAAAAACGAACGAACAGCCTCGGATGCGGACGGAACCTACGTTGACGAACCACAACCGACTAAGGACATGCCTTCGGACATTCTGAGAATGGCTACGTGGAATGTTAGTGGCATGAATGATGGCACAAAAGAGAGAGAAGTTCTGGAAGTGTTAGTGAATGCCAGGCTGGATGTATGTGGAATGACAGAGACCAAATGGAAAGGTTCAGATGTGAGAGAGTGGGAGTGTGAAATGGGTGTGTGTGCTGGAGTGAGTGAAGGAACAGCGAGAGAAGGTGCATGTTTGTTTGTAAGTAGCAAATGGAAGGAATGTGTAGGAGAGTATGGGTCTGTGGGTTCAAGGATTGTGTGGGTGAGAATGAAAGTAGGAATACAAAAGTGGGTGATTGTATGCGTGTATGCCCCGACAGAGGATATACTTGAAAGAAAGAAAGAGGAGTTCTGGATGAATGTGGAGGCGTGCCTGGAGAAGTTTGACAAGAACGAAAGAATATTTCTGATTGGGGATATGAATGGTAAGGTGGGTGATAGGAAAGTTGAGGGAGGGTGGGGGGTACCATCAGAGGTGAATGGGAATGGTAGTGCACTTGTGAACGTATGTGTGGGGAGGAGGCTGTGGATAGCCAACACCTTCTTCCGACACACAATGATCCACAGGTACACGTGGAAACGGATGTTGACGATGAAGGATAGGACAATGGTGGAACGAAAGTCAATGATTGATTATGTATGTGTGGATGAACGAATGAAGAAATCTGTGATGGATGCTAGGGTGTATAGGGGTATTGGAGGGGGTCTGTCTGATCATTATGTAGTGGTAGCTAAGGTTAGGATACAAAAGAAGTGGGTGAGGAGAGCTGGAGGGAGGCGAGAGGAGTTTGGAATGGTGAGGAGGGTGGAGAGGTTGCAGGAGGAGGAAGTCAGGGAGGAGTACAGGAGAGCAGTGGAAAGACGACTAGGTGGGTTCGACCTGGAAGTTATGGAGGAAGTGGAGGAGATGAGCAAGGTGTTTAAGGATGAGATCTGTGCAGCATGTGAGGAGGTGTGTGGAGTGAGGAGAAGAGGGAGGGGAGTGAATGGTACAACATGGTGGACAGAAGAGGTAAGAATAGCTGTGGAAGAAAAGAAGAAAGCATATAGAGAGTGGTTGGGTAGAAGAGGGAATGAAGATTTCGAGAGACAGAAACGAGCGAGGTACGTGGAGAGTAAGAGGGTGGTGAAGAGAGTAGTGAAGGAAAGTAAGAGAAGAGTAGATGAGGAATTTGGAAGGAATCTGAGCGTAAAATGGAGGGAGAGTAAGAAACTGTTCTGGAAAGAAATCAAGAAAGTTAGGGAAGGTAGTAAGGGTGTGAAAGATACGAATGGGAGAATGCTAGCCGAGAAGCAAGAGAGAGTCGAAAGATGGAGGGAGTACTTCAGTGAGTTGCTAAATGTAACGAATGAAGAACCAGCAAACATAGCTGGATATGGTATGGGAGGGAGAAGAAGAGAAGTAGTGGAGGAGGAGGTGGGGATAAGGAGGTCAGAAGTGTGGGAGGCCATGAAAAGAGTGAAGTTGGGGAAAGCACCAGGAACAGATGGAGTGTGTGGGGAAATGTTGAGGTATGGTGGTGAGATAGTGATAGAATGGGTATGGAAAATGTGCAAACTAGCATGGGAGAAGGGGAGTGCACCCGATGACTGGAAGACTGGCATAATAGTCCCCCTATATAAGGGGAAAGGGGAGTGTGTGGCATCCACCGAGGAATATGTCTTCTAAGCGTAGTAGGGAAGATATACAGTAGGGTAGTGATTGAGAGAGTGAGAGTAAGAACGGAGAAATGGATAGGCGACGAGCAGGGAGGTTTTAGGAAGGCAAGAGGATGTGTAGATCAGATGTTTACCCTGAATTGTGTTGTGGAGAAGAAACAAAAGGTGTATGTTGCCTTTATGGACTTGGAGAAGGCCTATGACAGAGTGGATAGAGAAGGTTTGTGGAAAGTACTTAGAATATACAGAGTAGAGGGCAAGTTGCTGAAAGCAGTGAAGAGCATGTATGAGGGTGCAAAGGCGGCAGTATGTGTGGAGAGTGAGCAGAGCAAGTTCTTTGACCTGAATGTTGGTTTGAAACAGGGGTGTGTGATGTCCCCGTGGTTGTTTACTGTATATATGGATGGAGTCATGAAAGAAATACTATCAAGAGCAGTGGATGTTGGTGTATCGCCGAAAAGGGAGGGAATTTTGTGGAAGCTACCTATACTGCTGTTTGCGGATGATACAATTCTGATGAGTGATAATGAATGGGAGTTGCAGGGTCTGGTAAATGAGTTTGGAATAGTGTGCGAAAAACGGAATTTGAAGGTAAATGCGGGGAAGAGCAAGGTTATGGTCTTCGAAAGGGGTGAAGTCACAGAGTGTGAGGTGAAGCTGAACGGTCAGTCTATGGAGATCGTCAACTCTTTTAACTATCTGGGCAGTGTGTTGAGTAAAGATGGGACTATGGATGAAGAAGTGCGGGAGAGGGTACAACAGGGGAAAAGGGTTGTAGGAACGCTAAAAGCAGTAACAAGAAATAGGGTGGTCAGTATGGAAGTGAAGAAGTCCTTGCATGACAGTGTGGTAATCCCGACACTGACTTACGGAAGCGAAGCATGGACGTTGGTTGAGAGACTCAGACCAAGAGTGAGAGCAGTGGAAATGAATTACTTAAGGAGTGCGAGCGGAGTTACATGGAGGGATAGACAGACTAATGAGGAAGTAAGGAGGTGTGGTGTGGAGGTAGATGTGCTGGAAAGTGTGAAAAGGAACAACTTGAGATGGTTCGGCCATATGGAACGTATGGAAAGCGAGAGAATGACTAAGAGGGTGTACGAGAGCGAGGTGGAGGGACAGAGAGGGAGAGTGTGACGCTTCTGCATAGTAGCCACGCGCGCGCGTCGGCTACCCAGCCGTTTAGAAACCGGATGGTGGCAGCCGGCCGGCCGGCTTTTCCTTAGTATATATCCTACGACAATGTAACTAATGTCTGGGATATTCTTATGTTGTTTCACAGCTTGTAGCTGCCCTTATTCTTAACCAACGCATCTTAGTATATTTTATTCTCGATAGTTGATTGTTTCATTATAATATATAAGATGTAAGTCTAGTGAGAGTGGGAGGAGACGAGTGGGAGAGAGAGACCGGCTGGGGGACGTTGCTTCGCGCGGAGAGTCTAGCTTGGGACGAGCCTAATGTTGCCACATACATTTGATTGCAACATTAGGCTTAGTTTCGACTCACGCACGGGGTAGACGATTTTGACCCGGCAACTGTGTTGAGTGTTGCCAAGCCTGGGATGTATTCTGCATGCCTAGTGCGGGGTCCAGACAGATTCAAGACTCAGAGCTCACCTCACTGTCGTACCCTTCGGACCCCCTTGACATCTATCCCTCTCAACCCCTCTTAGAAACTTTCTCTCTTATTTTGTATACCTTCCTTCCACTACTTCACCAATCTATTTAATTATCCCATCCCCTTGATAGACCTTATATCTATTATTGTATTAACGACGAGCTCTCAGATAATTAGATTGGATTTTGGGCCTTATGCAGAGACGTAATTGTTAATGAGACCTAGGATTTTTTTTTTTTTTTTTCATATTTGGTGGTTTCATGCTTGCTAGTGTGTTCTTGTGTCAGGTTAGCAGGGGCTAGACCGGGGGGGAGGGTTTTTGCGATCCTTTAAGTAAAGTCTGCTGGTGCGAGTCCTGTGTACCCGCACGACATTACTAGGATACCCGTGGGAGTCTGGGGGCACTTTCTTGTCTGTGTCCCTGTGTGTCTAGTGTTGAGTTGTGTGAGGGCCCTTGCCTAGTCCATTCAGCACTGCGCTAGCACGTCTTGCTTTTGTTTTAGGGTCGCCAGGAGAGAGTCAGATACTTGCGATCTGAGTCTCTCAAGAGAGCACCCTTTCAATTAGAGTAATTTGGCGCACAGACTTGGAAACGTCCCTAGGCTAGAGATGGTGGCTCAGCCCGGGTATCCGAAGCCTATATCCTTCCGGCTAGACCTCTGCCACCTGGCAGATTAACAGCTAGGGGTTTATTATCTCTGTATGCTTGTTATTGTGCCACAGTTTACCGTTTTTGTGAGCATTGTGAGTCAGGGTGTGGCTTAGAGACTCTGTCCGAGCAGGCTTGCCTGACTAAGAGTGAGAAGCACACCTGTATGTGATTATGTTGCGAGTTGCTACCTTTATTTAATTATACCTATGCCATTATACACTGTATGGCCTATCACTAGTATTTATTCCTGCTTATGAGTTAAGAGTTCTCTAAATCCGTAACGTACTTTCTTTGCTAAGCATCAGATCCTACAGTAGCCACATGCAGTTTAGAAACCCGCATCGTGTCTACCTGTACGATGTTTCGAGGACTGCTTGCTTTCACCTTCTTTCACGCAGGGGTGATTAGTTGTATTAATTAATGTAACGTTAAATGTACTTTCTTCTAGTTTGTTATTAAATTGTTTCTGCAATTTAATTCCGTTATCTATCTTTTCCTTGAAGCTTTAAGTCAACTTAATTGTGTGATCTTTTATATAGCCTGCTTGACTATCAGCAGTCTATAGTGCGTGCACCCTGTAACCGAGTCATAGGATACCTTGTTGTCCAGGCAGGACTCTTGACGGTTTAGGGTGGTTTGTTGCCTGGGTTTATAGAAAAGGGTTGGATCTAGCGTTTTCCGTTGTTGCTTGTTGCCGCATACTAGTCCAATAGAAAGAGCCCAGTGTTTATATATCCCAGGACGTAACAAATGGCGACCTTGCATAGGATTTACTGAACAGAGGAATATAGTGGTCATTTGTTTTGAGATTCCTTATGATTAGAGGAATACAGTGGACATAGAGTTTTTTTTTTGGAGCAACCAATATAACACATTAAAGACTTTAAATAACATTAGTATATACATACTTGCATAGGAGATAAGGCACATTCTATAACCGTGATAATTACTGCAGTACACAAACATGTCTAATACATCAGAACACAGTGATGGGTCAGGTCACGATACGGGCTCGGAGGGAGAAAGACCTGTGGAGTGGCTAGTCGATAGCGAGAAGGGTGCTAGAAGATTTTTAGAGGTGCCCCTTACCGCTGTGCATTTAATGGAGAGGGTCCCTGTGATTGAATTCCACGCTGCCATTGACCATCAACTTGGGGGTATGTACTAAATTCAGGCACCCTGACGTTTGATACGGGGGTAGAGTGGAGGGGGGGCTGGGGACCGGGGCCCCCAGTCGCCTCTCCACCCAGGTCTCTCCCTTCTAAACCCAATATCAAAGTCCTCAGCTGATCTTTCCTCATGCCACTTAAACCCTGGTGACCCTGAAGACTTGCCACACACTTTAAGCCATACTTATTCAGCTTCAACACCCTGTTGAAGCTGAATAAGTATGGCTTAAAGTGTGTGGCAAGTCTTCAGGGTCACCAGGGTTTAAGTGGCATGAGGAAAGATCAGCTGAGGACTTTGATATTGGGTTTAGAAGGGAGAGATCTGGGTGGAGAGGCGACTGGGGGCCCCGGTCCCCAGCCCCCCCTCCACTCTACCCCCGTATCAAACGTCAGGGTGCCTGAATTTAGTACATACCCCCAAGTTGATGGTCAATGGCAGCGTGGAATTCAATCACAGGGACCCTCTCCATTAAATGCACCTTCCCCTCCTCAAGGGTTGACTCCAGATTTGTTGTTTCGGCTTGAGTTGGCCAAGGTTGAGGTGGGTAGAGCTCAGGTTGAGGCTACCGAAAGACAGGCTAGTGTGCAGGCTGAGGCTGCAGAGAGAACAGCTATACGAGAGGCTGAACTGCAGGCAGAGTCTACTAGGCATCGGGCTGACAGGGAGCTGGAGATCTCTCGAGTGGAGGTAACAGGGCGAAATATTGGGGGAGGTAACAGGCATCGGGACCAATCATTGTCGCACCTGCTTAAACTAGTTCCTGTGTTCGATGAATTATGTGTGGCTGAGTTTTTTATGCGATTTGAGAAGAAGTGTCAGGAACACAAGTGGCCTCAGGAAAAGTGGGCAGCATTAGTTTCATCAAGACTCCTAGGAAAGGGGCTAAAAGCGTATGATGCACTACCTTTAGAGTCCTGTGTAGTTTATGATGAGCTAAAGAAGGCTGTGCTACGGGCCTATGAGTTACAACCGGAAACTTACCGCTTGAAGTTTCGGGGTGTTACTAAGGGCATGGATAGTACCTTCCTAGAACACGCCCGGGACTTGTCTGATGCACTACGACATTGGCTGCGTTCTGAGAGGGCAGCTACTTTTGAGGAGTTGAGTGAGCTGGTTCTCTTGGAGCAGTTCTTTAAGTGCACAGGCGGGGACTTAACATTAAATATAAAGGAAAAAAATCCTAGAACTCTCCAGGAGGCAGCAGAAATGGCTGACCTCCGACTGTCATTAATTCGAGGGTGCGGAGCAGCAGCTAGGAGTGAGTCGGGTGCAAAGGATCGTACCCCTCCCCCTCCCAAGAATTTTGATACCCATAAATACACAAAACCATCTAGTACTGACAATAAAACTGAACATAAACCAAATACTGTCCCGTATAATAAGTCTAATGGTACCTCCCACTCCCAAGGGAAACCAAAGAGTAAAGAGTGCTTTGCATGTCACAAGGAGGGTCACTTTGCAAATGCTTGTCCGAACAAGCCACCAAACAAGGTTGTGTCATTGGCCCGCAGCATAGGGGTGTCGCCTATATCTTCTGAGTTTGCCAAGGGTAGTTCGTCAGAGGTTGGGACACAGCCTGTGTTCAAGAGTCCGGAAGGCTCGAACCCTCTCCGCGACGTCTTTGGGGGTCATAGAGGGCATGGTTTTGTGAGGTGGGCTGGCGAAAGGCGAGGAGTTAAGCTATTGCGTGATACGGGGGCTTCTCAGACCTTGTTAAAGAACTTTACTGGTAGACCGATTAACGCTGCTCGGGTGGTGGTAGTTCAGGGGATCAATGCTACGAAGTCCTACCCGCTGGTGCGGATGGAGCTGGAGGTGGGTGGTGTGGCGAAGGAGCTGGATGTAGGAATTGTAGAGAACTTGCCTGTTGGGGGCGTAGACCTCCTCCTCGGCAACGACTTTGCGGTGCCTGCTTCTAAGGTTTCACCCTTGGTCGTTGCCGAGAAGGCGGCCGACGTTAGTAGGGAGGAACAGGAGTGGGTTGAGAAGTGTAGCGTACAAACCATGGCGTGTGTTGTGACGCGTTCTCAGACATCCGGAGCCTTGCAGCCACCACCTCAGTCTATCATACCGCGGAGGAAAGGTCACAAGAAAACGGGAAGTGTTGGTCAATTGGAGAGTTTTGAGCCGGCAGTGTTTCTTGGTGACTCATTATTGGCACCTATGTTAGAGTCTGGAGAGGCCCCGGGGCCTGTCACCGCTAGTGCAGGTGCAGGGCAGGAAGAGACTGCGACAGCATCGTTATGCGCAGCGTGAGGATAGGATGGTTCAGCGGGACATTGGAGGTGGAAATAAATTATTTAAGATGAACTTGGATAATCTCGCACCTGCTGATATATGTTCCTTGCAGCTGGAAGATCCTGAAGTCAGGGCGTGTGGTAATGGTGCTATCGAACTGGAGAGCGATGGGGATGCGCAGCCTGGTGATTTTTTCTTGTCCGAGGGGATCTTGTATCGGAGACATCAGGATCCCAAGAAAAAGTGGGATGGCGGGTCAGGATTAGTGGACCAGTTAGTAGTACCGAGGGTGCGCCGTGAGAGCTTATTGAGATTAGCTCATGATGTGCCTTTGGCAGGGCACCTGGGGGCACGTAAGACGGAGGCAGCTCTGAGCAAGCTTTTCTGGTGGCCTGGGTTAAAGGCGAGTGTCGTGTCATGGGTGTCACAGTGTCACACTTGTGAAGTTGTTGGGAAACCCAATCAGGTCATCCCGAGAGCCCCGTTACAACCTATCCCTGTCATTGGGCCGCCCTTCAGCAAAGTAGTTATCGATATGGTTGGCCCATTGCCCCCCACTAGTGCCGGCAATAAATTTTTACTAACCGTAATGGATGTAGCAACACGGTATCCAGATGCTTACCCCATGCGCAACGGGTTGGCTAAGACTGTTGTCAAAAACCTACTTGTCTATTTCTCTCGTTATGGCTACCCTCAGGAGATCCAGTCTGATCAGGGATCCAATTTTACTTCTGCTGTGTGTAAGCAGACCATGCAGCAACATGGGATAGTGTCTGTGGTGTCATCTGTCTACCATCCCGAGAGTCGGGGAGTTTTGGAAAGGTGGCACTCGACTCTCAAGAGTATGTTGCGGTGTTATTGCATGGAAAATGGGAAGGACTGGGATCTAGGTCTCCCATACGTTTTATTTGCTGCGAGAGAAGTACCTGGGGAGAGCTTGGGATTTAGCCCGAACGAGTTGGTTTTGGACACAGGGTCAGGGGGCCCCTCCACATAGTTAAGGAGATCTAGGAGGGAGTCACAAAGCCATGCTCGCTTCTAAAGTATGTTGTTGAAAGCCGTGAGAGAATGCTAAAGAGCTTGGAGGTAGCAGGTCGGAACCTTAAGAGTTCACAAGCTCAGATGAAGGACAGATACGACCAGAAGGTGAAGCTGAGGGAGTTTGAAGTAGATCAGGAGGTACTGATACTACTGCCTCTGGTGGGACACCCCTTGTCTGCCAAGTATTCTGGTCCGTATCGGGTTGTAAGGAAGGTTTCTGATCTCGACTATTTAGTAGCTACTCCTGATCGTAAGAAAAAGAACCAACTTTGCCATGTAAATCTGATGAAAGAGTATGTGAGGCGCCCCTCCGAGCCTCTCACTGTCCCGGTGTTGATCTGCAGCGATCGTGGTGGAGAAGGAGGAAGGGACAGTCAAGCTGCGGGGGAGGATAATTGGGATTGTCATGTTTCCGTGGATCAGTGGGCAGGGAATTCTAGACAAGTGGCTCACGAGTTGATATTGCACCTGCCTGAGCAACAGCGTGTAGCTGTGCAGCACTTGTTTGGTTCAAACCCAGCTGTTTTCGCGGAGCATCCTGGCCTCACTACTCAAGCGGTGCACGATGTCGATGTTGGGGACCACCCACCCTTTAAATCAGTGCCATACCGTGTTCCCCCTATTAAATTACCAGCACTTAGGGAAGAGCTGGATTATATGCTGAAACGTGGGCTGATTTCTGAGGGTGCAGTAAGGTGGACTTCCCCAGTCACACTGCAGCCCAAACCAGATGGCAAGGTGCGGTTTTGTATAGATTTCCGCAGGTTGAATGGTTTAACCCCCACAAATGCCTACCTTCTCCCTCGCGTGGACGACAGTGTGGATAAGATAGGAAAAGCCAAGTTCCTCACTAAGATAGACCTTGTTAAGGGTTATTGGCAAGTGCCCTTGTCTGAGCGAGCGCGAGAGGTGTGTGGGTTTGTGGTGGACGGTGCCACATATCGTTGCCATGTTATGCCATACGGGCTGAAAAATGCCCCTGCAATGTTTCAGAAATTAATGAACGACATTGTAGCCGACATTCCCAACTGTACGGTGTACCTAGATGATGTCATAATATACGACGAGGATTTTAACAGTCACTGTGCTCACATCGGACAACTTTTTAATAAACTGAATGAAGCAGGGTTGGTGGTAAACCTGGGTAAGTGCGATTTTTTCAAAGCCACAGTTTTGTACCTGGGGTTCGAGGTGGGGATGGGTCAGGTGTGCCCTCCACAGACAAAGATCAAAGCCATCGATCAGTTTCCCCAGCCTACGACTAAGAAACAAATCATGCGGTTGCTAGGTATGATAGGCTATTATCGTCGCTTCATCAAAGGCTACTCGACTGTACTTGCACCTTTAACTGACTTATTATCTAAGGACAAGAAGTTCCGGTGAGTTCCTGAGTGTGCAGAGGCGTTTTCCTTGGTGAAACACCTGTTATGTACCCACCCCATACTCAGGGTCCCGGACTTCAGCAGACCTTTTCAGCTGGCGACTGATGCCAGTGGCGTAGGGGCTGGGGCTGTCTTGTTACAGATAGATGATGAAGGTATCGAACATCCAGTGAGTTTTTACAGTAAAAAATTCAATAGTGCACAAAGGAATTACTCTGTAATTGAAAAAGAACTCCTGGCGATAGTGCTGGCGCTCAGGCACTTCGATGTATATGTTCCTGCTTTCGGACCAGTCGTAGTGGTTTATACCGATCATCACCCTCTGAAATTCTTGAATCAGTTTCATAACCGGAATATGAGGCTGACCAGGTGGTCACTCATGCTTCAGGAGTATAATCTGGACATACACCATATTGCCGGTTCTGATAACGTGATAGCGGATTGTCTATCCCGGGTGGATAATGTTGGTTAGACTGCCACAGGATTGAGGGTTGAGTGTGGAGGAAAATAGGCTGTCACTGTAGTTCAGCCAGAAAAAAACAAATTAAAAAAGCAAAAACCTTATAAAAACTCTTTATTTTTATAACGTGTAGAATTTTGTATAAGATGTTGTAGCAGTATCTAAGTTGAATGTTTTCGCTTATTGTCGCTAAGTTAGTTGAACTTGCTCAGTGGAGCGCAACAGTCTTTAATTTTTTTATATATAGTGCCTTGTGTCGCAACAGTGTGTGGTACTATGAGAAGCTTTCTGTTAGATATGAAGAACTTAGTCAAGGGTCTTATATCTTGGGGGAGGTGTGACGCTTCTGCATAGTAGCCACGTGCGGGCATGCGCGCGCATCGGCTGCCCAGCCGTTTAGAAACCGGCTGGTGGCAGCCGGCCGGCCGGCTTTTCCTTAGTATATATCCTACGAGAATGTAACTAATGTCTGGGATATTCTTATGTTGTTTCACAGCTTGTAGCTGCCCTTATTCTTAACCAACGCATCTTAGTATATTTTATTCTCGATAGTTGATTGTTTCATTATAATATATAAGATGTAAGTCTAGTGAGAGTGGGAGGAGACGAGCGGGAGAGAGAGACCGGCTGGGGAATGTTGCTTCGCGCGGAGAGTCTAGCTTGGGACGAGCCTGATGTTGCCACATACATTTGATTGCAACGTTAGGCTTAGTTTCGACTCACGCACGGGGCAGACGATTTTGACCCGGCAACTGTGTTGAGTGTTGCCAATTCTGGGATGTATTCTGCATGCCTAGTGCGGGGTCCAGACAGATTCAAGACTCAGAGCTCACCTCACTGTTGTACCCTTCGGACCCCCTTGACATCTATCCCTCTCAACCCCGCTTAGAAACTTTCTCTCTTACTTTGTATATCTTCCTTCCACTACTTCACCAATCTATTTAATTATCCCATCCCCTTGATAGACCTTATATCTATTATTGTATTAACGACGAGCTCTCAGATAATTAGATAGGATTTTGGGCCTTATGCAGAGACGTAATTGTTAATGAGACCTAGGAAGCTTTTTTTTGTTGTCTCATATTTGGTGGTTTCATGCTTGCTAGTGTGTTCTTGTGTCAGGTTAGCAGGGGCTAGACCAGGGGGGAGGCTTTTTGCGATCCTTTAAGTAAAGTCTGCTGGTGCGAGTCCTGTAGACCCGCACGACTTTACTAGGATACCCGTGGGAGTCTGGGGGCATTTTCTTGTCTGTGTCCCTGTGTGTCTAGTGTTGTGTTGTGTGAGGGCCCTTGCCTAGTCCACTCAGCACTGCGCTAGCACGTCTTGCTTTTGTTTTAGGGTCGCCAGGAGAGAGTCAGATACTTGCGATCTGAGTCTCTCAAGAGAGCACCCTTTCAATTAGAGTAATTTGACGCACAGAATTGGGAACGTCCCTAGGCTAGAGCAGGTGGCTCAGCCCGGGTATCCGAAGCCTATATCCTTCCGGCTAGACCTCTGCCACCTGGCAGATTAACAGCTAGGGGTTTATTATCTCTGTATGCTTGTTATTGTGCCACAGTTTACCATTTTTGTGAGCATTGTGAGTCAGGGTGTGACTTAGAGACTCTGTCCGAGCAGGCTTGCCTGACTAAGAGTGAGAAGCACACCTGTATGTGGTTATGTTGCGAGTTGCTGCCTTTATTTAATTATACCTATGCCATTATACACTGTATGGCCTATCACTAGTATTTATTCCTGCTTATGAGTTGAGAGTTCTCTAAATCCGTAACGTACTTTCTTTGCTAAGCATCAGATCCTACAGTAGCACATGCAGTTTAGAAACCCGCATCTTGTCTACCGGTACGATGTTTTGAGGACTGCTTGCTTTCACCTTCTTTCACGCAGGGGTGATTAGTTGTATTAATTAATGTAACGTTAAATGTACTTTCTTCTAGTTTGTTATTAAATTTGTTTCTGCAATTTAATTCCGTTATCTATCTTTTCCTTGAAGCTTTAAGTCAACTTAATTGTGTGATCTTTTATATAGCCTGCTTGACTATCAGCAGTCTATAGTGCGTGCACCCTGTAACCGAGTCATAGGATACCTTGTTGTCCAGGCAGGACTCTTGACGGTTTAGGGTGGTTTGTTGCCTGGGTTTATAGATAAGGGTTGGATCTAGCGTTTTCCGTTGTTGCTTGTTGCCGCATACCTAGTCCAATAGAAAGAGCCCAGTGTTTATATATCTCAGGACGTAACAAGAGGTAGACCGAATGAGAGGTGGAAGGATGGAGTGAAGATGTACATGAACGAAGGTGGTGCTGGTTGGGGGGAGGGGCGTCGACTGACTGGGGACAGAGGAGCATGGGGGCGGTTCGTTCGTGGCCACCCCTTCGGGGATCACGGCGTCAGGCAATAGATAGATAGATAGATGTTCATATTCCCAACCGCGCTATGGTATCCTACTGTTTAAGTGAGAGAAAAGAATATTCATGGGGCACAGATCGTATAGACCGGCCTCTCGACGAAATATCCCTGAACCTACTAATAATCTTTATTTTTATTAATTTCACCACAACACCAAACACCCCCAAATGAAAAGTGAATACAGTAGAATGATTGCAAAATATGAGGAAGCAACAACAGGTGTAAATAAAGATAACTTTTTTAGAAAGAACTCTGAAATCTATAACAATTATTAACAATGTAAGTAAATAAACAATCGATTAATACAAACATAAATAAATAAGCAGAGGTTATACGAGAAACTTCAAGCTAAAAGTGCTTGATTATAATTATTGATATCAAATTTAAGGATACAGTCACAATAATTGACCTTAACAAAATGTAATGTATGTAATAATTTACTTGCATCAAATCCTCTGTCTACTAAGAGTCTGCATAGTACACCTAGCTCTAGACCAAACGTCATCTAATTTAGTGCACAATTTACAGAATCTTATTAGTTGGGAATACATACAATTGTGATACTTTATTATTAATATTACTACTAGGGAAAGGAAAGCGTATTACGTTAAAATTAAAATCGTCAACTTTGTGATATACTTTAAGTGTGCACTGTTCATTATCAATCTGTATATTTGTATCAAGAAAATGTTCAACTTAATCATTTACGTTTCGTCGTGGTATTAAATATAAATCTGTATTTTTATTAATTTCACCACAACACCAAACACCCCCAATGAAATTAATTAAAGTATATATGATCCACCGGGATTCGAACCTGGGTTATCACACACAGATAAATAACGAATATCAAGCATACCATAATATTATACAGACTATTTTGTTTTTAATTGACAAAGCAGTCTTATGGGGGGATGGCCGTGTTATTGGGGGGATGGCCGTATATTGGGGGGATGGCCGTATCATGGGGGGGATGGCCGTATATTGGGGGATGGCCGTATTATGGGGGGATGGCCGTATTATGGGGGGATGGCCGTATTATGGGGGGATGGCCGTATTATGGGGGGGATGGCCGTATTATGGGGGGATGGCCGTATTATGGGGGGATGGCCGTATTATGGGGGGATGGCCGTATTATGGGGGGATGGCCGTATTATGGGGGGATGGCCGTATTATGGGGGGATGGCCGTATTATGGGGGGGGGATGGCCGTATTATGGGGGGATGGCCGTATTATGGGGGGATGGCCGTATATTGGGGGGATGGCCGTATTATAGGGGGATGGCCGTATTATGGGGGGATGGCCGTATTATGGGGGGATGGCCGTATTATGGGGGGATGGCCGTATATTGGGGGGATGGCCGTATTATGGGGGGATGGCCGTATTATAGGGGGATGGCCGTATATTGGGGGGATGGCCGTATTATGGGGGGATGGCCGTATTATGGGGGGGATGGCCGTATATTGGGGGGATGGCCGTATTATGGGGGGATGGCCGTATATTGGGGGGGATGGCCGTATTATGGGGGATGGCCGTATTATGGGGGATGGCCGTATTATGGGGGGATGGCCGTATTATGGGGGGATGGCCGTATTATGGGGGGATGGCCGTATTTGTTTGCTCATTGTTTTATCGTTTTTAATATGTTTTATTTTCCTTCCTAGACCTCCATCAAGCTTAGAAAACACCCCCTAGACCCCCCTTTAAGATTAATTTGTACATTTTTCGGTAGAAAATAATTCCGGCCGAAGGCCGGTTTCTCTTAAAATTACAGGCTCGCTATCGCTCGCCAATGTTGCATCTCTCTGCCCCCCCCCCCAATTCTACCGCTATTACAAAAATCAGTGTTCCTCAGAAATCTCTCGGAGTTTAATCTAGGTAGAATACATAGCACCTGACTTGCAACAGAATCCCACCCCTACTCTATGCAACTCTCTAACCCAAGAGTTAAATTATATTCCCAATTTTTCTTCTCTTCAACAGCTGAGCTCTGGAACTCTCTCCCTGAATCCATGTTTACCTCATCCTATGACTTAAATTGCTTGAAACTCTGTATGTTCAGACATTTTTTGCTCGAACATTCCTGGATTTGGGCTCTGTCACTTTCAACTCTGGGAGAGGCACTCGTCACAAGCAGCTTTGCCTTCTGTCTCCCTCATCCACATTAAGCAAAACAAGAACGTCCAGCTCTCTGGAAGGTAACGCCGATGGTAAACATCGCAGCCATACTGAACAGTAGGTGGCTCAACAATGACACTTTTACGGGACCCGTTACATCAGGCTCTCCCAAATGAAGTGTCAGGATCAGGGACACCATTACCCCTCAGCTCACCTAATAGTCCGGCTCAGGGATGATTAATAGACCGCCATTTCTCGTACGGTTATGGGACAGGTCGTTGAAATAACCAATGATCTTACCCCATGGTCACCCTGACATAGAATTAACGTGCACATACGATCCACATACAAATCTTACCACTCAAACCATTACACCATCAAGACACTTAAAGGTTAAGTACATGAATACGATTTTATATCCATTTATCGAATACTGGATATCAATCAAATCATGTACTCAAACCCAACTGCACACTGAATAGCCTAATGTATTAAGTGAAAGGAAAGCACATATTATGGGGCACAGATCTCTAAGGACCGACCTCGATGTCAAATGTACCTGAACCTTTAGGAATAATCTAATTTATTAATAAGAAAGCGTAAATGTATCACCATGTACGTTTAAACCAAAGCAAATTCCACCAACAAGTAGGTGATAGCCATGATATTAAACAATTTACTATTACTATGGGAATGAAAATGTTTATGTATTCATGTAAATACAAATATATACACAAGTTTTTGTTTAATCCGAAAGCATAATACAATATATAACAATATGATATAATATAATTAAATCATATACAAAAACATTTGAAAACTAGAACTATATTATCATATGCATATAACAAATCCATAAGTGAATCAACTTTTACATAAAGAATAAGTATTCAGCATAACACATTTGAGGATCGTTTTGGACTTGTTTTACCAATAGAAATTTGACTCCACAGGTCAGAAGAAACTTGCATTTAACCCTTTAATGATCTGTAATGTCTCCACATGCTCAGCACAATCCGTGCAATGGAGAGAAATGTGGTGGTACCTAGCGTAGGTCTAGGATACGGCCGACTTACACTCAGTCTCCCACGAACCCTTGGAATGGATGCACGAGTGTGCAAGCAAATTGATATCGTCCAATCACTCACCACGGATAATGGAGCAGCAAATGGCTACGTCGGCCTCAACCAAGCTCCCGCTTGTGTTTTTGACATAGTACATGTACATATGTTCAATATGTAATAAGAAAATATATACGAAGTGAAAATTAAGTCTGTGAGAACATGAGCTAAGGTCTGAAGAAAGGCGAAGTAGACAATGCGCGTAAGCCGCCTGAACACCGCTGAGTCTGTTCCGGAGTCTCACACAAAAGCTACTCATTCCCTTTCGTCACTGTCAAGGCCATATACCAGCTGGACACAATATCTTTATGTCTACACACAGGAAAGAACTGGTACTCTCTGACACACGATTGCAGTCTTACCTTAACCCTTTCTTTACAGAACTAGAACAAGTTGAAAAAGGCGTAAAATCATGAAAGTGGTCATTCAGGGGGAAGTGGAAAAAAATATGTATGGCTCCCAACTTTTGGTGGTTAAAATGAGTACTTAATGTCACCTTCATGTACTTGGACCTGCTTCATCAGTTTCAATAAATGAAGGTGAAGTTGGCAGATGTGGATGTCATCAACATATAATATTCTGCCATAGAAATGCATTTGTATATGTGGTTGTGGACTCCATGCCTAAAATAACAAAAATCTCCACTGCACCTTTTATCATGGTAAAGTGGTCAAGATGACATCTTGTTATCTAAGTTTTGAAAGTCTCCATGTATATAACCATCCAGTGTACTGGTATGCTATCAATGTACTGTATATCTTCATATGGTAAGAGATACACCATGTGAAGATGTGCTTATACAGTATGTATCTGCCTACTAATTTAAGCTATGTGACTTAAACATGTTGTGTAATATTTCTTATGTTTTAATTTGTTTTCAAATATACCGTGTATTCACCATACAGAGGTGGTGTCGGGAGAGCTTCCCTGGTTTGTGTCGGCCATCGAGAACGTGACGGTCTCCGTGGGTCGCTCCGCTAGACTCTCCTGTGTGGTGGAGAACCTTGGCAACTATAGGGTAAGTCCGGTTCTGGTCTATGTTGGTTAAGGGGTTAGTGCAGAACGTGACGTTCTCCGTGGGCTGGTCCGCTAGACTCTCCTGTGTGGTGGAGAACCTGGGCAACTATAGGGTAAGTCCGGTTCTGGTCTATGTTGGTTAAGGGGTTAGTGCAGAACATGACGGTCTCCGTGGGTCGGTCCGCTAGACTCTCCTGTGTGGTGGAGAACCTTGGCAACTACTGTATAGGGTAAGTCCGGTTCTGGTCTATGTTGGTTAAGGGGTTAGTGCAGAACGTGACGGTCTCCGTGGGCCGGTCCGCTAGACTCTCCTGTGTGGTGGAGAACCTTGGCAACTATAGGGTAAGTCCGGTTCTGGTCTATGTTGATTAAGGGGTTAGTGCAGAACGTGACGGTCTCCGTGAGTCGGTCCGCTAGACTCTCCTGTGTGGTGGAGAACCTTAGCAACTATAAGGTAAGTCCGGTTCTGGTCTATGTTAGTTAAGACATACACATGGTGTTGTTTTGCTTCTACCATATATGCTTTAATTAGTGTGATTTTAATATAATCTGTGTAAATGCTATTCTTTACTATTCCAGGTTATGTCCTGAGACTTTTTGCATTTCCACACTGAAAGTACGGGTCTGGTGGTACCTAGCAGATGTCTGACGTACTATGACTTGGCCCACTTACACTCAGCCTCACATGAGCCTTCGTTGTGGACACACAGCTAATGCAAGCAATTTAGCCTGGTTTGATCACTCGCCCAGCATAGTGGAGCGGCCAAATGCTTCGTTAACCCCAGCCATGCTCCCGCTTCTTCCAGGTCGTATTGCATGATACACGTAAACATTTAGTATGTAATTAGAAAATATAAACTAAGTGCACTAGGGTCCGAACGAAGGGACCATTAACCACGCATGTAAGTGATCTGACTCAGAGAACACCTCTGGCTCGGCCCGGGATTCTTGCACAAATAACACTAATTTCCTCTTGTGACTGTCAAGGCCAAAAACTAGCCGGGAACGAACTCTTGGTGTCTTTGCACAGAACAGAACAGGTACTTCCTCAAACAATTTTTGTTGTCTAGACTAAGCCTTTCTTTGCAATGCTATACAGAGTTAAAAATGCATAACATCGTGAAAATGTCCGCGTCGGAGAGAACAAACTCATTATCTTGGCCGACCTCAATAGTAGGTGGTAATATATTACCACACTGTGGGTGTATGTTGAGCCTACACTTGCTCTATATCTGCTATACCATATCAGTTTATTACGAACAAAAAAATCAAGATTAAATATTATCAGAGGAAAACATATTCTGTTGGTGCAGTTCATTTCTACCAACGACATTATTTTGTGGAGGGAACAATTATAATTGCTTCGTCAACATGTTATTGTAACAGCCCTTACAGATTATAAATTATGTTATGTTACTGGTATTTCTTTTTAATTAAACTGGTGGAAAGAACCTGGTCCGCTTTAACCCTTAATTAGCGGCGAGCAACATAAGTCGAGTTAAATAAAGCTGGACTATGTGGCGGTGCTCGACATAGGTCGAGTGGCAATTTCAGCACGTAATGTTGCTGAGAGAGAGAGACAAGTGGTGGCAGGAGAGTAGCGAGCGTATGACTGCTCCAGACCACCGCGGCGAACCTACTGACACGAATCCCACCTCCCTCCTCCCTCTCTCACTCGCTATATACGGAATTGTATGGGGAAAGTGCCTAATTACATGCTTTTTGCACTCGCGTTGCACGGTTATTGCAAGAAAACTAGCCATCATAAAAGGATTGTTATGGTGTCATTCGAAAGCTCTGTTTATGCCCTTTCAGGGATAGATACTTGTTTTACGTTCTGGGTCTTATTTAGGCATGAAAATGATCACGTAAACAGCCCTATTTTGGCTAAAAACACCCCGCTGGGCGGTACATATAAATAAACCGCATAGGCCGCTCTTAAGGTGTTAAAATGCTTTGAAATACAGCAAAGACCATATCCTTTTTTGTATAATTAAATCTAATAAAGAATCATTAAGGGGAGGTTTTTAGTTTGTTCCTTAGACCTCCATCAAGCTTCAAATTACACCCCCTCGACCCCCTTTCAATATATATTTGTACATTTTTTGTAGGAAAATGTCCCGGCCGAAGGCCGAATCAAAGGAGTACAAAGGAAATCAAGCAACAACAGATCTAGTGACCCTTCTAGGTTGCTTGTCCTCCAAAACACTGAGGATCAAGTGTCCAAACAGTGGTTTAGAGTGGGTAAGGGAACATTGGAAAGGGAATTACTGCCCTGGAACTAATGTCCGTGGCAGGATTAGGAAGTTAGTAGGGGACAGATGGGTTAGTAACTGAGGGGGGGATAAAATAAAGTTATTCATTTACAAACGCAGTCAGTCGCGGGTTTGATGCGAGATATTTGTCTAGGCGGAGTTTAAATGAATCAACGGTGATGCAGTCTATAACGTTTCGGGGAAGCCCATTCCACAAGTTGACAACTCGATTGAAGAAGAAATTCTTAGATTCGTGCGAGTTAAAAGATTTACCAATAATTTTGCAACCGTTTCCCCGCGTGTAATTAGATTGGTCGATAGTGAAGTACTTACTACAGTTCATATTGTCGATGCCTTTGATGATTTTGAACACTTGAATTAAGTCGCCTCTTAATCTGCGCTGGGTTAAAGGAAATAGATTTAATTCTCTAAGACGCTCTTCGTATGGTTTGTTCTTTAGGCTAGGTATCATTTTGGTAACTCTACGTTGAACTCGTTCTAGCTTGTTTATATCTTTTTGGTAATAAGGGCACCAGGATTGAACGCAGTATTCCAGAAGAGGGCGGACTAAGGAATTATAAAGGGTTAGGATAACTTCTTTGGATTTATGCTCAAATGACCTGCCTATAAAGCCAATTATTTTGTTTGCCTTCTTAACAACTTCTGAACATTGTTGACTCGGTTTTAGGTTACTCGATATTGTTACTCCCAGATCGGTTTTCTCTGTTTACATTCTTAAGCTGAGTGCCATTCATCGAATAGTTTGCTTTCTCATTTAGGTATCCGATATGTAGTACTTTACATTTATCCGCATTGAAACTCATTTGCCAAATTTGGGCCCAACATGACAATTTATCTAGATTGTGTTGCATATCGTCAACTTGTTCTTTTGAGAGTACGCTATTTGCAATTTTTGTATCGTCAGCAAATTTTGAGATTGTACAGGTGAGACCCTCATCTATGTCGTTGATGTAAATTAGAAAGAGAATTGGTCCTAGTACCGATCCCTGGGGTACCCCGCTACTTACATTGGTCCATTTTGATGCCTTACCGTTTATGACTACTCTTTGCTTTCTGTCGCTGAGCCAATTTTCTATCCATTTCAACACACACCGTCTTGTATTCCATGCGCTTTTAGTTTTAGCAGTAAACGTTTGTGGGGAACTTTGTCAAAGGCCTTTTGAAAATCAAGGTATATAATATCTACAGCTTTACTCTCATCGTAGAGGTTGAGGATATCGTGGAAGAAGTCTAAGAGGTTTGTTAAACAGGAACGTTTTTTACGAAAGCCGTGTTGAGTATCTTTAAGTATGTTATTTTCCTCTAAGTGATTTACGAGTCTGTCTCGTATGACCGTTTCTAGCATTTTACATACAACTGAGGTTAAGCTAATTGGACGATAGTTACTGGATAGGGATTTGCTGCCTTTTTTGAATATCGGTGTTACGTTGGCTAGCTTCCACTGATCGGGCATAGTTCCAGACTGCAAGGATTTATTGAATAGTAATGTCAGTGGTTTAGAGAGCTCATCCTTAGCTTCCTTTAGAACTCTAGGCGAGATTGTATCAGGTCCAGGCGTTTTATTTACCTTGAGTTTATCTAAACAATTCAATACTTTTCTCTCTGTAACGGTGATATTGCTTAAAACATCTGAATTATCAATCTGAATCGGCGATGGTGTAGGGATATCACTGAGGTCTTCTGTTGTAAAAACTGATGCAAAGAAGGTATTGAGGGCATTACTCATTTGTTCTTCGTCTTTGGTGTATTCTCCATTTTCATCGACTAACGGTCCAACAGTTGAAGTAACTACTTTTTTCTTTCTGATATAACTATAGAATTCTTTCGGGTTTGTTTTACTTTGATTCGCAATATGTAACTCTAAGGTCTTTTTACTTTGCTTAATTAACTTTTTGGCTTTGCGTCGTAGCTCTACAAATTTCACCCGTTCTTCGTAATTTTGTGAGGATTTTAATCTATCATTAGCAAATTTTTTAGCAAGCAGGCAGTTTGAAATATCTTTATTCCACCATTTGGGCTTATTATTATGGCCTGGACGCCGTATTTTCGATGGTATGCAGTCTTGCACTGCTTTTAGGTAAGTGGTTTCGAATAACTTCCAAGATGTATTTATGTCATTATTGTTAATTAAAAAGCTCCAGTCAGTTTCTTTAAACATAGCTCTAAGTTTACGGAAGTTTGCTTTCTTGAAATTAGGGACCTTTTCGATGCTACTATTTGGTTCGTTACTAGTAAAGTTTAAAGTGAAAGTTATCATACGATGGTCGCTGTTACTGAATTCATCACCAACATTCAAATTCTCTATTAATTCTTCTTTTGTTGCAAGTACAATGTCAAGAACGTTATTACCACGGGTCGGCATTCGAACAAATTGATAAAGCGAACTCTCTTGCAAGTTCGTATACAAGTCATGTCCGGAGTGTGAAGTAAGAGTATCGCCCCCACTTGGTCACGGGTAAATTAAAGTCGCCAAAATTACGGTATCTTGTGAGTTACTTACATCTGCAATTTGTTCGTAAATTTCTCGGTCAGTTTGCACTGATTGAGCTGGAGGTCTGTATATTAATGCAAGTATTATTTTTGTACCTTTATTATTCTTTATTAGCACAAAAGATGCGTCGACGTTCACAATTTGAGGTTTTGACAAGAGGGTAGGGTTAAGACTTTCTTTAAAACGCCACCTCCATTTCGATTTATTCGGCTTTTCTCAAACATTACATAACCGGGAAGTGAATACTCTGCTAAAAAGTCTCTATCTTCTGTATTGAGCCAAGATTCTGTTATGCCAATCACATCATAATTTTCTGTAAACACTAGCTCCTCTAAATCTGAAAATTTATTGCGTATGCTACGAGCGTTTGCATAGAAAACCTTTAAATTTGTTATTTTAGAACTCACGGAACGCTCTTTAATAATATTTTTGGTTCTTGTCGGATCTACATTTATGTTCATGGCTGTCCTCGGTCCTCGCTGTCTTCGGTCCTTATCGCTGGTGGTCCTCGGTTGCCTCTGTTTTTTTCTTGGCGTTGGATGATTTATGTCACTGCTGCTTCTTCTCTGATGGCGTTTTTTGATCCATAGCTGCGGACTGCTTCGTGTAGGAGACGACCCATGCGTGCTGAACCCACAGGGTTTAGATGAGTGCCATCCTTGCGGAACAGAGTAGGCTGGTTGTAGAAGTTGTCCCAGTGGTTGATGAATTCAACTTCTTCCCTCAGACACAAATATTTTAGTCGGCTATTTGTGCTGAAGGCCTTGTCGTAGAATTTATCAGGTGCGTCGATCTTGGGGAGAATGCCTGAGATGATGATATTCCTCGACTTGTTTTTGTAGTGCTGGATCATCTTGCGATATTTCTCCATCAACTCTTCGGATCTGGTGCGCATGACGTCATTTGAACCAGCATGGATGACAAAAAGGGTATTTTCATTTGCATCCTTTGTGGTATCTTCGAAGGCTTCCACAATGTCGTCCAGTCCAGCTCCTGGGATGCAAAATCATTTTCGTTGATTTGGGACTCTGTCGCAGAACTCTTCGACCTGTCCTCGTAGGATGGAATCCCCAACGAGCCTGGTCTCTTCTGGTTCGTCTTCCATCTCTACCAATATCTCAAATCTGTTTGACATTGTGACTGGTAGATGAGACCTTTTCTGCGTTGGCCGTGCACCGTTCCTCACTGGTGTAAATCCGGAAACCTGTGGTGGCGGGACTCTACGTACAGGTCGGGGAGAGGAGTGGTTAGAAAGGGGGCGAGGGGTTGGTACTGTTCGTGCTAGCAGGCTTCTTGCACGAGGAGTGGGGGAGAGACTAAGGTGAACAGGGCGGCTCTCCTGGTTTGATGTCGGCTCAGGTTCGTCAGAAGCATCTGCTGCAGTGTCTACTGCAGGTGTTGGATTGTTGGCAGATGACGTTGGGGCGGTGGTGGATGCTTGAGTTGAAACAATTGGAGTTAGTGATACTCCAACGTTGAGTGTTACAAACTCTTGGAGTGATTCCAGCTTCCTGGTGAGGGCGTTGATCTTGTTGTGGGCTTCATCCAATTTTGCTGTCAAATCCTCTCGTTGCTGGCAGAGTCGGCAGACTTGTGGATCGGCAGGAGCAAACATGGAAGCACCAAACCTACCGGCGCAGTTCGTATAGGCACGAGGCATGGTGACGATCACTTTCTTCAGATCACTTCACTCACTTAAAAACACTTAACTCACTTTAAGAACACTAAACTCACTTTAAAAACACTAAACTCACTTTAAAAAACACTTCACTTACTTAAATAGGCCTAACCGAAAACAAAAATGTTGAAATACACACAAATAGGTTATCAGCGGTGATAGCCTAACCAAAAATTAAAACAAAACAAAATTAAATTTGAATACGCAGTGATAGCCGAACCGAAAACAATTTTATGTTTATTTAAACAGAAATAGGCCACCAGGGGTTATAGCCTATCCTAACCGAAAACAAAAATTATGAACTACCGGTACGCAGAAATAGGCCACCAGCGGTGATAGCTTAACTGAAAATTTAAAAATTGAAGTATGCAGAAATAGGCCACCAGGGATGATAGCCTAGACTAGCCGAAAACAAAAATAACCGAAAACAAAAATTATGAAATACCGGTACGCAGAAATAGGCCACCAGCGGTGATAGCCTAGACTAACCGAAAACAAAAATAACCGAAAACAAAAATTATGAAATACTGGTACGCAGAAATAGGCCACCAGCGGTGATAGCCTAACTGAAAATTTAAAAATTGAAGTACGCAGAAATAGGCCACCAGGGATGATAGCCTAGACTAACCGAAAAAATAAATTATGAAATACCGGTACGCAGAAATAGGCCACCAGCAGTGATAGCCTAACTGAAAATTTAAAAATTTAAATACCGTACGCAGAAATACGCCACCAGGGATGATAGCCTAGTCTAACCTAAAACAAAAATAACCAAAAACAAAACAGTATGAAATATGCAGAAGTAGGCTACCAGGGGTGATAACCTACCTAAAAAAGCAAAACAAATATATATATATATAATAGAATATGTAACTAAATATACAATTCACCAAATAGAGATTATATAAAAATAAAGTGTAACTGCACACAAGGGGTTAATATACTGTATCAACAGATGGCGCTGGTGTCACTGTAGGCTAGTCAAGCAGGATTATATTTAGATAAACAAAGTTATCAGTCAAAGGTTACTACAGTACAAGATCATGCAAGCAACAACTAAAATTACAGATATATATAGCTACAGTATGATACTGAATACGATAACTACTAGAGTTAATAAGAAAATACAAAGCTAGGTCGATTAGAGGTGCGCGTGCGTCGTCTGCTACAAGCTAGGATAACAAATGTAAACAATAATGTTTATCAGTCAGAAAAGCAATAAAATAACATGCACGGCAACTACAGAACTATGTGGAGGTTAAACAAGCACTTAACTACTGTTCATGCAATGAATAAAGGGAATTGGGATATGAAATACTCAAATTATGATCGAGTTTTCTCAGTGGCGATGCGGAGCTGTTGGCGATGCTAAAGCCGGCTTGCTATCGCTCGCCAGGAAAATATCGACACTTTAACCCTTATTTAGCGGCGAGCAACATAAGTCGAGTTAAATAAAGCTGGACTATGTGGCGGCGCTCGACATAACTCGAGTGGCAATTTCAGCACGTAATGTGGCTGAGAGAGAGAGACAAGTGGTGGCAGGAGACTAGCGAGCGTATGACTGCTCCAGACCACCGCGGCGAACCTACTGACACAAATCTCAGCTCCCTCCTCCCTCTCTCACTCGCTACATACTCAATTATGTACCGAAAGTACCGAATTACCTGCTTTTTGCACTCGCGTTGCACGGTTATTGCAAGAAAACTATCCATCATACAAGGATCGTTATGGTGTCATTCGAAAGCTCTGTTTATGCCCTTTCAGGGATAGGTACTTGTTTTACGTTCTGGGTCTTATTTAGGCATGAAAATGATCACGTAAACAGCCCTATTTTGGCTAAAAACACCCCGCTGTGCGGTACACATAAATAAACCGCATAGGCCGCTCGTAAGGTGTTAATAGCACAAACAGTCTTAACATTGACAGAAAAGTGGTGAAAGTTCTTAATATTGCCAAACTAATGGGAGCAAAAGTCTTAAAATCTCAAAAGCAATGGGGCCAGAAAAATATCGCTCAAGTGGATATCTCCCCCTAATTATACTTATTTCACAGGGAAACAGTTCCATGTGTAGAGTATGTACAGTATATGCACGATATATGTACAGTATACCTCTACAACATTTATCAAATATAATATACTGTATCTAATATATATTTTTTGCTGTATGTTAGTCTTTGCATGGTTTCCTATGCCTTGCATTTTTTTTTAAATTAGGTCACATCCTACATTAAATTATATATTGTAAAACGTTTAAACTCCTGTGAATGTCAAATATATATATGTATCACAATTAATTATCGGATTAATTTTGTTAGATATATTTTCATATTTACATTCTGTTTCCTTTTCTGTCTTTTCTTTGTGGGATGCAGTGTGTTCTTGGGGGTCGTTTTTGAAAACCTCCATCAATGTTCATCCTAACCTGAGGTTGGGAATAGGGGTAACTAAAATAGCCATAAGTTCTCCGTAACCCACTGGGCACCAGTGCCGCAGCGTATGCGTCGGCAATGTATGTAACGCTTAACCCCAGCGCCGCATAGGGTGCGTCGGCACTGTCGACCATATTTACTCTTGTCCTATGATAGCTAGAGGATTCCAATTTGTTTGGGTTATACCTTATGATATTGCCAAACTGTGGCAGTACTCGGTAATCCGCAAGTCCAGCCAGCGTTATTTGGTGTAAATAACCGTCACTCGAAAACTGGAGGCATCCTACATCTGCCATTCTGCCTTGCCCAGCTGTGTTGTGCTGGCGCAGGAGGTTTGAAAAGGCACCCGGCACCAGCTGATGGTTGAGACCCCACCCCCCTTAGGACCACCAAATGACCGAGGTGAGTGTTTTTTTTCCTTCTTAATTTCTCACCTATTTAAGCTGTTTTAGGAAAAAAAATCGCTGGTCCTGGAGTGTATTATTTATTAGCTGGTGCTCTGTGGGTTAAATCAATCAATTGTATCGAAATTGGTACCATTAGTTGTGGTGATAGTGTGACGCCTCCCGGCATTAGCAGAATGGTTGCGTGGGGCATTGCAGCTCGCTACCGCTCGCCAGGATGGGGGGATAGGCTACAGTTGTCCTAGAATGATCTGCTTTATTTCATTAGTCGTGTTGCCACAGACAGTCTAGAAATGGTCTTTGTTTTGGTCTGTGACCGCGCCATATATTTTATATTCGCTATAATATAAATGTTGCTTGTGTGGGAGGCGAGCGAGAGAGTGTGAGGGAGTACACCCGGCAGCGAGGTGAGCTATGACGCGGCTCGCTTGGGCACTGACGGCGTTGGCGGCCGGGTGGTCAACTAGTCCCTTCCCGTCGTGGCCTCGTGTTTTTTACCAGCTCAGAGCTTGCCTGACACGCGTATCGCCTACATCCTTTGCAATTCTGTCCCCCATACTCGCGACTTTGCATACTATTTCTCTCTCTCGACTTCTCCTTTCTCATTCTCTAATCTTTATTAAACTCAACATCCCTTCTGGTTTCAGCATAGACGTTCACCGTCGACCAGTCGTATTGTACGCGAAGCTCTCAGATATTTCCATGTATTAGGTTAAGGAGGTATTATGCTTTATTGAGGTTTAGAGAGACGGACTTTTCCGTATGTGTCCTCTCTCGGGAAGGTTGTAGACCGGTATATGTCTCCCTTGCAAGGTGTTGAGTGATTCTGCTTGGTTATCTAAAGCTAGACTAGGGGTAAGGTTACTGTGTCGTTGTCTCCGATGTGTGCAGTGTTAGCTAAGCTCTGCACGACATCGACAGGTACTGTGGGAGCCTAAGTTGTCTTCGGGTTGGTTTACTTTGCGAGCACAGCGCTGTGGTGTGAGAGGGCCATAGCCTATCCCTCACAACATAGTGCTGCCTCTTTGTGTTGACTTCTGAGGGATCGCCAGGATAGAGCTAGGTACTAGAGACCTAGATTTATCAAGAGAGCATCCCCATCGTATAAAGTAATCTTCATTATACCACCCTCGGACAACGTCAGGCTACGATCCGCATGCTCGCCCATTGTTACCCTGCCTTGATACCCCAGCTAGACTTTATTAACTGAGCAGACACTGGTTAGAGATAAGCCTCATTATTATATGTATGCAGCATTATTATTCACTGCACTTTTGAGCCGAGGTTGTTGTTGAGTTGCACAACCCGAGTAGGCTGTGTTGTGTCACGAAGCATTTCTTTAGTTGTCGAGCATTACTACCTTTGCGCAGTCTTTATTATTCGCCTGCCTATTATTACTATATGTCCTAGCATTTATTCTGCATTATAATTGTTCAAGATTCTTTACGAACATCTTCCCAGCATCAGACTTATTTCAGAAGTTTCCAGTTGATGTTGCAGGACTAGCATTGCACTTTCTTTAATACAGGAGTGCCAGTTATTTGAGTATCTACCGTAACGTTAATTAATCACGTTAACTATCTTTTCTTTGTGTAACATAATCGAGTAATCTTTTACTGTTTGAGAATAGGCTGTTTCATTGAGCGTCAGCCTAGTGTGTGTGCACCAGTTACCGAGTCATAGGATACCTCGTTGTCCAGGCACGACTCAGGGCGGTAATGGTGTTTTGTTTTCCAGTGTTTAAGGCAGGGGTTGGATCTAGTGTTACCGTTGTTGCTTTTTGCCATTATCTAGTCCAATGTTGAAGAGCCCTGTGTCTTTGAGAACCTGGATCGTAACAATAGGTACTCCTTAAGTTGGCAACCAATTTGTTGGGATTCTACTGTAGGTGGCGCCACATGAGGTCAAAAGATCTAAGGCTAACCCGCATAGTGGAACATAGTGTCATCATACCTAGTGACCTGAACGACCAAGATAATTATGGTCACAAAGTTGGTGAATGTGTATTGTTCAGCTGCATCAAGTTACTTCTATTCTGAGGAACCCCGATATATTATTGCTATGCATGGCATTAAAATAAGTAACGATATAACATATTTGTTTTTAATAAACGGCTGAGTGATGACAATATTCAGTAACAATGGTTGCCACAACGGAAACATAAATTCAGAACAATATGCAATATGGATAAGATATTTTAGCTTGGTTGTTATACCTTTTGAATGTTCTTGATTTTCCCATACTACACATGATCGTCAGCCTAGTTCCTAGGACACATTAACACTTAGGCTGCGGGCATATTTCTGCCTATCTCCTCCATATTAGGGCTCATTCAGGCACTCCTGATTGATTAGGCAAGTTTCTGAATGAAATGAAATGTATTCAGCCACATTTGCCATTGGCAGCACTGTATATCTCGCAAGACTCTGACCTCATAGCCCTCAGTGCCACAGCTTCCTGGCTAGGAGAAGGACTTGTGGCCTGTCATGCTCCCGCTCCCTTGCACTCAATTTACAGGCTTTAGGAGGCTTTAAAAGCCTGTAGATTACTGTAAATTGCCATGACATTCGGGAATGTCTCCCACAGGGAAACGGTTAATGGGCGACGGTTGTTGTTTGTTTGGACCTCCTTCTCCCTCATGTTTAGCCCCATTAGTCTTTTAGATAATAAGACATTCGGCCCATTAGTTTGGTGATTTTAACATCTTTCGCCCCATTCCGTTGTCAATTTTAAAACCTGTCCTGCCATTTACTTGTCAATGTTTTCCTGTACAAATACTGTATATCTTGAAGGGAGGTTTGTTTTTTGTTTTTTAAGCTTGATGGAGGTCTAGCGAGGAAACTAAAAATATAGGAATACATATACATATACTGTATATAGACCAATAAAAATAACCATTAGCCCCTTAAATTATTTCCTCAGAGTACGCACCCAATTGTTTTGTCTATCTCTTTGTGTGTCTATTTATCTGTCTGTTTATCTATCCACTGACCTATCGACAAATTCAATAATTATATTTGGTATTTCCATCTGTTCGATACAGCCAGGCCTATATACCACAATCTTGATACCAATTAATCTATCTGTTTATACTGTACAGTATATCTGTCTGTCTACCTATTAAACTAACAATATAATCTTGTTTTTATTTACCTATCTATCCATCCAGCTATCCATTTATCTATCTATCAAACTATCTACTTATTTATCCATCTACTAATTATGCAACCATTAGATCTAACTATTTGGCATCAATCTATCTACATTCTATCAATGAAATAAGCTATCAACTATGCATCTACCTCCAGTCACCCTGACCAAGCTGCCATGGCCACCACAACCTCTGGCTAAGATACAATTTTGTTTGAAGATTTGGATGAATATATGAGAAAGAATACAAGAAAATTAATGTGAGATAGCATTGTTTTGGCCATTATAGCATTTCCAAAGACATGATTTGAACCATAAACCAAACTTTTATCTCTACATATACAATACAAAAAATTAACTCGGCATCATCAGTGAGACGGAAAATTCCCTCACGCGGTGGAAATACCAAAGAAATAACTTCAAGAAAATAGTACGAGAAGGAACTGTCTGCGGTTACATCGCATATCTTACATAATTATCTTAGACGCTGCAAGGATGTCCGGGGAGATATTATACCCTATTCCAAATAAGTAGGCCAAAACTTTTGAACATTAACCTCAGTAACTCACAAACGACTAGAGTAACCAAGTCAATAATGTTATAATTTGTGAAGGGTCAGCCAGGGAATAAATGTGGAAAATTACAGCCCAATTGCTCTAGCCCTTTTTGAGTTACAGAGGTTGGGGTTCACGGTATCTGGACTACCTATTTGAAACGGTGTATAGTCTTGCTAACAAATCAACGTGATTGAATAAAGTAGTAGTTTCATGGAAAGTTTGCTAAACACAATCAACGCTATTCTCAAATTATTCCAAACAATGGTGTACTGTACTTTGTCTTATTCACGGTATTGCATATGCTATAATATATGAAAAGGTTCCCGTATATTATTGACTTACTTGAAACAAGCCTCTCCGTCTTTAAATGGCAATCTTTATATATTCTCGTTTCACAACCATTTAATGCCTTTATGAGTTGGCCTCTCATTTCCGAAACAATATAATCTAGTCCTTATAACTTGATGGAATATGTTCTAGATTGGACTCCTTGTAACGCATTCATATCTTACCCAAGTGTTGTAGACCAGTAATGACAAATGTATCAGGGCATGGGCCGCATGAAGTATCATAGCATGTAAGAACTATATTCTTACATCAAATAGGACTCTGTCGCGTGACAGAGCTCAGTAAGTTAGTTTATTATTTATCTAATTCAGTGAAATATTTGGAATCTTTTAGATCACTCACAGTCAGAATACTCACGTCATTTTGTTAAGTCAGTCACTTTGTTATTCTTCCTAGCTGAATAAGCTGTTTGGGGATATGCGTGGTATATTAGTCTCGGTTAGTATTTCTCCTTGTTTAGTGGCGTCTGCCTTATTCACAATATAGTGCCTAAACACAGGCATCTTAGTCACCAGAACAGCACAGCTGCCATATTATACATGTACATAATATAAACAGTAGTGGATCAAGGACAGATTTCAGCCTCAAAGGTAATAGGTGACCATTCAGAAGAAAATCCCTTGTCCACATCCCATCACTGCTTATCTGTTACTTGCATGTGGTTGTTAGTTTTATCAGATAAACGGTCACAAGCCCGACAATCGGGCCTATTCGTATGGAAAATCAGTTGAAGGCATTCGCCGAACAAAAATCGGACATGTGGGAGAGCCCCTTTAGAAAGTGCACGGTAGTGAGGTGGAGGGACAGACATAGATGAGGTGAAAGGATGAAGTTGAGAGGTATATGAGAAAAAGCAGTATTGGATGGGTACCAGGAGGGGCGTCGGCAGACAAGGGAGAGAGATGTATGGGCGCGATTCATTCGTGGCCACCCCTCGAGGATCATGATGTCTGACAATAGATAGATAGATATATATCTCGGCTCAGACTTGATGGTGACGATGCTTATTCAATAAGCAGTTTATTGAACAAGCTGCATTCATTCACTCTGAATAAATAAATACAGGCCCGCTAAGCCAAAATGGTTTACTACAGATATTGTTTCATCAAATAGAAATAGGTGAGCTACATCCAGATTGGCTTAAAGACATATAGATCAAGGATTCTAGACTCACTTAACCCGTCCAGCCCCAGCACGCCTATGTATGTAACGCACAGCCCCAGCGACGCGTCTGACGAGTCACCCTAATTGCTCCGACCGTAACCTCAGGTGTAGCCACTCGAGAGGGCTCAGATTTGTATGGGAACTGTGTACGTATACCACGCAACCGTGCCGATGGTTGAAAACTCTCAAAGTCCACGTGCGTGCGCGTGAGCGCGCAATAACCTGTTTTTTTGGGTAAATTGCCTTCAATTTTTTACTCTTGTAAAATACGTTTTCGGGGGCTCTGTAGGACCATTCTTTAATCTTTTTGAGCGGTTTTTCGTGGTTTTTCCTTCATTCCTAACCCATTCGCTATTGTTTCTGGAATAACAAAAAAATGAAAACGGGCCGGGTTCTGGTGAACAAAACAAAAAAAACTAGGCGGGGCTCCACGGATTAAACATGTGTGCAGGTGAGTAAGACCTCCTATACATGGTGCATATCAGAAAAAACATAGAGCTACAGCACTCTGTAAAAAGAGTAACAAACAATTCATATTATAGAGAATCTAGAAGGCACTGATTTGGAAAAATAATTTAGATCAGCTGATGTGCAGTGACAATGTTTTCCAAATAATGCATTGAATTACACAAGATAACTAAACAAATATTAGGTAATATTATGACAGTGTCAATATAAGAGGTAGTCCTTTCTCTCTGTATTATATTCCCTTCTGGATTATGCTGTGTAATTCATCCTGGGAAGCGACTGGAGAGAGCCCAAGCTAGGGACAAACAGCTGATTCCATCAATTTGAACACTGAGTTATGATGACAAGGTTGAGAATTTATGTCCATTTTTTGTTGGATACACGTAAACTGCAAGGCCAGTTCCTTGAAGTATTTGAAATACAAAAGGGGTAATATCATTTGGATACAACAAAATACTTAGCCTCAAAGTGAGTGAAAAATGTGAGCGTAGCTGTTGTTGGAGAGGCTTAACACTAGTATATTTGATAAATGTTTTCACATAAAACAAAATTAGTCCTTCCTGGCACAAACCTCCCTCTGAAGTCGTAAATAGTTTATCAATAAAGCAGTTCGAGAAGAGAGTAGATACCATTTGGTGCACGAGACACAGTCTCTTTTTTTACCGAGGGTATTTCCCCGGAATGGAGTCTTAAAGTATTCGAGATACTAACTGTTTGCTTTTGAGTTAAAGCAAGGTGTGCACAAGACTGCTCTGTAAGGAGGGGATGTCTGGGATATTGATAGGACATTTTTGAAGAGATACACTGGACTACAATAAGGTTCTGCATAGAACCTGCAGGAAGAATATGCAAAACTTACTTACTTTCTTTCGCTTAATTAACCCAAGAAGTGCGATAAGCCTCACGAAAGTATGTGTATAGCGAATGCGACAGGCCTCACGGATGCAAGACCATGAAAAGACCCTTCAAAAATGCCCCAAGGGCTCTCAAAACAAAGGAAAATGTAATTTGGTGAGATAATTCCCCTCTAGTACAACCTACCACTCATCCATATGTTTCTCAACCCCCTCCCCACCTTTTCCCCCCCTCCTAAATTATCACCTATTTGTCCTCTTATTTTCATCATTTATTGGTAATTTTCCGCGCGAATTATCGTTAGGCAAGTTGGGAGAGAGGGTTGTGTTATTTAGAGACCCTTTAGAGCTGTCAGATCATTCTCGGGCCACTCAGTGTGTTGAGAGATGTTGCAAGGGGAGTGTGTGTGTATCTCAGCCTGTCTCCCCAAGATACGACCAGGCGGTGAAAATATACGTTTTTCACCACCTAAATGCTTTTCCCACTTCTTTTATCGCTCTTCAAGGTGGGGAGATGTGGTGGAGTGGTCATGCCACTGGACTGGTAATCCAATGGTCCCTGTTTTGAATCCCGATGTATCAATGGGAAGATATTAATGGGATGGAATTTGTGCTGTACCTAGTATCAGTGCATTACCACAAAGCCCACCGAAACACCAAAAAATACCTTTATTGTTCCCTGAATAAATAGCAGTGCATGAATATTCCCATATTCAAAATATGCTACAGGGGGGTAATGCCTAGTGAATTCATTGCTCAATAGGTGGCGTTCTGAGAGTGAGGGTCCGGGTCTAGGAGGTGAGATAGTAAAACACTTGAGCGAAGCAGCTTCAGAGATGTGGCTGCTCCGAGCCGTGGGTGGGCAACCGTGAATCTTGCGACTGCAAGATATCGGGGGCTGGTTGTATCCCAAAGTGCTTCACATGTCTCACTCCCTAGACTAGAACAAGATCTCATGGGTTTCGCCATTCAATATACGGTTGAATGTACAGGCTCTCAGCATATTTGCAACCACTTACCTAGAATCAGTGCAAGACTGCATACCATCGAAAATACGGCGTACAGGCCATAATGATAAGCCCAATGGTGGAATAATGAGATTTCAGACAGTTTGCTTGCTAAAAAGATTGCTAATGATAGATTATAATCCTCACAAAATGACGAAGAACGGGTGAAACTTGTAGAACTACGACGCAAAGCCAAAAAGTTAATTAAGCAAAGTAAAAAAAAAAATGGAGTTACATGTTGCGAATCAAAGTAAAACAAACCCGAAAGAATTCTATAGTTATATCAGAAAGAAAGAAGTAGTTACTTCAACTGTTGGACAGTTAGTCGATGAAAATGGAGAATACACCAAAGACGAAGTACAAATGAGTAATGCCCTCAATACCTTCTTTGCATCAATTTTTACAACAGAAGACCTCAGTGATATCCCTACCGCATTGCCGATTCAAATTGATAATTCTGATGTTTTAAGCAATATCACCATTACAGAGAGAGAAGTATTGAAATGTTTAGATAAACTCAAGGTAAGTAAATTGCATGGACCTGATACAATCACACCTAGAGTTCTAAAGGAAGCTAAGGATGAGCTCTCCAAGCCACTAACATTGCTATTCAATATATCCTTGCAGTCTGGAACTATGCCCGATCAGTGGAAGCTTGCCAACGTAACATCGATATTCAAAAAAGGCAGCAAATCCCTACCCAGTAACTATCGTCCAATTAGCTTAACCTCAGTTGTATGTAAAATGCAAGAAACACTCATAAGAGACAGACTCGTAAATCACTTAGAGGAAAATAACATACTTAAAGATACTCAACACGGCTTTCGTAAAAACGTTCCTGTTTAACAAACCTCTTAGACTTCATCCACGATATCCTCAACCTCTATGATGAGAGTAAAGCTGTAGATATTATATACCTTGATTTTCAAAAGGCATTTGACAACGTTCCCCACAAACGTTTATTGCTAAAACTAAAAGAGAATGGAATACAAGACGGTGTGTTGAAATGGATAGAAAATTGGCTCAGCGACAGAAAGCAAAGAGTAGTCATAAACGGTAAGGCATCTAAATGGACCAATGTAAGTAGCGGGTACCCCAGGGGTTAGTACTAGGAACAATTTTCTTTCTAATTTACATCAACGACATAGATAAGGGTCCCACCTGTACAATCTCAGAGTTTGCTGACGATACAAAAATTGCAAATAGCGTACTCTCAAAAGAACAAGTTGACGATATGCAACACAATCTAGATAAGTTGTCATGTTGGGCCCAAATTTGGCAAATGAGTTTCAATGCGGATAAATGTAAAGTATTACATATCGGATACCAAAATGAGAAAGCAAACTATTCGATGAATGGCACTCAGCTTAAGAATGTGAACAGAGAAACCGATCTGGGAGTAACAATATCGAGTAACCTAAAACCGAGTCAACAATGTTCAGAAGTTGTTAAGAAAGCAAACACAATAATTGGCTTTATAGGCAGGTCATTTGAGCAAAAATCCAAAGAAGTTATCCTAACCCTTTGCAATTCCATAGTCCGCCCTCTTCTGGAATACTGCGTTCAATCCTGGTGCCCTTATTACCAAAAAAGTTATTGACAAGCTAGAACGAGTTCAACGTAGAGTTACCAAAATTATACCTAGCCAAAAGAACAAACCATACGAGGGGCGCCTTAGAGAATTAAATCTATTTCCTTTAACCCAGCGCAGATTAAGAGGCGACTTAATTCAAGTGTTCAAAATCATCAAAGGCATCGACAATATGAACTGTAGTAAGTACTTCACTATCGACCAATCTAATTACACGCGGGGAAATGGTTGCAAAATTATTGGTAAATCTTTTAACTAACACAAATCTAAGAATTTCTTCTTCAATCGAGTGCTCAACTTGTGGAATGGGCTTCCCCAAGACGTTATAGACTGCAGCACCGTTGATTCATTTAAACTTTACCAAGACAAATATCTCGCTTCAAACCCGCAACTGACTGCGTTTGTAAATGTATAACTTTATTTTATCCCCCCCTCAGTTACTAACCCATCTGTCCCCTACTAACTTCCTAATCCTGCCACGGACATTAGTTCCAGGGCAGTAGTTCCCTTTTCAATGTTCCCTTACCCACTCTAAACCACTGTTTGGACACTTGACCCTCAGTGTTTTGGAGGATAAGCAGCCTAGAAGGGTCACTAGACCTGTTGTTGCTTGATTTCCTTTGTACTCCTTTGTATTCCTATTCCCGAGAGGGAGTAGTTGGAATTAAACAAAAACAAATTTTCATCATATAAGTAAAATAAACGCACATGGAGGAAATAATACTTTCTATGGTACATAACAAATTCTATCAGAATTGAAGGTAATTAATTCTCATATAACTCCGTTCATCAACAGGCAATTTTGCGCTCCTCATAATAAAATAAAACTAATCTACAAGAATTGAAACCGAACCACATTTATCTTTCCTCCTCCAGGTGGCGTGGATCTACAAGGGCACCGGTGGCCGCACGATGCTGACTGTAGCCACACAGGTCATCACCAAGAACCTCCTACTTACTCATGTTAAGCCCCTTGGTTCCCCCTCCAGGTGGCATGGATCTACAAGGGCACCGGTGGCCGCACGGTGTTGACGGTAGCCACACAGGTCATCACCAAGAACCCGCGCATCTCAGCCACGCAGGAGGCGCAGGCGTGGGTGCTCACTGTCACCAACCTCAACAAAAAGGATCAAGGCGTCTATATGTGTCAGGTCAACACCAAGCCAGCCAGGAAGCAGTTGGGTTTCCTCAGGGTCGTTGGTGAGTAGGCTTAAGCTATGCCTAGGTTTAATAGCCGATGTAAAAGCATTTGGAGTTTCTCAGGACCTTTGGTTTAAACATGAAGGCTAAGTTGCATTAAGGTGACTGAAATATAGTCGATGTTTAAATAGGTGGTCGGTATGTGGCCTGTACTTTAGCTTGATAACTGACACTAAAACATCTATAATTCATCAGGGTTACTGATTTACATCAATGGGTTGGGGTATCTTTCGAATGTCAAAAAAGAAGCCTGGGTTTCATATGGCCATTGTTAGAATTGTATGGAGTAAAAACAAATGTGGTATATTTGCTTTGAGAGCTAGGAAACAAATCCATCCAGTATTTTGTAGGGTACAAGAGACAATGCAGCTTTTAGCCTGTATGCTCCCTTGATTGACAGTGCTAGGGCGTTCCCTTGTTACTGGGACTTTACTAGACATTTGCCACAAATCACTAGACCTGAGTGTCCAACTCTTGACATCTACCAATGGTAGGGAGATCAAACTGCTGACCCTTTGATCAGCAGTCAGACGCGCTACCGATCATGCCACGGCCCAGTCATTTTTATTTCTATTTCATTTGCAAGCATATACAGTATATGGTTATGATTGAGTAAAGCCGATATCACACGAGAGCTCTTATAGTCAACATTCGGTGACCAACATTTTTCTGGCAATATTTCTGTAATATTTTGCACTGGTATCGGAAACTAGACTAGTGGTAGATGAATTAAGATCACCGAAATGTTTCAAATGTTGACCTCATATTCTGCCAAAGTAGTGTTGAGGATAAATGTTAAGGGAAAGAGCGTTCATGTGATACCGGCTTATGTTGGGCAGTCCTTGGTGAATAGCTAAATGTTTTGTATTCTTTGGAGTGTCAGGAAGCATCTGGGGATTATAGGAAATAAAAATGGAAAGGAAAATGTTTTGATTTCTCAGAGTCTCAGTCTGCATACAAATCAAATGGAAAATATGTAGAATACAATTCTGTAGCCCCAGAAAATATTTTAAGTCTGTAAAGTAAATATCTTGAGAGTACTGACAAATAGTCGGCCTCTTAGTGTTGTTAATATATTTATAATTGGTAGCCTTACTGCTGACTTTCATAAGTTCGTCCGTGACTTGGCTGATGTGTGCTTCGTTTAAAAAAGAAAAGAAAAAGAAGAAAGTATTATTATCATCCTTAACCTTTAAACGGCGAACCTATGGTATTTGAAAGTGCCCGCCAGACGAAGATATTTTGATACATTCCCAACTAAAATCGGCATTATCCGATAAACATTGTTATTACTTATTCATATGCGCCTATTTTATGTTTAACCCTCCTGGCCCGGGCAGGCTCTCAAAATGACAGTGTGGGCTACCCGGGCGATCTGGCCGAAAAACGTCTAGGCCTAGGCTACCGTATTTTTGTTTAGTTTAACTACTAGAAATTTCCCACGCATCTATAAATGTAGTGCGGTTTCCAATCTGTAGACTGGCGTTGAGTAGAGCTCTCTATGTCAACTGGTTCAGTTGTGATGACGATTTCAGTGGAGAGCACTTGCAGGCGATGTTAGCAATATGACGATCTTTTCACTACTGAAACAACGACATACAGACATACAATAACAAACGAGTCTTCTCTTTCTTGTTTTCGGAGGTGCGGTGACGTAACGATCGGCTTTGTTTACATGCGTCGGACGCACGGCGTTCAGACCAAGCTGAATAGGCTTTCAAGCTTACAGATTTTAAAATGACACCCGGGCTCCTGCCCTAAATTTGTGGTGTCATTTTAAAATGACAACCGGGCCAGGAGGGTTAATATGAAGATGTTAACATGTAACAGCAATAAAACAAGTGGGAATAGTATTTGGGGGGTGAAAAAGATTATGTATTGCCGACCGCTACATTCATGAGAGGAGAGCCAGCGTTGCACCACCCTCCCCCTCTCACTTATCGATCGACACTGACACCTTGTAAGTTCTTGCCACGATCTCTATATGCCTCCTCTTCGACCTTGAAACCGGGTGGGGGATAATGGCGCAACAAATAAACTGATAAACAAGGGAATAAGACGAAAAATATGTGATAAATGAAGAAGGGGGGGTGGGGGGGTTTGGACACATGTGGAGGAGTGATAGTAGGTATGGAGGGGAATTATCTCACTCAATCACATATTCCTTTGTGTTGAGTGCCACTGGGGTCTTTTAAAAGATTTTTTGGGGCCTTGGATCTTAAAAGTCCCATCGCCTTTGCTCAGTAAAGCCTCTTAAAAGTCTCAGCGCCGTTCCCGGGTTAATAGTCTAGTCGGAAAGAGGTAAGTTGTCAAATAGTAGAATAAGGACCAATGGGGTTCGGATGTGGTGGCCATCTTGGTTTGTTATTTCTTCAACTGGTTGTTTCACCTCCTATGTCCACCACCTTGATCCACGGACATTGACTGTAGAAAATGAAAGAGCTGCAACCTAATTGGGTGGGAAATGGGACTTTGGGAATCAGTGATACATAAAAGGATATAATGTTTAGTCTCTGAACCCACATCCCACCCCAGGTCCCGAGACATGGCGCCCACAAAGTTAGCTAGTCGTCCGAGTCTAGGAGGTGGCGATTCAAAGGGTGACGTTGGTGGTACAGTCACTTATAAAAAATCGTGGACCCCCATGTGAGAGCGTTAATCAGAATGGATTATGTTTTAGTAGGTACCCTGGAGACAGCCTGGGGCTCAGTACAGTGTGGGTGGGGTGGGAAGGAAAGGAGGGTGTGTGTAAGATGGGGTAGCGGAGGAAACTTCCAACTCCTCATTTTTATTCTGTAGCAACATATCAGGTCCAGCACCAACTCTAGCTAGTTCTTTCCCTCTCTCTCTCACTTTCAAATTTCATCCTTTCCCCTTCAAGGTTTCTTTCTTCCCTTCTTCTGGTTTATTGTCTTAACTGTTTTAACTCTTCCCTATTATACTTTCGTAAACCAGTTTTCAGTCTAAAAGAAGGGGATAGGGAAACAGGTATATATTGTATTATGAACAAAAGCATCAATACATCAAATAGACCCCAACACATTATCTGTAGTTTTCTTTGTCCGCCCGTTGTGATAAGTTTCGTTAAATTTTATCCGTATTTAACCCATTCAGAACCGGTGACGTTCATTTAACTATATTCTGGCTACTATTAGACAATTTTATTTAGCTTTACAAGTAATAGATTTTGAACTATCTCATTTAATTTAACCCTTTTTACTACCACAGATCCTTCTTAAACTGTACAAAATCGTCTAAACATAACTATAATAAAATTACAAAGACGTCGCTGGTACAGAAGGGGTTAATCCATAGCTAAAGGAAATATTAATGAAAACATCTAAGTAGTGTATGATGAAGTATTGTATCACTCGTTCATTCAGACTTATTAAAAAACTCATGTGTTGTTTGTTATAGTTGACTAATCGCCGAGATGAAAAAAAGACACAATTTTGATTTGCTCAATTTGAAGTAATATTACCAATCTTCATCATACGCAACTTAAAATGTTAATTATCTCTTTCCCATAAAGGGCTAAACAGCAAACAAACGCAAACATGTGGTCTTTTCGGGGCTATAGCTACACATATGTGCGGAAAGCGTAAGTCATGTTTGTAATCAGCATGGCAGAATCTTAAATATTTGGAAATATGAAGAACAAAAAAACATCTCGCGGGACACCCACTATCTGTTGAATTACGCATGTCTCCATTCATCTATCCAAAACACCACCCACATTCACTTGTATGTCCGTCAATTTCTCCATCAATATATTTATCCATACAAGCTATTATAACCCGAAGAGAGCAGCTCAGAGAAAACATAATCCTAATGATATAATTATCTACTATCCTAGTTCCCACTCACCCGTTCTTCCATCTGCAGGCCTATGGTGCAAACAATACATGCCTACCAAAATATCACACCCTCAGTGAAAATCTCTCTCTCTCTCTAGTAAATAACAAATGTATAAATGAATACATAAATCTGATAAATTCGACTTCCGTAATTTCATTTTGTGTTGTTTGCATTTTTCTTGTGCTTGCTTTTAATTTGTCTTTATCCGCTTTTATAGCTGATCCCCTATCCATAATTTTGCCCTTATTTTTTGCTATGCAAATTCGTTTTCCTTACACTTATAACACCACATTGTTAAATAATGTTATGCTACCTCTACATGATTATCTCCTCTTGTTATAAAATCAACTATCTTTTCTCCTGTCACAAAGAGTTACCATATTTTACCACGTTTCACGTTGCCAAAAATTTAGGAGGCCATTTGGCGCATAATTTTTTTTTCCTCGAATTTGTATTCCCTTCCAATGATCTTTTATGCAACAAAATTTAACATGATAAAGAATGTAAGGACAATATTGAACACATTCAGAAGTTCAATATAACCAAACTACAATAAGTAGTCTTACTCCTTGTTAAAATATAATACCCGGTAATACATTTAAACGCTCTCTTCGATTTATCGAGGATATAATAGTTCTCTTTGGAAATGGTTGACTAATTGATACTATATTGTAAAATTATCCATACTGTTGAGCACAAATACCTGGAATGGATACACCCAACAAAGTTCTATCACAATGGGATGATGTAATTTAGAATTGCATAAGACTTCTCTTTGAACAGGAATATTGATCCCGAGCCTCTTAACCCGAGGAATACGCAACTTATGTTTCTAAAAAGGCCGTATATGCTAATTAACCCTTTCCCTGCGGGTGACGTTTTGGAACGCATAGGCAATTTACAGCAATTTCCAGGCTTTAAAAGCCTGTAAAAAACTTAGAAATCGAGTGTCAGTGGGCGGGAGCGTCAGGGACCTCCCTCCGACCCTCAGAGCAGTCAGCCGCTCACTGAGGGAGACTGTGTCTCGCGTGGGTGTCTCACAACAGTGTTGCCGAGCGAGCGAGAGCTAATAATTAGGGAGTTTTCCCGAATGTCTAAGGCAACGCTGCGGGTGTACCCCGCCACTTACGAAGCTCGTTCTGGTCTCATTTGGAAGATATTTTCGCCTAGTTTTTGGCAGAATATAGTTTATTTAATGCAGATGCTTGATTAACACCTTACGAGCGGCCTATGCGGTTTATTTATGTGTACCGCACAGCGGGGTGTTTTTAGCCAAAATTGGGCTGTTTACGTGATCATTTTCATGCCTAAATAAGACCCAGAACGTAAAACAAGTATCTATCCCTGAAAGGGCATAAACAGAGCTTTCGAATGACACCATAACGATCCTTGTATGATGGATAGTTTTCTTGCAATAACCGTGCAACGCGAGTGCAAAAAGCAGGTAATTCGGTACTTTCAGTACATAATTGAGTATGTAGCGAGTGAGAGAGGGAGGAGGGAGCTGAGATTTGTGTCAGTAGGTTCGCCGCGGTGGTCTGGAGCAGTCATACGCTCGCTAGTCTCCTGCCACCACTTGTCTCTCTCTCTCAGCCACATTACGTGCTGAAATTGCCACTCGAGTTATGTCGAGCGCCGCCACATAGTCCAGCTTTATTTAACTCGACTTATGTTGCTCGCCGCTAAATAAGGGTTAATCATTCAGGAGTGCCTGAATATGCCCTAAATAGCGCAAATAAGCCCGCAGAGAATGGGTTAATTACCTTTGATTCTGACAGTATTCATAATATTGACCATATAAAGCATTATTTATGTTCCATGTGAGTATATTATACTTGTATGAAGAACATGTGAACAGTGAAGACCAGAAAATAGGTGTAAACAGTAAATATTTTGTGAAAAAAGTATATTTGTGGTGGGAGGTGGTGGATGGAGATGTGAGAGAGAGAGCGACATAGGTGTGCTTCCTGGGCCTGCTTGAAGGGGGTATCACACTAGGCCAGTTTTCGCTCTTCTGTGCAAAAAACGGAGATACCGCCCTTCTCCGGGAAAAATATCGTCGTTCAACGGAGCTCAGATGTAGCCTGCACTGGGTAGGACTGGGAAGCAATATCTTTTGACGTAGGTAAATTATCAGCCTCAATACGGTATGGTGGATGCAATACTAGAAATTTAGAGAAAAGACTAAGCATTACAAAATTGCCTACATCAAATGGTAGATGTAACCAAATATTCAATAACCAAATGCTTATAGTTCAATTTTTTCCTGGTTAAAGCCCATTTAACACCTTAAGAGCGGCCTATGCGGTTTATTTATATGTACCGCCCAGCGGGGTGTTTTTAGCCAAAATAGGGCTGTTTACGTGATCATTTTCATGCCTAAATAAGACCCAGAACGTAAAACAAGTATCTATCCCTGAAAGGGCATAAACAGAGCTTTCGAATGACACCATAACGATCCTTTTATGATGGCTAGTTTTCTTGCAATAACCGTGCAACGCGAGTGCAAAAAGCATGTAATTAGCCACTTTCCCGATACAATTCCATATATAGCGAGTGAGAGAGGGAGGAGGGAGCTGGGATTCGTGTCAGTATGTTCGCCGCGGTGGTCTGGAGCAGTCATACGCTCGCTACTCTCCTGCCACCACTTGTCTCTCTCTCTCAGCAACATTACGTGCTGAAATTGCCACTCGACCTATGTCGAGCGCCGCCACATAGTCCAGCTTTATTTAACTCGACTTATGTTGCTCGCCGCTAATTAAGGGTTAAGACAATTGGTGGGTAAACGATGATCCCTTGTCTGGCAGATTCTAGTTAAACCTGTGACTTTAATGCCCAAGTGTGTGGCTGAAAGAGAAGGGAAGATCACCAAGTGGATATACAGTATATTGTGGCACAGAAACAATGCTTTATACCTGTTGTCAGTCCGAAATTACATTTTCGCAATCAATATATGACTCACGTAAAACGTCTCTCAAATAGCTGGATTGTCGAAATTAAATACAAAAACGTAATTTCGGATTGACAAGAAGTATACTTATTCAAAATCAGTGGTTAGATATAGTGTGGCTGAGTGAAATGTAATCCATATAAATACATAAGGGTGGATAGTCTACAAATTAATGATTATGAAGGTGAATGGCTAATTATATAGACAGGTGGATAAGTGGGTGAATAGTTAGACAAATCAATAGTTACACAGATGGATATATAGCTAGACAAATGGATAGATAGAACAAATAGTTAAAAAAATGGATTGGTGAGTTTATAGTTACACAAATGAATAGTTAGACAGCTGCATAGGTGGATAGATAATAAACCAGATGATACCCGTAAATGGATGTAAAATTGAGCAGAGTGTATTCTGTATACATTGTTACGACTGAGGTTTAAATATATCAGGGCTATTATTCATTGGACTAGTAATGGCATAAATGCTACAACGGAAAGCGCTAGATCCAGCCTCTGATGTATATTCCCAGTGAACAAAGAACACAAATACTCTCCCGAGTTCTATATGCAATAATAGGTTATCAAACTCTCAATAAATGTGCGTCTACTCTAGGCTTAATGTTATGTGAAAACAGCCTATTACTACCTATAACCGAAGGTGCTTGGTTATGGTATGCAAAGTAAGGTGGTAAGAGAAGTTACAGCTTACATTACTTTAATCAATAAATGTCAGGCACTCCTGCATGAAAGAAAGTGCACTAAAGTCCTTCAACACCAACAAGGAATCTTCTTTAAATGTTAGACGCTATCAAGATGCTCGAATCGGAAATGGAACCCAAAAAGGCAGGCAGCGGAACAATGCTCGTGCAGGCTATGCACACAAAAAGGCAGGATATATAATGCAGTCGGAGCCAAGAATATCCTAAACGCTCCAACAATAATAATAATCGCCACGACAATGCAGTATTCCTATCAACAAAAAGAGCCTAAGTCGTTTGTGTCTCAATACATCAAACTAGGCTGCGAAATGCTTGTGTAATCATAAATGGGTATGCATAATAAGAATAATTGGTTTAATATACTTAATGTCTACTATGACTGATAAAGTCTAGCTAGAGTCAATGATACGAGATACTGGTGCGCATGGCATGCCGCCTAGCCTAGTGCAAATCTCATGTCTGTGCGTCAAATATTACGTTATAATGAAGGGTAACTCTCTTGAGAAACCTTAATACCGAAGTATTAAGCGTTCTCCTGGCGTACCTCAAAGACAAACAACGAGCTTAGAACAGTACAGAATGGTATAGGCAAAAAGCCCTCATTCGTGCATGCTCTACTCTCAATGGCACACAGACTAGAATTTACCCAATCAACTCCAGTTCTCAGGTATGTCGTGCAGCTTTCAACTAAAGCCAGCACCCATCGGAAACAATACCTTATAATATCAGACTCCTAGTCTAGCATTATCTAATCCAGCAGAACACTAATAATTACAGGAAGCAGTACTGAACAATATGAATGCCAACCAATGCTTCGTGATCAACTTATCTTAACAACTAACATACATGGGTTATATAAGACCTTAACGCACAATACAACTGGCCAGCATGAAGCTGATTATGCAGAGTTAACCAGAGGGGATATAATATTAATAACAGGTGGTGAAAGATATGGAAAATGAGAGAGATAGGCAGAGGAAAAGGTTCTCAGGTGCAGAGAGGGGGACAGATATCAAACGGATAAGAGGGATGCGTTCTAGAAACCAGATCTGAGGGAGAGTGGCAAGAGAGCTGTATATATACTAGCACTAGCTCGCACCGCGTAGGCAAAGCGGTAACAATTCCTTCAGCCAATGCCAAAGAAGCCAGGCAAACATGACATCACCAAGCATGGTAAAAAACTCCTCCAACCAATGCCCAAGAGGCCAGCCAGCTATGACGTCATCGAGCATGGCAAAAAACACTGCGCGCCTCCTCACACTCTGTTCTACTCTCTCTCTCTCTCTCTCTCTCAAATCCTATCATTACTACTTAATGATAAAACATATACTTTGCAATTAAATATATAAAGCCTTGACATGGGCGAAAACAAAGAGCCTTTCTGGACTGCCCATGACACGAGCTTTCATATGAAATAAAGCACACAATAATACATCAACTGTAGCCACATCCACTGCCCTGGCGATCCTAGCGAGTCACTGTAGGACAAGCCATGCGGTTCTAACGGAGTGGTTAACGTCACAACATTAACAAATGTCATACGTTGTCAATTGATTTGGGAAAATGTATTAAAAATCCATCAAACAGTTCTAACTTTACTGTGGTATATTGCTTATTTTGTTAATGTTATAATAAATCTGGAAAATATACAGAATATTCTATCTATCTATCTATTGCCTGACGCCGTGATCGCCGAAGGTGTGGCCACGAACGAACCGCCCCCATGCACCTCTGTCCCCAGTCAGTCGACGCCCCTCCCCTCAACCAGCACCGCCTTCGTTCATGTAGTTCCTCACTCCATCCTTCCACCTCATATTCGGTCTACCTCTCCCCCTCTGTCCCTCCACCTCGCTCTCGTACACCCTCCTAGTCATTCTCTCGCTTTCTATACGTAACATATGGCCGAACCATCTCAAGTTGTTCCTTTTCACACTTCCCAGCACATCTACCTCCACACCACACCTCCTTCTTACTTCCTCATTAGTCTGTCTATCCCTCCATGTAACTCCGCACGCACTCCTTAAGTAATTAATTTCCACTGCTTTCACTCTTGGTCTGAGTCTCTCAACCAACGTCCATCTTCGCTTCCGTAAGTCAGTGTCGGGATTACCACACTGTCATGCAAGGACTTCTTCACTTCCATACTGACCACCCTATTTCTTGTTACTGCTTTTAGCGTTCCTACAACCCTCTTCCCCTGTTGTACCCTCTCTCGCACCTCTTCATCCATAGTCCCATCTTTACTCAACACACTGCCCAGATACTTAAAAGATTTGACGATCTCCATAGCCTGACCGTTCAGCTTCACCTCACACTCTGTGAATTCACCCCTTTCGAAGACCATAACCTTGCTCTTCCCCGTATTTACCTTCAAATTCCGTTTTTCGCACACTGTTCCAAACTCATTTACCAGACCCTGCAACTCCCATTCATTATCACTCATCAGAACTGTATCATCCGCAAACAGCAGTATAGGTAGCTTCCACTCAATTCCCTCCCTTTTCAGCGATACACCAACATCCACTGCTCTTGATAGCATTTCTTTCTTGACTCCATCCATATATACAGTAAACAACCACAGGGACATCACACACCCCTGTTTCAAACCAACATTCAGGTCAAAGAACTCGCTCTGCTCACTCTCCACACGTACTGCCGCCTTTGCACCCTCATACATGCTCTTCACTGCTTTCAGCAACTTGCCCTCTACTCCGTATATTCTAAGTACTTTCCACAAACCTTCTCTATCCACTCTGTCATAGGCCTTCTCCAAGTCCATAAAGGCAACATACACCTTTTGTTTCTTCTCCAGATACTTCTCCGCAACACAATTCAGGGTAAAAATCTGATCTACACATCCTCTTCCCTTCCTAAACCTCCCTGCTCGTCGCCTATCCATTTCTCCATTCTCACTCTCACTCTCTCAATCACTACCCTACTGTATACCTTCCCTACTACGCTTAGAAGACATATTCCTCGGTGGTTACCACACACTCCTCTTTCCCCTTTGCCCTTATATAGGGGGACTATTATGCCAGTCTTCCAGTCATCGGGTGCACTCCCCTTCTCCCATGCTACTTTGCACATTTTCCATACCCATTCTATCACTATCTCACCACCATACCTCAACATTTCCCCACACACTCCATCTGTTCCTGGTGCTTTCCCCAACTTCACTCTTTTCATGGCTTCCCACACTTCTGACCTCCTGATCCCCACCTCCTCCTCCACTACTTCTCTTCTTCTCCCTCCCATACCATATCCAGCTATGTTTGCTGGCTCTTCATTCCTTACATCTAGCAACTCACTGAAGTACTCCCTCCATCTTTCGACTCTCTCTTGCTTCTCGGCTAGCATTCTCCCATTCTTATCTTTCACACCCTTACTGTTTCCCTTGCTACCTTCCCTAACTTTCTTGACTTCTTTCCAGAACAGTTTCTTACTCTCCCTCCATTTTACACTCAGATTCCTTCCAAATTCCTCATCTACTCTTCTCTTACTTTCCTTCACTACTCTCTTCACCACCCTCTTACTCTCCACGTACCTCGCTCGTTTCTGTCTCTCGGAATCTTCATTCCCTCTACTACCCAACCACTCTCTATAATTATGCTTTCTTCTTTTCTTCCACAGCTATTCTTACCTCTTCTGTCCACCATGCTGTACCTTTCACTCTTCTTCTCACTCCACACACCTCCTCACATGCTGCACAGATCTCATCCTTAAACATCTTGCTCATCTCCTCCACTTCCTCCATAACTTCCAGGTCGAACCCACCTAGTCGTCTTTCCACTGCTCTCCTGTACTCCTCACTGACTTCCTCCTCCTGCAACCTCTCCACCCTCCTCACCATTCCACCCTCCTCTCGCCTCCCTCCCACTCTCCTCACCCACTTCTTTTGTATCCTAACCTTAGCTACCACTACATAATGATCAGACAGACCCCCTCCAATACCCCTATACACCCTAGCATCCATCACAGATTTCTTCATTCGTTCATCCACACATACATAATCAATCAATGACTTTCGTTCCACCACTGTCTTATCCTTCATCGTCAACATCCGTTTCCACGTGTACCTGTGGATCATTCTGTGTCGGAAGAAGGTGTTGGCTATCCACAGCCTCCTCCCCACACATACGTCCACAAGTGCACTACCATTCCCATTCACCTCTGATGGTACCCCCCTCCCTCCCACCACTCCCTCAACTTTCCTATCACCCACCTTACCATTCATATCCCCAATCAGAAATATTCTTTCGTTCTTGTCAAACTTTCTCCAGGCACGCCTCCACATTCATCCAGAACTCCTCTTTCTTTCTTTCAAGTATATCCTCTGTTGGGGCATACACGCATACAATCACCCACGTTTGTATTCCTACTTTCATACTCACCCACACAATACTTGACCCCACAGACCCATACTCTCTTACACATTCCTTCCATTTGCTACTTACAAACAAACATGCAGCTTCTCTCGCTGTTCCTTCACTCACTCCAGCACACACACCCATTCCACACTCCCACTCTCTCACATCTGAACCTTTCCATTTGGTCTCTGTCATTCCACATACATCCAGCCTGGCATTCACTAACACTTCCAGAACCTCTCTCTCTTTTGTGCCATCATTCATGCCACTAACATTCCACGTAGCCATTCTCAGAATGTCCGAAGGCATGTCCTTAGTCGGTCGTGGTTCGTCAACGTTGGTTCCGTCCGCATCCGAGGCTGTTCGTTCGTTTTTCTTTGCTTAGATATTTTTTCCGGGTGGGGGTCGCAAGCCCACTGACCCAACCTCTTTAGTCGCCTCTTACGACACGCAGAAGGCACGTGGGGCATATTCTATTCCCTAACCCCCAGGGGGGAAATATTAACAAGAACATTTAGCAACAAACTTATTTGTATTTTTAAAGCGAAGCCTGATGATAATTATCAGATATATTTAAATAAATAATAAGGGTTGTGTGTGAAAGTAAAAGGGAATTTTGCAATATCGGTAAGTATATAATTAATCAGATAAGAAAGAAAGCAAAACTAAGTATAATAGATAATCAGCTTATAAATTTTTGAAAGATATAGTGCGTGTGTGTTTGAGAGAGAGAGAGAGAGAGATAGTCAGAGAGTGGGCTGGATGGGTGAACAATAAGAAAAAACAATATAGAGAATTCTAGGTATGCTCGTATAGCCTACGATGCAGTTATATACAGTATTATAAAGTGAATCGATTATTAATTGAGTTATAGAGATGGATAAATAGTTAAAATAATAACTGTAGGAAATAAAAATGGTGTGAAATATTGCTTCATGTAATAAAAAGTTGGCAGTTTGATAGTTTCCTCCACTACCCCATCTCATACGCATCCTCACTTCCCTCCGACCCCACCCACCCTGTGCTGAGCCCCAGGCTGTCTCCAGGGTACCTACTAAAGAACAATACTTTTTAAAACCTACTCTAACGTGGGGGTCCACGAATGTTTATGAGTGACTGTACTTAAGGGGGTAGGGCATATATTTTGGTCTATTTATTCATTAATATATGTATTTTTTACTTTTTTCGCCAGACATCCACCCAGCTTTAAAAAAAAAAAAATCCTCCAAGACAACCCCTTCGTGATAAATGTGTATATTTTTCAGTAGAAAAATTATATTACAGGCTCTCAAGGACAAAAATACGGCGCGAAAGGTCCTAATATTGAACAATAAATGGGCCAAAAGGTCATAAATCGTCAAACTTATTGGTTGAACGTCTTAACATCTGAAAACTAATGAGGTTAAACATTAAGAAGAAGTGGGACCAGAAAAAGTCAACTATCCCCTCTTAAGGAACTTCACAGGGCTGCCCCAGGGCGATCGTAAAATGCTAAATTAATGATAGGGCAACAGACATACCATTCACAAATATGCCTCAGAGTAGTTTGGAATGTATTTCTTAGATGTTGAATTCGTAGAATATTTCCGAAGGATGGGATTATTTTTAACATCGTTCCTAACACAAATAACACCCCAAATCAAATTAATGAAAGCATATGATTCTCCCAGGATATCACATAATATAGGCCGTATAGCTGCTCTCTCCAATCAAGTTACGTGTATGAATAAGGTGTTGTCAATAAAACAGAACTTACACGCTCTAACCATTTCAGACGTGGACAAAATATAACTTGTAAAAGAGCTCAGAGAGGCATTTTGTAAAGAGGCCGGGAACCCGTAGCCCTGGAGCAAGACAAATGAGGCTAATGAGACACTGCTCAGCATTATCAGGGTTTTTAGCTCATTACTTCACATCCTCGCCTCGTTAAACTCTGGTCCACCAACACGTAGCTCCTCTGTCTCTCTCTGTTTATTGTGGATTTTCCACAACCTTGTTTTGTTAGCCTCTTTTTAAATTTTGTATTTGTTTATTTATGTGTTAATATGTGTATGAGGGAGACAAAAAGGCAGATTACCTGTAACGAGTGTCTCCTCCAAGGCTGAAAGAGTGACAGGGCCGAATTCAAGGTCCGTTGGGATCAAAATACTTGGAAACACAAACTTTAAAGCAGTTTAAGCCATAGGATGCAATCGGATTTTGTCTATCGTTTATAGTATTTTGTATATGAATATATTAGCGCAAGCGTGTACGATCACGATTATTGAACTCGGTCAGGTACAGAATAGCCTACATTATTTTTGTGTAATCATTTTGTAAGGTGTTTTCCAGCTGTATAATATATCGATATGCAAAGCTTAAGGTTTGAGGAAGAGTATTTAACAAACCCAAAGTCCCTATTCCTAGTAATATATTGCATACGGTTATTTACAAATAGGCAATCGTCGGACAAGACTATTATTTTGCACTCGTAACGGTTACATATTGAAACCAGTTATACTCTACACTGATATTAGCTTACAATACATATTATATAATAGAAAAAGTATTCTAAGACTTAAAACCCTACCATATAGTATTTAAGATACAATAACCCATAGTCTAGACGGAAAATGTGTCATGTTTAAATGCCTCGCTTAGCGTGCTCCTGCTCAACCTGGCACCTTGATATTGAGCTCTTTCACTCTTAGGGGTACTTCACAGTCAGGAATGCGAGCTAGAATCACTAGTAGCTGAAAATTCGGATTCCTGGGCCTATTCGCAGTGAAAATCGATGACTCCAAGTGACTCTAGCGATATCCTAGTGATTACTGTTGACTCCAAACCAGTCCCGGCCCATTTGGCCATGTCCTACAAAATGTTCACCGTGTTTAAGGTTCTCGCCGCAAATCTGACCATTCCCAGTGACTCCCAGTAAGTCCTGGTGATTCTGGTGAGAACTGAAACTGAAATCGAAACCTGTCCGCGAATCAGATACAAATCACCGAGAATCACCAGGACTCACTGGGAGTCACTGGGGAATCACTGGGGATCACTGGGAAGCAACTGGGAGTCACTAGGAATCGTCCGATTCGTGGCGAGAACTTTAAACACGGTGAACATATTGTCAGACAGGGCCAATCGCCCGCGAGTGGTTTGAAGTCACTGAGAGTCTAACAGGAATCACTAGGATATCGCTAGAGTCACTAGGAGTCATAAATTTTTCACCGCGAATAGGCCCAGGAATCCGAATTTTCAGCTACTCCTAGTGATTCTAGCTCGCATTCCTGACTGTGTGAAGTACCCTTTAATAAATATATTATTCATATAAACCTGTAATACTTCTCATGTGAAAGTATAATATACAGTATACGGGTAGTTAACTTTTCTTGGTCAAACATTATAAATAGGCCTAGTATTAACCTGTGAAAGTACAATTTCCCACAAGACATTGTATTCACCCAGTGATTGTGTGTAGAGAAGGAAATTACGGTAGTTGCAGTAATTAAATAATGTGAAAAATGTATGGTCAATGTCACAATACCCTACTTGTAGTCTACAAGTTCTGCAACTCCCCTTACATAACGAGAATGGTGGATACGTGTTTGCATGTGTTTTGAAATGTCAAGTTCGTTTGGTAGTGGACAGTGGAGTGTGGATTACTACTTCGAGGGGCGTTGTAGTCGCCGGGGTAAACTTTGAGCCAGCGTAATCATGGCTTGGTTGTTTAGGGGCCGTTGTAGTCGCCGGTAAATAATCTAGAAGTTCTGCAACTCTCCTGACCTAACCTAAGCAAACTAACACAACCTATAAGTGTTACCTATGTTCGGTAATCGTATGAAATTTTACAGAACTCGGAAACGAATGAAAAGAAGAAGGTGGGAAGGATAATCTATCCACTATTTAGACAATAGTTTAAAATAATATATTTGTTTCGTAAAGTATAGTAAGTATTGATATCATGACCTTACGGTACATAATAATACAGACTTATCGTATTATATTAATGTCTGTAATGATGTATGAATACAGTCATTGTACTTAATGATGATATTAGAGGACTGTAGTTATAGCCTACAAGAGACATACTTGAGGAAAAATTAATTTCAATTATAGGGTCAAACACACAATGGGGACCATGCCTGGCATACTCGCATCTCATTCCTAACAAATCCCAGTGATGCTCGGTGACTCCCAGTGACTCCTATGTAATTCCCAGTGATTCCTATATTACTCCTATCGACTCATATATTACTATTCTATCTATCTATCTATATGCTCAGGCCCAATCCCCATTTTGGGGGTAGCCGACTCAAGACAGAGCAAGAACAGGGAAAACACAAAAACAACATAAAACAACAAATAAACACAGATAAAAAGCACAAACTCACACACATCCAGGTCACCCAGGAGAAGACCCAGAGACCAGGGTCACCAAGGTCGCTCCAGCACTCCCCCGGCCCCCAACCACCTGGAGAGGTTCCGATCTCGGCAGGCAGACAGGCAGCGGAGCCAAAGCCACAAGCCCTCCCACCACACTTCAAGGCGCACCCTTCATATTAATCGTCTCCCCCGGGCCAGGCGCCTGATGGACTATTATCTAGTCCAACTTGCGCCCGACCCCTTACTCCAAATGACCACGTGTTCACTCAACTATTCACAAGCATTCTCCATTCACTCCTGTCCACCACCACTTCCCCTGCCTGATCTATAGTCATGCCTCTATCATCCAAAGCCTTTCTTACACAGTCTCTCCATCTCAATGGGGGTCTTCCTGCCCTTCTATCTCCCCTTGTACCTGACTCACATATTCTCTTTGTAAGCCTTTCATCTCCCATTTGTTCAACATGACCATACCAGCTCAGCACCCTTCTGTCCACTCTGGCTGACAAATGTTCCTGCTGCCCCACTCTCCTACGTATCTCTTCATTCCTCAATCTGTCTCTACGAGTAACTCCACACATACTCCTCAAGCAGCTCATCTCCATCACATCCAGCCCTCTTTTCTCCTTTTTCTTCAGAGCCCATGTCTCAGCCCCATACATCACTGTTGGCACAACAATTCCTTGATACATTGCACTTTTTACTTTCACTCCGAGATTTCTCGTCTTCCACATACTTCCCATTGCTCCGAAAACCTTCCTTCCTTCACACACTCTCTGTTTTACCTCCACTTCCATACCTCCACTCCTGCTTATCGTTCCTCCTAGATATTTAAAACACTCTACTTGTTCCAATATTTCCCCATCCAGCCTCACATCTAGATTCACCCTATGCTCTCCCCTATTACACACCATTACTTTACTTTTATTGATGTTCACCTTCAGTTTCCTCCTTCCACAAACCACACCAAACTCTTTGACTACCCACTGCAGTTTCTCATTAGAATCCGCCACCAATGCTGTGTCATCAGCGAACAGCAACTGATTCAACTCCCAATCTCTACCATTCTTCCCTACTAAACCCAATCCTCTTCCCATAGTTCTCCTTTTCACCTCCCTCACCACACCATCCATAAACATATTAAACAGCCATGGTGACATTACACAACCCTGTCGCAAACCTACCTTTACCTCAAACCATTCACTCAACTCACCATTTCCTACTCTCACACATGCTCTGCTCCCTTCATAAAAACTCTTAACTGCTTCTAACAAATTTCCTCCTATTTCATAAATCCTTAACACCTTCCACATTGCTTCACGGTCCACACGATCATACGCTTTTTCCAAGTCCATAAATGCCCAAAATATCTCCTTATGCTTCTCTAAATACTTCTCGCACAACTGTCTTACTGCAAACATCTGATCCACGCACCCTCTTCCCCTCCTAAAACCGCACTGTTCTTCTCCTATTGCAACTTCCGTACACTTTATTATCCTCTCTCTCAACACCCTGCCATACAGCTTTCCAACCACTGACAATAAACTAATACCTCTATAACTTGAACAATCCTGCCGATCTCCCTTCCCCTTGTACAACGGCACAATACATGCACTCTTCCAGTCTATTGGTACCATTGACACAGCAAAGCACATATTGAAAAGTCTCACCAACCAATCTATTATCACATCTCCACCCTTCTTTATACACTCCACAGCAATACCATCCAAACCTTCTGCTTTTCCCGCTCTCATTTGTTTCACTGCTTCTTTCACCTCATTTTCCTCAATCCTTTCATTCATTCCCTGCCACCTGGGTGGCCTGGGTAACCTATCTCCATCCACCTCTGCTTCAATCACTGCTTCTCTTCCATCTCCTGTATTTAACAAAGATTCAAAATACTCGGCATATCTTTTCCTCACTTCAACTGGTTCCACTAGTAATTCTCCATTTTCATCTATCACTGACTCTTCCCTCTTTTGTCCTCCTTTCCTTACTTTATTTACCTCCTTCCAGAACATCTTCTTTCGTTCTTCAAAATTCTCACTCAACCTTTGACCCCACCTTTCGTTTGCATCTTTTTTCGCTTCTCTAATTACCCGTTTTGCCTCTCTCCTTTTCTCCTTGTACCTCTCCCATACCTCAACACTACCATCCTGTAAAAACCCTCTCAAAACACTGTCTCTTCTCCTCAACTGCCTTTCTCACCGTATCATTCCACCACTCGCTTCCCTTCCTGATACCTCTGCCTCCTACTTTCCTTTTGCCGCATACTACCTCTGCACTTTCTTTCACTCCTTCCTTAAACTGTTGCCATTCAACCTCTACTTCTCTCTCTTCCATCTCTCTCACTTCCATCCACTTTTCATTTAGTCTTTCCTTGTACTCCCTCTCTTTTTCACTCTTCTCTAACTCACTAACTTTTATTACCTCTCTTACTTCACGCTTGTCTCTTATTCTCCTGTAACTCTTAACTCTTAGCTTTCCCTCCACCAGGTAATGATATATTACAGTATATTACAGTAATCCAAAATTTTAAAATTTTCAATAACTCACACTTCATTCCTGGTTTTATCCAGGTGATTCCTGGTGATTCCCAGTGATTCCCAGTGACTCCCAGTGATTCGCAGGTACACTCCCACTGGTTCCTATGGTGTTGTGAGTCCAAGAGGAATTGCAGACATTCGCGGTGTATTCCCAGGAATCACCAGGAATCATTACTCCTAGTGATTCTAGCTCACATTCCTGACTGTGTGAAGCACCCCTTAGTACTCATAGGGAGGGGTGAGGGTGACTGAGAGCAGTGTTACCAAGGTGTTCATTAAGGGGTACTTCACACAGTAAGGAATGCGAGCTAGAATCACTAGGAATAATGATTCCTGGTGATTCCTGGGAATACACCGCGAATGTCTGCAATTCCCCGTGGACTCGCAACACCGTAGTGTGACGCTTCTGCATAGTAGCCACGTGCGGGCATGCACGCGCGTCGGCTGCCCAGCCGTTTAGAAACCGGCTGGCGACAGCCGGCCGGCCGGCTTTTCCTTAGTATATATCCTACGACAATGTAACTAATGTCTGGGATATTCTTATGTTGTTTCACAGCTTGTAGCTGCCCTTATTCTTAACCAACGCATCTTAGTATATTTTATTCTCGATAGTTGATTGTTTCATTATAATATATAAGATGTAAGTCTAGTGAGAGTGGGAGGAGACGAGCGGGAGAGAGAGAGACCGGCTGGGGGACGTTGCTTCGCGCGGAGAGTCTAGCTTGGGACGAGACTGATGTGCCACGTGCATTTGATTGCAACGTTAGGCTTAGTTTTGACTCACGCACGGGGTAGACGATTTTGACCCGGCAACTGTGTTGAGTGTTACCAAGCCTGGGATGTATTCTGCATGCCTAGTGGGGGGTCCAGACAGATTCAAGACTCAGAGCTCACCTCACTGTCGTACCCTTCGGACCCCCTTGATATCTATCCCTCTCAACCCCACTTAGAAACTTTCTCTCTTACTTTGTATACCTTCCTTCCACTACTTCACCAATCTATTTAATTATCCCCTCCCCTTGATAGACCTTATATCTATTATTGTATTAACGACGAGCTCTCAGATAACTAGATAGGATTTTGGGCCTTATGCAAGAGATGTAATTGTTAATGAGACCTAGGAAGCTTTTTTTGTTGTCTCATATTTGGTGGTTTCATGCTTGCTAGTGTGTTCTTGTGTCAGGTTAGCAGGGGCTAGACCGGAGGGGAGGCTTTTGCGATCCTTTAAGTAAAGTCTGCTGGTGCGAGTCCTGTGGACCCGCACGACTTTACTAGGATACCCGTGGGAGTCTGGGGGCATTTTCTTGTCTGTGTCCCTGTGTGTCTAGTGTTGTGTTGTGTGAGGGCCCTTGCCTAGTCCACTCAGCACTGCGCTAGCACGTCTTGCTTTTGTTTTAGGGTCGCCAGGAGAGAGCCAGATACTTGGGATCTGAGTCTCTCAAGAGAGCACCCTTTCAATTAGAGTAATTTGGCGCACAGACTTGGGAACGTCCCTAGGCTAGAGCAGGTGCCTCAGCCCGGGTATCCGAAGCCTATATCCTTCCGGCTAGACCTCTGCCACCTGGCAGATTAACAGCTAGAGGTTTATCATCTCTGTATGCTTGTTATTGTGCCACAGTTTACCGTTTTTGTGAGCATTGTGAGTCAGGGTGTGGCTTAGAGACTCTGTCCGAGCAGGCTTGCCTGACTAAGAGTGAGAAGCACACCTGTATGTGGTTATGTTGCAAGTTGCTGCCTTTATTTAATTATACCTATGCCATTATACACTGTAGGTCCTATCACTAGTATTTATTCCTGCTTATGAGTTAAGAGTTCTCTAAATCCGTAACATATTTTCTTTGCTAAGCATCAGATCCTACAGTAGCCGCATTCAGTTTAGAAACCTGCATCTTGTCTACCTGTACGATGTTTTGAGGACTGTTTGCTTTCACCTTCTTTCACGCAGGGGTGATTAGTTGTATTAACCCCTAAATGTCGGCGAGCAACATAAGTCGAGTTAAATAAAGCTGGACTATGTGGCGGCGCTCGACATAGGTCGAGTGGCAATTTCAGCACGTAATGTTGCTGAGAGAGAGAGACAAGTGGTGGCAGGAGAGTAGCGAGCGTATGACTGCTCCAGACCACCGCGGCGAACCTACTGACACGAATCCCACCTCCCTCCTCCCTCTCTCACTCGCTATATACGGAATTGTATCGGGAAAGAGGCTAATTACATGCTTTTTGCACTCGCGTTGCACGGTTATTGCAAGAAAACTAGCCATCATAAAAGGATCGTTATGGTGTCATTCGAAAGCTCTGTTTATGCCCTTTCAGGGATAGATACTTGTTTTACGTTCTGGGTCTTATTTAGGCATGAAAATGATCACGTAAACAGCCCTATTTTGGCTAAAAACACCCCGCTGGGCGGTACATATAAATAAACCGCATAGGCCGCTCTTAAGGTGTTAATTAACGTAACGTTAAATGTACTTTCTTCTAGTTTGTTATTAAATTGTTTCTGCAATTTAATTCCGTTATCTATCTTTTCCTTGAAGCTTTAAGTCAACTTAATTGTGTGATCTTTTATATAGCCTGCTTGACTATCAGCAGTCTATAGTGCGTGCACCCTGTAATCGAGTCATAGGATACCTCGTTGTCCCAGGACTCTTGACGGTTTAGGGTGGTTTGTTGCCTGGGTTTATAGATAAGGGTTGGATATGGCGTTTTCCGTTGTTGCTTGTTGCCGCATACCTAGTCCAATAGAAAGAGCCCAGTGTTTATATATCCCAGGACGTAACAAATGGCGACCTTGCCAGGATTTACTGAACAGAGGAATATAGTGGAATATAATATAAGATTCCTTATGATTAGAGGAATACAGTGGACATAGTTTTTTTTTTGGAGCAACCAATATAACACATTAAAGACTTTAAATAACATTAGTATATACATACTTGCATAGGAGATAAGGCACATTCTATAACCGTGATAATTACTGCAGTACACAAACATATCTAATATATCAGAACACAGTGATGGGTCAGGTCACGATACAGGCTCGGAGAGAGAAAGACCTGTGGAGTGGCTAGTCGATAGCGAGGAGGGTGCTAGAAGATTTTTAGAGGTGCCCCTTACCGCTGCCAGGGTGTTGAAGCTGAATAAGTATGACTTAAAGTGTGTGGCAGGTCTTCAGGGTCACCAGGGTTTAAGTGGCATGAGGATAGATCAGCTGAGGACTTTGATATTGGGTTTAGAAGGGAGAGACCTGGGTGGAGAGGTGACTGGGGGCCCCGGTCCCCAGCCCCCCCTCCACTCTACCCCCGTGTCAAACGTCAGGGTGCCTGAATTTAGTACATACCCCCAAGTTGATGGTTAATGGCAGCGTGGAATTCAATCACAAGGACCCTCCCCATTAAATGCATCTTCCCCTCCTCAAGGGTTGACTCCAGATTTGTTGTTTCGGCTTGAGATGGCCAAGGTTGAGGATGCTAGAGCTCAGGTTGAGGCTGCCGAGAGACAGGCTAGTGTGCAGGCTGAGGTTGCTAGAGCTCAGGTTGAGGCTACCGAAAGACAGGCTAGAGCTCAGGTTGAGGCTGCCGAGAGACAGGCTAGTGTGCAGACTGAGGCTGCAGAGAGAACAGCTATACGAGAGGCTGAACTGCAGGCAGAGTCTACTACGTATCAGGCTGACAGGGAGCTGGAGAGATCTCGAGTGGAGGTAACAGGGCGAAATATTGGGGGAGGTAACAGACATCGGGACCAATCATTGTCGCACCTGCTTAAACTAGTTCCTGTGTTCGATGAATTATGTGTGACTGAGTTTTTTATGCGATTTAAGAAGAAGTGTCAGGAACACCAGTGGCCTCAGGAAAAGTGGGCAGCATTAGTTTCATCAAGACTCCTAGGAAAGGGGCTAAAAGCGTATGATGCACTACCTTTAGAGTCCTGTGTAGTTTATGATGAGCTAAAGAAGGCTGTGCTACGGGCCTATGAGTTACAACCAGAAACTTACCGCTTGAAGTTTCGGGGTGTTACTAAGGGCAAGGATAGTACCTTCCTAGAACATACCCGGGACTTGTCTGATGCACTACGACATTGGCTGCGTTCTGAGAGGGCAGCTACTTTTGAGGAGTTGAGTGAGCTGGTTCTCTTGGATCAGTTCTTTAAGTGTACAGGCGGGGACTTAACATTAAATATAAAGGAAAAAAATCCTAGAACTCTCCAGGAGGCAGCAGAAATGGCTGACCTCCGACTGTCATTAATTCGAGGGTGCGAAGCAGCAGCTAGGAGTGAGTCGGGTGCAAAGGATCGTACCCCTCCCCCTCCCAAGAATTTTGATACACATAAATACACAAAACCATGTAGCACTGACAATAAAACTGAACATAAACCAAATACCATCCCGTATAAGAAGTCTAATGGTACCTCCCACTCCCAAGGGAAACCAAAGAGTAAAGAGTGCTTTGCATGTCACAAGGAGGGTCACTTTGCAAATGCTTGTCCGAACAAGCCACCAAACAAGGTTGTGTCATTGGCCCGCAGCATAGGGGTGTCGCCTATATCTTCTGAGTTTGCCAAGGATAGTTCGTCAGATGTTGGGACACAGCCTGTGTTCAAGAGTCCGGAAGGCTCGAACCCTGTCTGCGACATCTTTGGGGGTCATAGAGGGCATGGTTTTGTGAGGTGTGCTTGCAAAAGGCGAGGAGTTACGCTATTGCGTGATACGTGGGCTTCTCAGACCTTGTTAAAGAACTTTACTGGTAGGCCGATTAACGCTGCTCGGGTGGTGGTAGTTCAGGGGATCAATGCTACGAAGTCCTACCCGCTGGTGCGGATGGAGCTGGAGGTGGGTGGTGTGGCGAAGGAGCTGGATGTAGGAATTGTAGAGAACTTGCCTGTTGGGGGCGTCGACCTCCTCCTCGGCAACGACTTTGCGGTGCCTGCTTCTAAGGTTTCACCCTTGGTCATTGCCGAGAAGGCGGCCGACGTTAGTAGGCAGGAACAGGAGTGGGTTGAGAAGTGTAGCGTACAAACCATGGCGTGTGTTGTGACGCATTCTCAGACATCCGGAGCCTTGCAGCCACCACCTCAGTCTATCAAACCGCGGAGGAAAGGTCACAAGAAAACGGAAAGTGTTAGTCAATTGGAGAGTTTTGAGCCGGCAGTGTTTCTTGGTGACTCATTATTGGCACCTATGTTAGAGTCTGGAGAGGCCCCCGGTGCCTGTCACCGCTAGTGCAGGTGCAGGGCAGGAAGAGACTCTGCGACAGCATCGTTATGCGCAGCGTGAGGAAAGGATGGCTCAGCGGGACATTGGAGGTGGAAATAAATTATTTAAGATGAACTTGGATAATCTCGCACCTGCTGATATATGTTCCTTGCAGCTGGAAGATCCTGAAGTCAGGGCGTGTGGTAATGGTGCTATCGAACTGGAGAGCGGTGGGGATGCGCAGCCTGGTGATTTTTTCTTGTCCGAGGGGATCTTGTATCGGAGACATCAGGATCCCAAGAAAAAGTGGGATGGCGGGTCAGGATTAGTGGACCAGTTAGTAGTACCGAGGGTGTGCCGTGAGAGCTTATTGAGATTAGCTCATGATGTGCCTTTGGCAGGGCACCTGGGGGCACGTAAGACGGAGGCAGCTCTGAGCAAGCTTTTCTGGTGGCCTGGGTTAAAGGCGAGTGTCGTGTCATGGGTGTCACAGTGTCACACTTGTCAAGTTGTTGGGAAACCCAATCAGGTCATCCCGAGAGCCCCGTTACAACACATCCCTGTCATTGGGCCGACCTTCAGCAAAGTAGTTATCGATATGGTTGGCCCATTGCCCCCCACTAGTGCCGGCAATAAATTTTTACTAACTGCAATGGATGTAGCAACACGGTATCCAGATGCTTACCCCATGCGCAACGGGATGGCTAAGACTGTTGTCAAAAACCTACTTGTCTATTTCTCTCATTATGGCTACCCTCAGGAGATCCAGTCTGATCAGGGATCCAATTTTACTTCTGCTCTGTTTAAGTAGACCATGGAGCAACATGGGATAGTGTCTGTGGTGTCATCTGTCTACCATCCCGAGAGTCGGGGAGTTTTGGAAAGGTGGCACTCGACTCTCAAGAGTATGTTGCGGTGTTATTGCATGGAAAATGGGAAGGACTGGGATCTAGGTCTCCCATACGTTTTATTTGCTGCGAGGGAAGTACCTGGGGAGAGCTTGGGACTTAGCCCGAACGAGTTGGTTTTTGGACACAGGGTCAGGGGGCCCCTCCACATAGTCAAGGAGATCTGGGAGGGAGTCACAAAGCCATGCTCACTTCTAAAGTATGTAGTTGAAAGCCGTGAGAGAATGCTAAAGAGCTTGGAGGTAGCAGGTCGGAACCTTAAGAGTTCACAAGCTCAGATGAAGGACAGATACGACCAGAAGGTGAAGCTGAGGGAGTTTGAAGTAGATCAGGAGGTACTGATACTACTGCCTCTGGTGGGACACCCCTTGTCTGCCAAGTATTCTGGTCCGAATCGGGTTGTAAGGAAGGTTTTTGATCTCGACTATTTAGTAGCTACTCCTGATCGCAAGAAAAAGAACCAACTTTGCCATGTAAATCTGATGAAAGAGTATGTGAGGCGCCCCTCCGAGCCTCTCACTGTCCCGGTGTTGATCTGCAGCGATCATGGTGGAGAAGGAGGAAGGGACAGTCAAGCTGCGGGGGAGGATAATTGGGATTGTCATGTTTCCGCGGATCAGTGGGCGGGGAATTCTAGACAAGTGGCTCACGAGTTGATATTGCACCTGCCTGAGTAACAGCGTGTAGCTGTGCAGCACTTGTTTGATTCAAACCCCGCTGTTTTCGCGGAGCATCCTGGCCTCACTACTCAAGCGGTGCACGATGTTGATGTTGGGGACCACCCGCCCTTTAAATCAGTGCCATACCGTGTTCCCCCTATTAAATTACCAGCACTTAGGGAAGAGCTGGATTATATGCTGAAATGTGGGCTGATTTCTGAGGGTGCAGTAAGGTGGACTTCCCCCGTCACACTGCAGCCCAAACCAGATGGCAAGGTGCGGTTTTGTATAGATTTCCGCAGGTTGAATGGTTTAACCCCCACAAATGCCTACCCTCTCCCTCGCGTGGACGACAGTGTGGATAAGATAGGAAAAGCCAAGCTCCTCACTAAGATAGACCTTGTTAAGGGTTATTGGCAAGTGCCCTTGTCTGAGCGAGCGCGAGAGGTGTGTGGGTTTGTGGTGGACGGTGCCACATATCATTGCCATGTTATACCATACGGGCTGAAAAATGCCCCTGCAACGTTTCAGAAATTAATGAACGACATTGTAGCCAACATTTCCAACTGTACGGTGTACCTAGATGATGTCATAATATACGACGATGATTTTAGCAGTCACTGTGCACACATCGGACAGCTTTTTAATAAACTGAATGAAACAGGTTTGGTGGTAAACCTGGGTAAGTGCGATTTTGTCAAAGCCACAGTTTTGTACCTGGGGTTCGAGGTGGGGATGGGTCAGGTGTGCCCTCCACAGACAAAGATCAAAGCCATCGATCAGTTTCCCCAGCCTACGACTAAGAAACAAATCATGCGGTTTCTAGGTATGATAGGCTATTATCGTCGCTTCATCAAAGGCTATTCGACTGTATTTTCACCTTTGACTGACTTATTATCTAAGCACAAGAAGTTCCGGTGGTCTCCTGAGTGTGCAGAGGCGTTTTCCTTGTTGAAACACCTGTTATGTACCCACCCCATACTCAGGGCCCCGGACTTCAGCAGACCTTTTCAGCTGGCGACTGATGCCAGTGGTGTAGGGGCTGGGGCTGTCTTGTTACAGACAGATGATGAAGGTATCGAACATCCAGTGAGATTTTACAGTAAAAAATTCAATAGTGCACAAAGGAATTACTCTGTAATTGAAAAAGAACTCCTGGCGATAGTGCTGGCGCTCAGGCACTTCGATGTATATGTTCCTGCTTTCGGACCAGTCGTAGTGGTTTATACCGATCATCACCCTCTGAAATTCTTGAATCAGTTTCATAACCGGAATATGAGGCTGACCAGGTGGTCACTCATGCTTCAGGAGTATAATCTGGACATACGCCATATTGCCGGTTCTTTTTTTTTTTTTTTTTCTATGTGATTGAGGGAGGCAAAAGGCATAACTGCCTATAGCGAGTGCCTCCCCCATAGTTGAAAGAGTGACAGGGCCAAAATCAAGGGACGTTCGAGCCAAAATGCCTGGACACACGGAGTTTGAAGCAATTTAAGTCATAGGAAGAGGGAAAGACTGATTCTGGGAGAGAGTTCCAGAGCTCAGCTGTTGAGTAGAAGAAAGTTTGAGAGTAACGTTTCACTCTTGGGTTGGAGAGTTGCACAGAGTAGGGGTGGGATTGAGTTGCAAGACGGGTACCACGTGCCCTACGTAAAGGAGGTGGTATGCACTGGGATAGCTCTGAGGAACACTGATTATTATAGTAGCGATAGAATAGCGAGAGAGATGCAACATTGCGGCGGAGAGAGAGAGATTGCAGAGAGTTGGTGAGTGGACGGGAGTTAATGATACGAAAGGCCTTCCTTTCAACTTTGTCTAGGAGAGCAGTGTGAGAGGAACCTCCCCACACATGTGAACAATACTCAATACAAGGGCGCACTATGCCCCTGTACAGAGCAAGAAGCTGTACAGGGGAAAAGAACCCCCTAAGGCGGTTGAGCACACCCAGCTTCTGGGAGGCTGCCTTAGCAAGACTGGTAATATGGTCCTTCCAAATGAGAGCAGAAGAAAAAGAGACACCAAGAATATTGAGAGAAGATGAAGGGTTGATTTTTGTATTGTTGAAGAATAAGGGATAGTCCGCTGGGAGATCCTGACGGGTAGATAGATGGAGAAATTGGGTTTTGGAAGCATTAAAGTTAACAAGGTTTTCTCTGCCCCAATTGGAAATAGTATTTAGATCAGAATTTAAGAGTTCTATGGCTTCATTACGTTTGTCGTTGAGGGATTGCTGGCTGGGGCGTTCTGAAAAACTAATGGAGTAGTGCAAGGTTGAGTCGTCTGCGTATGAATGGATGGGAATTAAGGTATAGTTAAGGAGATCATTTATAAAAATTAGAAAGAGAATAGGAGATAGGACAGAGCCCTGAGGAACACCGGAGTTTATAGAGTGAGGAAGTGAACAATGGCCGTCCACAACCGCGGCTATGGAACGGCCGGAAAGGAAATTAGAGACAAAGGCACAGATGGAGGGATAGAAACCGAAGGAGGGTAGTTTAGAAATTAAAGATTTATGCCAGACTCTATCGAAGGCTTTCGATATGTCTAGTGCAATAGAAAAAGTCTCACCGAAGTCCCGAAAGGAGGATGACCAAGAGTTAGTAAGATATGAAAGAAGATCACCAGTAGAGCGACCCTTAAGGAAGCCATACTGGCGATCTGAGAGCAGATTATGAGAAGAGAAATGCTTAAGAAATTTGGAAGCAAGAATAGTTTCAAAAACTTTAGAAAGACAAGAGATAAGAGCAATTGGACGATAGTTGGAGGGTTGAGAGCGGTCACCCTTCTTTGGGACAGGTTGAATGTGAGCAAACTTCCAGCATGAAGGGAAGACGTTAGAGGATAGACAGAGACGAAAGAGTTTGCCTAGGCAGGGAGTCAGCACGGAAGCACAGTTTTTGAGAACAATGACAACGTGATAGCGGATTGTCTATCAAGGGTGGATGATGTTGGTTAGACTGCCACAGGATTGAGGGTTGAGTGTGGAGGAAAATAGGCTGTCACTGTAGTTCAGCCGAAGAAAACAAATTAAAAAAGCAAAAACCTTATAAAAACTCTTTATTTTTTATAACGTGTAGAATTTTGTATAAGATGTTGTAGCAGTATCTAAGTTGAATGTTTTCGCTTATTGTCGCTAAGTTAGTTGAACTTGCTCGGTGGAGCGCAACAGTCTTTATTTTTTTATATATAGTGCCTTGTGTCGCAACAGTGTGTGGTACTATGAGAAGCTTTCTGTTAGATATGAAGAACTTAGTCAAGGGTCTTATATCTTGGGGGAGGTGTGACGCTTTTGCATAGTAGCCACGTGCGGGCATGCGCGCGCGTTGGCTGCCCAGCCGTTTAGAAACCGGCTGGCGGCAGGCGGCCGGCCTGCTTTTCCTTAGTATATATCCTACGACAATGTAACTAATGTCTGGGATATTCTTATGTTGTTTCACAGCTTGTAGCTGCCCTTATTCTTAACCAACGCATCTTAGTATATTTTATTCTCGATAGTTGATTGTTTCATTATAATATATAAGATGTAAGTCTAGTGAGAGTGGGAGGAGACGAGCGGGAGAGAGAGACCGGCTGGGGGACGTTGCTTCGCACGGAGAGTCTAGCTTGGGACGAGCCTGATGTGCCACGTGCATTTGATTGCCACGTTAGGCTTAGTTTCGACTCACGCACGGGGTAGACGATTTTGACCCGGCAACTGTGTTGAGTGTTGCCAAGCCTGGGATGTATTCTGCATGCCTAGTGGGGGGTCCAGACAGATTCAAGACTCAGAGCTCACCTCACTGTCGTACCCTTCGGACCCCCTTGATATCTATCCCTCTCAACCTCACTTAGAAACTTTCTCTCTTACTTTGTATACCTTCCTTCCACTACTTCACCAATCTATTTAATTATCCCCTCCCCTTGACAGACCTTATATCTATTATTGTATTAACGACGAGCTCTCAGATAACTAGATAGGATTTTGGGCCTTATGCAGGAGATGTAATTGTTAATGAGACCTAGGAAGCTTTTTTGTTGTCTCATATTTGGTGGTTTCATGCTTGCTAGTGTGTTCTTGTGTCAGGTTAGCAGGGGCTAGACCGGAGGGGAGGCTTTTTGAGATCCTTTAAGTAAAGTTTGCTGGTGCGAGTCCTGTGGACCCGCACGACTTTACTAGGATACCCGTGGGAGTCTGGGGGCATTTTCTTGTCTGTGTCCCTGTGTGTCTAGTGTTGTGTTGTGTGAGGGCCCTTGCCTAGTCCACTCAGCACTGCGCTAGCACGTCTTGCTTTTGTTTTAGGGTCGCCAGGAGAGAGTCAGATACTTGCGATCTGAGTCTCTCAAGAGAGCACCCTTTCAATTAGAGTAATTTGGCACACAGACTTGGGAACGTCCCTAGGCTAGAGCAGGTGGCTCAGCCCGGGTATCCGAAGACTATATCCTTCCGGCTAGACCTCTGCCACCTGGCAGATTACCAGCTAGGCGTTTATCATCTCTGTATGCTTGTTATTGTGCCACAGTTTACCGTTTTTGTGAGCATTGTGAGTCAGGGTGTGGCTTAGAGACTCTGTCCGAGCAGGCTTGACTGACTAAGAGTGAGAAGCACACCTGTATGTGGTTATGTTGCAAGTTGCTGCCTTTATTTACTTATACCTATGCCATTATACACTGTAGGTCCTGTCACTAGTATTTATTCCTGCTTATGAGTTAAGAGTTCTCTAAATCCGTAACGTATTTTCTTTGCTAAGCATCAGATCCTACAGTAGCCGCATGCAGTTTAGAAACCTGCATCTTGTCTACCTGTACGATGTTTTGAGGACTGTTTGCTTTTACCTTCTTTCACGCAGGGGTGATTAGTTGTATTAATTAACGTAATGTTAAATGTACTTTCTTCTAGTTTGTTATTAAATTGTTTCTGCAATTTAATTCCGTTATCTATCTTTTCCTTGAAGCTTTATGTCAACTTAATTGGGTGATCTCTTTTATATAGCCTGCTTGACTATCAGCAGTTTATAGTGTGTGCACCCTGTAACCGAGTCATAGGATACCTCGTTGTCCAGGCAGGACTCTTGACGGTTTAGGGTGGTTTGTTGCCTGGGTTTATAGATAAGGGTTGGATCTAGCGTTTTCCGTTGTTGTTTGTTGCCGCATACCTAGTCCAATAGAAAGAGCCCAGTGTTTATATATCCCAGGACGTAACAGTAGGAACCAGTGGGAGTGTACCTGCGAATCACTGGGAGTCACTGGGAATCACTGGGAATCACCAGGAATCACCTGGATAAAACCAGGAATGAAGTGCGAGTTATTGAAAATTTTAAAATTTCGGATTACTGTAATATACGAGTCGATAGGAGTAATATAGGAATCACTGGGAATTACATAGGAGTCACTGGGAGTCACCGAGCATCACTGGGATTTGTTAGGAATGAGATGTGAGTATGCCAGGCATGGCCCCCATTGTGTGTTTGACCCTATAATTGAAATTAATTTTTCCTCAAGTATGTCTCTTGTAGGCTATAACTACAGTCCTCTAATATCATCATTAAGTACAATGACTGTATTCATACATCATTACAGACATTAATATAATACGATAAGTCTGTATTATTATGTAACGTAAGGTCATGATATCAATGCTTACTATACTTTAAGAAACAAATATCTATAAACTATTGTCTAAATAGTGGATAGTTTATCCTTCCCACCTTCTTCTTTTCATTCGTTACCGAGTTCTGTAATATTTCATACGATTACCTAATATAGGTAACACTTATAGGTTGTGTTAGTTTGCTTAGGTTAGGTCAGGGGAGTTGCAGAACTTCTAGACTATTAACCGGCGACTACAACGGCCCCTAAACAACCAAGCCATGATTACGCTGGCTCAAAGTTTACCCCGGCGACTACAACGCCCCTCGAAGTAGTTATCCAAACTCCACTGTCCACCACCAAACGAACTTGACATTTCAAAACACATACAAACACGTATCCACCATTCTCGTTATGTTAGGTGAGGGGAGTTGCAGAACTTGTAGACTACAAGTAGGGTATTGTAACATTGACCATACATTGTTCACATTATTAATTACCTCACCTACCGTAATTTCCTTCTCTACACACAATCACTGGATGAATACAATGTCTTGTGGGAAATTGTACATCCACTGTAATAATAAATAATAATAATAATGATAATAATAATAAACGGTTTATTAAAGAATGGCAGCCTCATGAGCTTAAAATACACATTTTACAATGTAGTGGATGAATATGAGATGTACAGATATGAAGATGGTAAGCTCAGTTTACAAAAAAATAAATAAATACAATAATGATGCAGGTGCAAAATACAAATTATCATAAATTAACCATGAGAGTAAGTGATACACAGTACATATACACATTTATTTTACTTACTCATATAAAGAACATACATATATACACGTACGTACACACATACATACGCATACATATACATATACATACATATATAAGGACATAAGAACATTCAGTAAGTGTGCACATCACATGCCCGTATACACAAACGCTCAAGTATGCACACAAACATACATACATACAAAAACTGTTTTGGTAGGGTCAGGTGAGGAGTTGAAAAGGGTAAAGAGGGAGCGGCCTTCAAGTCCGTACAGGTAGGGTCAGGTAAAGCCTACTACAATAGGAGGTAAATCCTCGGTAGAGAACAAAACAAGGATATAAAAAACAGTAGAGACAGCTTGGGGGAATTGTAGTATATAGGACATTCTTTAGTGTAGGTGTGTGTGTGTGTTTGTTTATGTGTGTATGTGTGTGATAGAAGGCGAAATGTGGAAAAGCTGGGCATTCTATTGTTAAGGGTGGAAATACATGGATGAAGATACACGAACACTTAATAATAGATAATGTTTATGCATAGATTTATAATAAGAAGTTGCGCTAGTGAGCAATATGTTCTCGCTCATATGTACGTATATTTACATACATATGTGCATATGATTATACAAATACACGTACAGTACATATATATTATATACCTTATATTCTCAGCCGGGCTCGAACCATTGACAGCACATACACACAGACATACATATACATAAATATATGCTCATTACATGCATATATGCTCTTCTCTTATCCACCTGATACTCTCAGCCGGGCTCGAACCACAAACAGTATACAGTATAGACACATATATATATACATTAATAACGCATACATACATACAGTACACATGTACGCACACATACATACACATATACTGTACATACATAGATACACATATACATATATATGCATATACATAAACAAACTCAAGCAAACATAATTATATTCTAATACACACACGCACACACACTTATGCATACATTATTAAAGGTGGGCGCGTATATATGGTGTGACAGGCCGTTATTACACATTATTCATAATATTTACAATGGTTGGGATAGGACTTTATATCTGTCAGTTTTTGCTCTTATTGGTTGGAGTGTGTTGAAGTGACGAGCTGCACGTGTTGGTCTAGGGGCGTCTGGTGGAAGTAAGTTTCTGTGTCGTGGGTGAACAAGCAGCTTAGATGCAAACTGTTTGAGTGTGTTGTAGTGGTGGGTTGAAAGTGCAGGTATGCTAAGGGTGGTGAGAGCTTCCTCGTACCCTGGATATGTGCCACCCAGGATGATCCTGCATGCCCTCCTCTGCACTCTCTCCAATTGACGTTGTTGTGTCAGGGTTAGAGAGGAGGACCAGGCGGGAGTGGCGTAGGTGAGCTTAGGGAGTATGAAGGTGTTATATATACTCTTCAGCTCATTCTCCGGCGCCCCCAGGGATCTCAACCGCCTTAGCATAAACAACTTGTATGTGGCGGTCCTGACTGTGGTAGTTACATGTTTCTTCCAGTTCAGTTTGTTGTCCACAGTGATTCCGAGGAGTTTGGTGGACTCAACAAGCTGAAGGGGATGAGGACCAATTGTGACAGTGGGTGGAGGAACGTCGGTAACGGAGGTGTTGATGTGCATGACCGCTGTCTTGTCATGATTGATAGTCACATGATTGTCTGTGGTCCAGGCTTGAAGACGGTCGAGGATGTCTTGTAGGGGGTCATAGTTAGGGGAGGTGTTATCAACAGTAATGCCGACTGTCGAGTCGTCCACGTACTTCCAGTGGAATGGAATGTCCTTTAGGGCATCATTAATCAAGATGAGGAACAATAGAGGCCCCATCTTTGTGCCCTGTGGGACTCCACATGTGATGTCTAGGAAGGTGGAGATGAAGCCTTGGTATCGCACTGCTTGTCGTCTGTCACTAAGGAACTCGGTCAACCACGCAACCAGGGTAGGATGTAGCCCCAACTTTTGGCCTTGTTGATGATGATGGTGTGGTCAACAAGGTCAAATGCTTTCCTGAAGTCAATAAAGGCAAGGGTGAGGGAAGTCTTTCTCTTCTCAAGATTTGTGTAAATATAATCTAGGAAGCTAATAAGACAGTGAGTGGTGGAGGAGGTTTTTACGTTGCCAAACTGTTGGGGATCTATCAAGTGACGGATTTGTGAGTAAGCCCAGGTGAATACAAAGTCCTCACAGATTAGACAAGGGATGGGCGTTATGGCAATTGGTCTGAGTTAATTAAGATAATGTGGGGAGGGGGTTTTGGGAATTGGAGTGACGTATGAAGTTTTCCAGTCTGCAGGGCATTTACTTTGCCTTAAGGAGGCATTAATTATCGAGCAAAGGGGGGTGGCAAATTCCACTGAAAATTCTTTGTATATTTTCATGGGTAGGGGTTGTTGATCTTTTTTATTTGAAACTGGAAAGCTTTTTGGCCACTTCATATTCTTGAACAGTTACTGGGGGGGGAAGGGGATGGGAGGAAGGCAGGGAGGTTGGTGCGGTCTAGTTTGGGGAGGGTTTGGCAGATGGTAGAGAAGTGATTATTTATCAGTTCAGGTGCCGTTACACGAGGGACATGGGAAACACAGGGGATCGAAGGAGTCCCACTACTTAAGCCACAAAGATTCTTAATTTTAGAGTACCACTGACTGATATTGGTTTGTTTTAAATGATGAATCTTTGTAGGGTAGTAGGACTTCTTCGCCCAACGGATTTCCCTTATCACAATGTTGCGTAGGTCCTTGTAGCGATTGTTGTCCGTGTAGAAGGCCTTGTTCCAATTCTGCATCAGTCTCTTGATCCGAGGAGTAATCCATGGGATGTCAGAGGGGTGCATTTTGGTCCTCTTGGTGGGGAAGAAGTGGTGGTAGGCTTCGGTGGTGGTAGATACAAAGTTGTCCCATTTGGCATTAACATCTTCTTCAGTGAGAACCTCCGTCCACGGGTAATGAACCCGTGGACTGTGAGGCTCCAGGCATGTGTTTGACCCTATCATTGAAATTAATTTGTCCTCAAGTATGTCTCTTCTAGGCTATAACTACAGTCCTCTAATATCATCATTAACCCTTAATTAGCAGCGAGCAACATAAGTCGAGTTAAATAAAGCTGGACTATGTGGCGGTGCTCGACATAGGTCGAGTGGCAATTTCAGCACGTAATGTTGCTGAGAGAGAGAGACAAGTGGTGGCAGGAGAGTAGCGAGCGTATGCCTGCTCCAGACCACCGCGGCGAACCTACTGACACGAATCCCACCTCCCTCCTCCCTCTCTCACTCGCTATATACGGAATTGTATGGGGAAAGTGCCTAATTACATGCTTTTTGCACTCGCGTTGCACGGTTATTGCAAGAAAACTAGCCATCATAAAAGGATCGTTATGGTGTCATTCGAAAGCTCTGTTTATGCCCTTTCAGGGATAGATACTTGTTTTACGTTCTGGGTCTTATTTAGGCATGAAAATGATCACGTAAACAGCCCTATTTTGGCTAAAAACACGCCGCTGGGCGGTACATATAAATAAACCGCATAGGCCGCTCTTAAGGTGTTAAGTACAATGACTGTATTCATACATCATTACAGACATTAATATAATACGATAAGTCTGTATTATTATGTAACGTAAGGTCATGATATCAATGCTTACTATACTTTACGAAACAAATATATTTAAACTATTGTCTAAATAGTGGATAGTTTATCCTTCCCACCTTCTTCTTTTCATTCGTTACCGAGTTCTGTATTATTTCATACGATTACCTAATATAGGTAACACTTATAGGTTGTGTTAGTTTGCTTAGATTAGGTCAGGGGAGTTGCAGAACTTCTAGATTATTAACCGGCGACTACAACGGCCCCTAAACAACCAAGTCATGATTACGCTGGCTCAAAGTTTACCCCGGCGACTACAACGCCCCTCGAAGTAGTAATCCAAACTCCACTGTCCACCACCAAACGAACTTGACATTTCAAACACATACAAACACGTATCCACCACTCTCGTTATGTTAGGTAAGGGGAGTTGCAGAACTTGTAGACTACAAGTAGGGTATTGTAACATTGACCATACATTGTTCACATTATTAATTACCTCAACTACCATAATTTCCTTCTCTACACACAATCACTGGGTGAATACAATGTCTTGTGGGAAATTGTACTTACACAGGTTAATACTAGGCCTATTTATAATGTTTGACTAAGAAAAGTTAACTACCCGTATACTGTATATTATACTTTCACGTGAGAAGTATTACAGGTTTATATGAATAATATATTTATTAAAGGGTACTTCACACAGTCAGGAATGCGAGCTAGAATCACTATGAGTAGCTGAAAATTCGGATTCCTGGGCCTATTCGCCGTGAAAATTTGATGACTCCTAGTGACTCTAGCGATATCCTAGTGATTCCTGTTAGACTCCCAGTGACTCCAAATCACTCGCGGCCGATTGGCCCTGTCCAACAAAATGTTCACCGTGTTTAAAGTTCTCGCCACGAATCGGACCATTCCCAGTGACTCCCAGTTGATTCCCAGTGATCCCCAGAGAGTCCTGGTGATTCTCGGTTTCGTATCTGATTCGCGGACAGCTTTTACTTTCAGTTTCAGTTCTCACCAGGACTCACTGGGAGTCACTGGGGAATCACTGGGAGTGGTCCAATTCACGGCGAGAACCTTAACACCTTATTGGCGGGCTAGGCGGTCTATTTGACCGTACCGCACAGCGTTTTTTTTTTACCCTAAATAGGGTTGTTTACGTGATCATTTTCATGCCTAAATAAGACCCAGAGCGTAAAACAAGTATCTACCTCTGAAAGGGCGTAAACAGAGCTTTCCAATGACACCCGAACCATCCTTGTACGACCACTGGTTCTCTTGCAACGATCGTGCAACACGAGTGCAAAAACCCTATAATTAGGTAATTTCCGTACATAATTCCCTGTGTAGCGAGTGAGAAAGGGGGGAGAAAGGTGGGATACAGTTCAGTAGGTCCAAGGTGGTCGTGGGGTGCGGTCATAAGGTTACTACACTCGTCCCACCGCTCAGCTCTCTCTCTCAGCAACATTATGTGCTGAAAATGGCGCTCGACAGCTGTCGTGCACCGCCACTTAGTCCAAATTTATTTCACTCGACATATGTTGCGCGCCGCCAGTTAAGGGTTAAACACGGTGAACATTTTGTCAGACAGGGCCAATCGGCCGGGACTGGTTTGGAGTCAATGGGAGTCTAACAGGAATCACTAGGATATCGCTAAAGTCACTAGGAGTATCGATTTTCACTGCGAATAGGCCCAGGAATCCGAATTTTCAGCTACTCCTAGTGATTCTAGCTCGCATTCCTGACTGTGTGAAGTACCCTTAAACGTGCCACTACCAAAACCTATTGTAATCCAATTGTTATGTAATTCAAGTATTCATTTTTGTATTCAATTGATTTCTAAATTAATATCCAATACGCTCATATGTCAATTTAAAGACACAGATCCTGAATACGCTAATCGCTGTTACGATCCTGAGAGGATAAATATTGAAACAGACCCACATACTATACCTGCAGTAACTAAATAGCATTATGCACTAAATAATTACATATTGAAATAGAGCTTTGCTAAACAAACTGTGGGACAAGGTCATCAGGCACCATCAGCACCTTTGACACCCCCAGCATTATCACCACCCAACACTCCTAGAGTCAGAAGCAAGGCCCACCTACCCCCAGGATCCAAACTCCACCAAGACACAACCCAGTACATGAAGGAGGTTGATTTGAGGGAAGTCAACGTCAGTCATATTGTATTCGCCGATACTGCTCCTGTATTAGTGCCTGTTCTGTCACTTCGGCTGGAGGCTCCCAACCTTTCCACGCACCCATTGCCCAAGCATGGACTCTAGCACCGAATATGAGTGAGAGAAAAAACAGGAGGATGCCGCTTGGCCAGGTCCTCTTCCAATTAACTACCACAAAAAAAAAAAACCCCGAGGCATTAAGGACTAGAGAGACCTATTGAAAAAGACAAATGTGATAGACAGGCATGCCAACCTTTCACAAGAAAGAGAAATCATTGACATTTCAAGTCCGCCACCTAACCCTGACCTACATGAGATCAACGACTGTGTATAAAGGAGTACAAAGGAAATCAAGCAACAACATATACAGTGACCCCTCTAGGCTGCTTGTCCTCCAAAACACTGAGGATCAAGTGTCCAAACAGTGGCTTAGAGTGGGTAAGGGAACATTGGAAAGAGAACTACTGCCCTGGAACTATTGTCCGAGGCAGGATTAAGAAGTTAGTTAGTAAGGGACAGAGGGGTTAGTAACATAACACAGTTATAAGTGATCTTTCGTATATCTCGGAAAAAGAGAGTAACGTTTTAGTAATATATATACGCAATAATCCTTGATGAATCTGGGGGGGGGGGGAATAAAATAAAGTTATTCATTTACAAACGCAGTCAGACGCGGGTTTGATGCAAGATATTTGTCTTGGCGAAGTTTAAAGGAATCAACGGTGTTGCAGTCATTAACGCCTCGGGGGAAGCCCATTCCACAAGTTGACAACTCGATTGAAGAAGCAATTCTTAGATTCGTGTGAGTTAAAATATTTTTGCAACCGTTTCCCTGCATGTAATTAGATTGGTCGATAGTGAGGTACTTACTACACTTAACCCTTAACTGGCAGCGCCCGGCTATTGTCGAGTTAAAGAAAACGTACCCATATGCAGGGCCCGGCTATTGTCGAGTGCAATTTTGAGCACATAATGTGCTCTGAGAGAGAGCGGAGCGGTGGGAGGAGCATAGATTACCTCCTGACCGCTCGCCACGGCTGCCGTGGACCTACTGAGATTTATTGCACCCTCCTCCACCCTCTCTCACTCGCTACACACGTAATAATGTAAGAAAATTACCGTATCTTAGCGATTTTGCCCTTCGGTTACACGACCGTTGCAAGACAACCAGTGATCGTAGAAGGATGGTTCAGGTGTCATTGGAAAGCTGAATTTACGCCCTTTCAGGGATACATACTTGTATTACGCTCTGGGTCTTGTTTATGCATGAAAAAGAGCACGGAAACAACCCCCTTTATGGTAAAAACCCCCGCTGGCCGGTACATAGAAATTACCGCCTAGGCCGCTCGTAAGGTGTTAATATTGTCGATGCCTTTGATGATTTTGAACACTTAAATTAAGTCACCTCTTAATCTACTCTGTCTTGAAGGAAATAAATTTAATTCTCTAAGACGCTCCTCGTATGGTTTGTTCTTTAGAAACTAGGTATCATTTTGGTAACTCTATGTTGAACTCGTTCTAGTTTGTCTATATCTTTTTGGTAATAAGGGCACCAGGTTTGAATGCATTATTCCAGAAGCGGGTGGACTAAGGAATTGTAAAGAGTTAGAATAACTTCTTTTGATTTATGCTCAAATGACCTGCCTATAAAGCCAATTATTTTGTTGCTTTCTTAACAACTTCTGAACATTGTTGACTCAGTTTTAGGTTACTCGATATTGTTACTCCCAGATCGGTTTCTCTGTCTAAACTCTTAACCCTTTACGGACGGGGATATTTGTAACGTTTACTACCTGCCAGGCGGGTATATTTACTCTAAACGAGCATCATTCCATGCTCTTTATCATGCATAAACAAGAGCCAGAGCGTAATACAATTATGTATCCGTGAAAGGGCGATAATAGAGCTTTCCAATGACACCTGAATGATCCTTGTACGACAATGGGTTCGCTTTCAACGATGTTGCAACACGAGTGCTAAAACCCTAAAATACGTTAATTTCCCGCGATTTTACCCTGTCTAGCGAGGCGAGGGATGTGTAGGGCTGTGTTAGACATGCCAGTAACCTCGTTAGGCTCAGGGCAAGCGGTCAGAGCCCGTCTGCGGTCTTCCCACCGCGTGGACTCAGAGCCGATAATGTGCTCAAAATCCCTTGCGACTTATGTCGGGACCCGCGGGTTAGGCCATGCTTCTCTAACCCGACTTAAGTAGAGACCCGCGGCTTGAGTGTTAAGCTGAGTGCCATTCATGGAATAGTTTGCTTTCTCATCTTGGTATCCGATATGTAATACTTTACATTTATCCACATTGAAACTCATTTGCCAAATTTGGGCCCAACATGACAACTTATCTAGATTGTGTTGCATATCATCAACTTGTTCTTTTGAGAGTACGCTATTTGCAATTTTTGTATCGTCAGCAAACTCTGAGATTGTACAGGTGAGACCCTTATCTATGTCGTTGATGTAAATTAGAAAGATAATTGTTCCTAGTACCAATCCCTGGGGTACCCGCTACTTACATTGGTCCATTTAGGTGCCTTACCGTTTATGACTACTCTTTGCTTTCTGTCGCTGAGCCAATTTTCTATACATTTCAACACACCGTCTTGTATTCCATTCTCTTTTAGTTTTAGCAATAAATGTTTGTGGGGAACGTTGTCAAATACTTTTTGAAAATCAAGGTATATAATATCTACAGCTTTACTCTCATCATAGAGGTTGAGGATATCGTGGAAGAAGTCCAAGAGGTTTGTTAAACAGGAACGTTTTTTACGAAAGCCGTGTTGAGTATTTTAAAGTATGTTATTTTCCTCTAAGTGATTTACGAGTCTGTCTCTTATGAGTGTTTTTAGCATTTTACATACAACTGAGGTTAAGCTAATTGGACGGTAGTTACTGGGTAGGGATATGCTGTCTTGTTTTAATATCGGTGTTACGTTGGCAAGCTTCCACTGATCAGGCATAGTTCCAGACTGCAAGGATTTATTGAATAGCAATGTCAGTGGTTTGGAGAGCTCATTCTTACCTTCCTTTATAACTTTAGGTGAGATTGCATCAGGTCCAGGCGATTTATTTACCTTGAGTTTATCTAAACATTTCAATACTTCTCTCTGTAATCGTGATAATGCTTAGAACATTAGAATTATTAACCTGAATCGGCGATGCTGTAGGGATATCACTGAGGTCTTCTGTTTTAAAACTGATGCAAGGAAGGTATTGCTCATTTGTACTTCGTCTTTTGGTGTATTCTCCGTATTCATCAACAGCCCAACAGTTGAAGTAACTACTTTCTTCATTCTGATATAACTATATAAATCTTTTGGGTTTGTTTTACTTTGATTCGCAACATGTAACTCGAGGGTCTTTTTACTTTGCTTAATTAACTTTTTGGCTTTGCGTCATAGTTCTATAAATTTCACCTGTTCGTCTTCATTTTGTGAGGATTTTAATCTATCATTTGCAAATACGCAGACGACTCAACCTTACACTACTCCTTTAGTTTTTCAGAACGCCCCAGCCAGGAAATCCCTCAACGACAAACGTAATGAAGCCATAGAACTCTTAAATTCTGATCTAAATACTATCTCCAATTGGGGCAGAGAAAACCTTGTTACCTTCAATGCTTCGAAAACCCAATTTCTCCATCTATCTATCCGTAAGGAACTCCCTGCGGACTATCCCTTATTCTTCAACAATACAAAAATCAATCCTTCATCTTCTCTCAATATTCTTGGAGTCTCTTTTTCTTCTGCTCTCAGTTGGAAGGACCATATTACCAGTCTTGCTAAGGCAGCCTCCCAGAAGCTGGGTGTGCTCAACTGCCTTAGGGGGTTCTTTTCCCCTGCACAGCTTCTTGCTCTGTACAGGGGCATAGTGCGTCCTTGTATTGAGTATTGTTCACGTGTGTGGGGAGGTTCCTCTCACACCGCTCTCCTAGACAAAGTTGAAAGGAAGGCCTTTTCTATCATTAACTCCCGTCCACTCACCAACTCTCTACAATCTCTCTCTCTCCGCCGCAATGTTGCATCTCTCTCGCTATTCTATCGCTACTATAATAATCAGTGTTCCTCAGAGCTCTCCCAGTGTAAACCACCTCCTTTACGTAGGGCACGTGGTACCCGTCTTGCAACTCAATCCCACCCCTAATCTGTGCAACTCTCCAACCAAAGAGTGTAATGTTACTCTCAAACTTTCTTCTACTCAACAGCTGAGCTCTGGAACTCTCTCCCAGAATCAGTCTTTTCCTCTTCCTATGACTTAAATTGCTTCAAAAAGAGTTATTTAACGCTAACGACAACTACTTTGAGCAGCTGAGTCATGAGTGGCAGCAGGAGTTCTCCGTGATGATACGGGAATGGAAGAAGGGTATCCCTAAATCAAACCAAAGCAAAGCCCTACAGGAGAGAGCAGCCGTACAGCAACGCCGGCATCAGGATAGAGCCAGCTGCACGACGCCCCTAGCAGACACTGACAAAAGGGGCGAGGAAGCAGCCTAATGCACATCACCTACCTCTAAACCCCACTAACCCCCTTTCTGTTTCACATCCCCTTTTTCAGTAAACATAGGTTGGCATCATGGCAGGCAGAGTCCCTCCCTTCTGTCACTTCACATTCAATGCCCCTAGCAGACACTGACAAGAGGGGCGAGGAAGCAGCCTAATGGACATCACCTACCTCTAAACCCCACTAACCCCCTTTCTGTTTCACATCCCCTTTTTCAGTAAACATAGGTTGGCATCATGGCAGGCAGAGTCCCTACCCTTCTGTCAATTCACACTCAATGCCCCTAGCACAAAGTGAGGCGTCACCACGGCATTCGCTCTTGCTATTCCAACGTGCTATAAACGTGCTATAAAATCCCTAGAAATAGCCGAGCCAAATGGCGCCATGGTACTCGCCCTACGACTCCACATTTGAACAAGTGACTCACCTAGACAACCACCAAAGGACGAGAAGAAGGGAAGCCGCCTGCGAGACTGCAAACATCTGGGCCAGAAGAGCTATGAGTCCTGTTAGGCCAAGTTAATCCCTTATTAACCATACAGCCAGCCAATGAGAACTACCAATTTCAAAGCCAGAGGCGGATGTTGTGCATACGTGCACAACAAACTCACTTGCTCTCGTGTTACCGATTTTGACTCCTCTGAATTCTCAACTTTATGGCTCAAACTATCCTGTCATTCTCATACTAAATATTTCTGTGTTGTCTATCTTTCCCCTAACTCAACCGACTTTCCCAAATTCTTCGACTATCTAAACTCTAAAGTGGAACACATTCTATCTATCTCTCCCTTCTCTGAAATCTCCATCTTAGGAGATTTCAACGTTCATGAATGCCAATGGCTCTCCTCTCACTCTACTGACCAACTTGGTGAACAAGCCTACGTCTTTTCTGTCATAAATGACCTAGAGCAGCTGGTCCAGCAACCCACCCGTATCCCGGATCACTTCGGAGATCGGCCCAACATTCTTGATTAATTTCTGACTTCGAACCCTTCTTCTTATACTGTCAATCTTTTCTCTCCTTTGGGCTCCTCCGACCATAAACTTATCTCCGTCACTTGTCCTATCTCTTCAATACGACCATCCGATCCTTCCAGCCGGCGGCGCTTGTAGCACTTTGGCGCTGCCGACTGGGAGGCTCTCAGGCAGTACTTCTTTGATTTCCCATGGAATGACTTCTGCTTCCATGGCCGAGGACCCTTGGAGAGCGCTGAACGCATTACCGAGGTAATCCTTTTAGGCATGGAAGCGTACATTCCATTTTCTTTCTCTCAGTCTAATGCAAAAAAATCTTGGTTTACTCACGCTTGTTCTACTGCTGTCCACAACAAGGAGGAAGCATTCAAACGGTACCGACGCCTTAAAACTCAAGAATCTCATTCTTCCTATGTTTCTGCCCGGAATCAAGCCAAATCCGTTCCTCGAATTTCCAAGCACTCTTTCATCAATAATAAATGCACTGAACTATCCAACTCTAGCTCTTCCCAAGCTTTCTGGCATCTAGCCAAAAACCTCTCTAACAACTTTTCTTCCTCGTCTTTCCCTCCCCTTTTCACTCTGATGGCACAACTATCACTTCTTCCTCTGACAAAGCTGAACTCTTTGCTCAAACTTTTGCCAGAAACTCTACCTTGGATGATTCCGGTGCTATTCCTCCCTCTCCACCCCCCTCTCTCCTACTTATGCCTAATATCCTAATCTCTTCTAAAGATGTACTTTCTACCCTCTCTGGGCTTAATACTAAGAAGGTATACGGTCCGGACGGTGTTCCTCCTGTTGTACATAAAAACTGTGCTTTCGTGCTGACCCCCTGCCTAGGCAAACTCTTTCGTTTCTGTCTCTCCTCTAACGTCTTTCCTTCTTGCTGGAAGTATGCTCTCATTCAACCTGTCCCAAAGATGGGTGACCGCTCTCAATCCTCCAATTATCGTATAATTGGTCTCATCTCTTGTATCTCTAAAGTTTTTTAAACTATTCTTGCTTCCAAATTTCATAAGCATTTCTCTTCTCATAATCTGCTCTCAGATCGCCAGTATGGCTTCCTTAAGGTTCGCTCTACTGGTGATCTTCTTTCATATCCTACTAACTCTTGGTCATCCAACTTTCGGGACTTTGGTGAGACTTTTTCTGTTGCACTAGACATATCGAAGGCCTTCGATTGAGTCCGGCACAAATCTTTATTTTCCAAACTGCCCTACTTCGGTTTCTGTCCCTCCATCTGTGCCTTTGTCTCTAATTTCCTTTCCGGCCGTTCCATAGCTGCGGTTGTGGACGGCCATCGCTCATTTCCTCATCCTATCAACTCTGGTGTTGCTCAGGGTTCTGTCCTATCTCCTATTCTCTTTCTAATTTTCATAATTGATCTTCTCAACTGTACATCCAGTCCCATCCATTCATATGCAGACGACTCTACTTTACACCACTCAATTTGTTTTCCAGAACGCCCCAGCCAACAGTCCCTCAAAAGTAAACGTAATGAAGCCATAAAATGCTTATCTTCTGATTTAGCTACTATTACCAATAGAGGTAGAGAAAACCTTGTTCCATTTAATGCTTCCAAAACTCAATTTATCCATCTTACTACCCGTCAGGAACCTCCAGAGGACTATCCCTTATTCTTCAACAATACAAAAATCAACTCTTCATCTTCCCTCAATGTTCTCTGTGTCTCTTTTTCTTCTGCTCTCACTTGGAAAGACCATATTACCAGTCCCGCTAAGGCAGCCTCCCAGAAACTGGGTGTGCTCAACCGCCTCAAGGGGTTCTTTACCCCTGTGCAGCTTCTTGCTCTGTACAGGGGCACAGTACGTCCTTGTATCGAGTATTGTTCTCATGTGTGGGGAGTATCCTCTCCCACCGCACTCCTAGATAAAGTAGAAAAGAAAGCCTTTCGTATCATTAACTCCCGGCCACTAACCAACTCTCTGCAATCTCTCTCTCTCTTCGCCGCAATGTTGCATCTCTCTCACTATTCAATCGCTACTACAATAATCAGTGTTCCTTGGAGCTTTCCCAGTGTATACCACCTCCTCTACGTAGGGTACGTAGTACCCGCCTTGCAACACAATCCCACCCCTACTCTGTGCAACTCTTCAACCCAGGAGTGAAACGCTATTCTCAGACTTTCTTCTATTCAACTGCTGAGCTCTAGAACTCTCTCCCAGAATCAGTCTTTCCCTCTTCCTATGACTTAAATTGCTTCAAATTCTGTGTATCCAGGCATTTTAGCTCAAACGTCCCTTGATTTCGGCCCTGTAACTCTTTGAAATGTGGGGAGGCACTCGCTGCAGGCAGTTATGCCTTTTGTCTCCCTCATTCACATAGAAAAAAAATAGGTGTCTATAAGGAGATACAAGGTCTCCCTACTCCACTGATGCTTAGATAATATTGTATATAAATTATGTATATTTATTCTTTGTTTTTGTATTGTTTATTACCTAGTGTATGTCCTTGTGTACAATAAACCACATTATGACATTTCACAAAGAACACAAATGTATGTAGTAGAGAGCGAGCGAAGCGCAACATCTCTGAAAGTTCACACAAATGTAACCAACACACATACAAATGTCCTTAAAAGACAAATCGTTTTGGAAGCCACTCCACCTCGCCAACACCCTAACCCTCACCACTCTGTCGCTGGGAATCTTCAGGATAAGGCAAGGGACTGGAGTTCTCGCAGACAGGCTCCAGTCCTGACGTTATTCTTGACTGTTTTTTTCTGTCATTTCTATATTCCAACTACTCCCTCTTGGGCATAGGCTGAGAGCCTGTACATTCAACCATTCTACATTGAATGGTGATGCCCGTGAGATCTCGTTCCAGTCTATGGGGTGAGACATGTGAAGCACTTTTTGCTGCAACCAGCCCCTACCATCTTGCCTTCGCCGGATGCATGGGGCTTAGTTGCTCACTCATGGTTCGAAGCAGCCCCATCTCTGAAGCTGCCTCGCTCCAGTGCTTCACTGTCTCACCTCCTAGATTTAGACCATAGAGTACATAATTATGATCTAGAGGCGAAAGCGTGACGTCACACGGTTATTTTGCCGTGCGTCCTAGGGATTTGGTGGCAGTACTATTGTACGGTACAACAACCAAAGCGCCTCAGTGGCTTGTCCTTATTATAGATAGTCTGTGCGCCGCACGCGCCTGCCAGCTGGCTTGCTGCAGTGATACCAAAGTTAAGGGAATATCCACAAAACGAGGGAGCAATAGATTAAAGAGGGAATGTATTTAAGAGTTATTTAATGTTGGTAAAAACACTTGTAAATTATTTAATATAAATTAGATATACAGTATATAAGCAAGATGAAAACATTAAGTATACATATACACTATAAAACATACTCATATATGATGCAAGCTGTATACCTTCAAGCAACACAACAACATTAAAAAATGTAATTTTGAATATATATTATTATGTTACATGTTATGTAGATGTTAATTTGTAAAGTAGCACTAAAACTGGACATTTATACTTATGACATCTAGGGATATTTTGTCCCACCATTGACGTTGGCAACTCCCGAATCTCACATCAACAATGGCGGGTGTTGGAGGAGTTTTGCTTGTGTACCTCCTCATAATGACGACAATTACACGATGACTGGCCTTTACAGTAGCCTCTACTTATGTCTATTTAACTATGTCATGTCTGCAGAGTCTCTGGATAATGTTCAATTGATTATTAATAGCGTTATTAGTACAAGGTAGGTATTATTACGAATTAATGAGGACCAAGGATAGTCAATATAATGTCTTTGTGGGGACCCTCCCATTGTCCTTTGCGACCGTGCTGCCATCTCTGAACGCACGGATCGCTATTTTCAGATTTGTGACGTCACGCTTTCGCTCTAGGTCATAATGTACTCTATGATTTAGACCTTCACTCTCAGAACGCCACCTATTAAGCAATGAACTCACTAGGCATTGCCCCCCTATAGCATATTTTGAATTAAACTGTAACACTTTCAAACCAAACAAACCAAAACCGGAACAAAGACAACATAAAGGCAAAACAACTAATCAAAATCGCTATGTGGAAACAACGCTTACTAAAATAAAATCTATGAAATAAAAGAACACAATCCACCACATAAGGTGTACATTACTACATGAGCAAGTTAATCAGTTTCCCAAGCAAACTAATCGCACATAACAACGCACTATCGTCACGTTCAAGGAATTAGTCAGTTTGGGAAGTCCGGGACGTTCTGGTAAATTTTACTAAACTCTTCATGAATAAAGAAACTACGGTTAGTGTCAAAATGTTCTATTAAAATCATATTTGCAACCTAACAAGACATTAACAATAGTACAAAATACAAATTGCACTCACTAACGATAGGTACTTGTAAGCATAGCATGCCTCAAGGGACCCCTAACAATTACTACCCAACCTCTATATTTTATCGTACAAATAAACTAAGGAAATCGCAAAAGCATGCAATTGATACTATCGACAATGAATAGATATAAATAATAAAAACAAATAATTGCAAAATATGAAGAAGCAATAACAGATTTAAACAAAGTACTCTTTTAACAAGAATAATTCATTCAAAAAATCAATAATAATAATAGAAAAATATAAATAATTAATACATACAGACACAAAGTAAGCAGAGGTTATACAAGAAACAAAAAGTTAAAAATGCTTGATTAAAATTATTGATGTTAAATTTGTGAATACAGTCACAATAATTGACCTTAAAAAGATTAAAATTATGTAACAATTTACTTGCCTCTAAACCTCTGTATACTAAGAGTCAGTATAGTAACCTAGCTCTAGCCCAAAGTTCATTTACTTTAGTGCAAATTTTACAAAATCTTATTAACTGGGAATAAAAACAATTATAAGTTAGTTTACTATCGATATTACTACTAGGGAAAGGAAAGTTTATTATGTTCAAATTAAAATCATCAACGTTGTGATATACTTTAAGTATGCACTGTTCATTAACAATCTCTATATTTATATCAAGAACATTTTTAACTTCATCATTTACGTTACAATGTGTGAGGGGAATGGAATTAGGATAAATAAGTTTAGCAACTTTATTCAAATTTAACAAATTGCAAACGAGAATATCATCAGCATATTACTTAACAATTTAGCAAGTACTAATTTTTCTGGGATTTTATTTTTCTTGCTACTGTCAACCAAGTCTTTTATATATTTAAATTCTAAAGCAAGCCAGAATACATCTGCAATTAAAGGTCTAGTATATCCATCCATAGGAATTCCTAATATTTGTTTGAAAATGTAAGGCCAGAATCTAACATAAGTATTGAAAAGGAGGAATTTAAGGGCATCTTTAAGTTTAGTTCTATCAACATATATATAATACTGAACTAGTGGGAGTAGAGCTAAGTGATGCATTATTAAAATATGAATAAACATTTATGAAATAATTATTATTCTTAACGAATCTGTCAAAGTGCAAAATTAAAATAAAGCAAAGTTCTGAATATACTGAATCTGAAGGCAAATTGGTATACAAAGTTGAAAAGTCGAAGCTATGTACCGAGGTAACTTTCTGCATGGTATTTATTTTATCAATAACTTCTAATGAATTGTTAACACTCCAATAATAGTTAATGCCAGTTCTTCTCTTGATGGTATTACAATATATTTTCTGAGTACTTTAAATGTATTTTAAGCAATGTACAACGTGTTCTGACAGAGTTTTAGTGGTAGCAAATTTTGCTCCTGCAATAAAGCGATATTTATAAGGTCTTTTATGAAATTTAGGTAACATGTATAATCTTGAAATGCATTTGTTCTTATCAGAAAGTTTAATATCAAATATTATATTTTTCTTGGTATGTTCATTGATTAAGTTATCAATATTAAAAAAAAATGAATTTCATAAACAGAATTACCACAAATATGTTTATGTAATATATTACCTCTAATGCCTAATTATTTTTCATATTTTCAAGTTAAAATGTCTTACATGTGAAGCTATAATTATTGCTGGCTTAATCTACTGTAGTGATTACAAAAATGTTTATGTAAATGTATTAAATCAGCTTTAAGCTTACTATAATTATAGTCTACAAAATCCGAAAGATTAAATTCATTTTAAGCAATAAAATTGTATCATAATTAACTATCCCTTATTCTTCAACAATACAAAAATCTTCCCTCAATGTTCTCGGGGTCTCTTTTTCTTCTGCTCTCACTTGGAAACACCATATTACCAGTCTCGCTAAGGCAGCCTCCCAGAAGATGGGTGTGCTCAACCGCCTCAAGGGGTTCTTTACCCCTGCGCAGCTACTTGCTCTATACAGGGGCACAGTGCGTCCTTGTATGGAGTATTGTTCTCATGTGTGGGGAGGATCCTCTCACACCGCACTCCTAGATAAAGTAGAAAGGAAAGCTTTTCGTATCATTAACTCCCGTCCACTCACCAACTCTCTGCAATCTCTCTCTCTCTCTTCGCCGCAATGTTGCATCTCTCTCACTATTCTATCACTACTACAATAATCAGTGTTCCTCGGAGCTTTCCTAGTGTATACCACCTCTACGTAGGGTACGTAGCACCCGCCTTGCAACACAATCCCACCCCTACTCTGTGCAACTCTCCAACACAAGAGTGAAACGCTATTCTCAGACTTTCTTCTATTCAACTGCTGAGCTCTGGAACTCTCCCAGAATCAGTCGTTCCCTCTTCCTATGACTTAAATTGCTTCAAACTCCGTGTGTCCAGGCATTTTAGCTCGAACGTCCCTTGATTTCGGCCCTGTCACTCTTTGAAATCTTGGGGAGGCACTCGTTGCAGGCAGTTATGCCTTTTGTGTCCCTCCTTCACATAGAAATAAAAAATAAAAAATTAAAAGTCATTAATAATTTAGACCATGCTTCTAGCTCCCTCGCATCCTTCAAACTCTGCGTGTGTAAGGGCATTTTAGCTCGAACGTCCCTTGATTTCGGCCCTGTCACTCTTTGAAATCTTGGGGAGGCACTCGTTGCAGGCAGTTATGCCTTTTGTGTCCCTCCTTCACATAGACAAAACAAAAATAAAACAAATCATTAATAATTTAGACCATGTTTCTAGCTCCCTCCGCATAGTTTTTAACAATTTATCTTTTAATCTATTCACTGAAAAAACAATATCTTTTAAAATGTTGATCCATGTTACTTTATTATTCCCTTTTCTATATTTAAACCCTTTGCGACATAGCTCCGCTAATTTGTCGTTTTAAAAAAGTGTAACTAGTTCTACATCACCTGTTTATATATGATATATCGGACTATAAATGTACTTTATTAATGCATTACGTCTGTTAGCTGGCATATCCACGACGCTTTCACATACGCATTTATTATTATTGAAAATATAAGTTTCTGAAACATTTCCTAAAATGTATTATAATTACAAATAATGGACCCAACAGGTCGTTTATATGAATACACTATTAATGGTTTGAAATCTTTACAATCTATCTATCTATCTATTGCCTGACGCCGTGATCCCCGAAGGTGTGGCCACGAACGAACCGCCCCCATGCACCTCTGTCCCCAGTCAGTCGACGCCCCTCCCCCCAACCAGCACCGCCTTCGTTCATGTAGTTCCTCACTCCATCCTTCCACCTCATATTCGGTCTACCTCTCCCCCTCTGTCCCTCCACCTCGCTCTCGTACACCCTCTTAGTCATTCTCTCGCTTTCCATACGTTCCATATGGCCGAACCATCTCAAGTTGTTCCTTTTCACACTGTCCAGCACATCTACCTCCACACCACACCTCCTTCTTACTTCCTCATTAGTCTGTCTATCCCTCCATGTAACTCCGCACGCACTCCTTAAGTAATTCATTTCCACTGCTCTCACTCTTGGTCTGAGTCTCTCAACCAACGTCCATGCTTCGCTTCCGTAAGTCAGTGTCGGGATTACCACACTGTCATGCAAGGACTTCTTCACTTCCATACTGACCACCCTATTTCTTGTTACTGCTTTTAGCGTTCCACAACCCTCTTCCCCTGTTGTACCCTCTCCCGCACCTCTTCATCCATAGTCCCATCTTTACTCAACACACTGCCCAGATACTTAAAAGAGTTGACGATCTCCATAGCCTGACCGTTCAGCTTCACCTCACACTCTGTGACTTCACCCCTTTCGAAGACCATAACCTTGCTCTTCCCCGTATTTACCTTCAAATTCCGTTTTTTCGCACACTGTTCCAAACTCATTTACCAGACCCTGCAACTCCCATTCATTATCACTCATCAGAACTGTATCATCCGCAAACAGCAGTATAGGTAGCTTCCACTCAATTCCCTCCCTTTTCAGCGATACACCAACATCCACTGCTCTTGATAGTATTTCTTTCATAACTCCATCCATATATACAGTAAACAACCACGGGGACATCACACACCCCTGTTTCAAACCAACATTCAGGTCAAAGAACTCGCTCTGCTCACTCTCCACATGTACTGCCACCTTTGCACCCTCATACATGCTCTTCACTGCTTTCAGCAAACTTGCCCTCTACTCCGTATATTCTAAGTACTTTCCACAAACCTTCTCTATCCACTCTGTCATAGGCCTTCTCCAAGTCCATAAAGGCAACATACACCTTTTGTTTCTTCTCCAGATACTTCTCCACAACACAATTCAGGGTAAAAATCTGATCTACACATCCTCTTCCCTTCCTAAAACCTCCCTGCTCGTCGCCTATCCATTTCTCCGTTCTCACTCTCACTCTCTCAATCACTACCCTACTGTATACCTTCCCTACTACGCTTAGAAGACATATTCCTCCGTGGTTACCACACACTCCTCTTTCCCCTTTACAACCATCTGGTTATATGGACTTAACTTTCTTTGAATTAATAAGACTATTAATATTAATTTTGTCTAAAGGTTTAGAGGAATAATTTTAATTTTTATAACTTTTTCTTTAATATGGTTATCTATGGATTTCTTAGAATTAGCTCTAATATATCCCATAAAAGCAAAGGCTATATTCTTAAATTTATTTGTGAAATTATTTTTATTGTTAAGAATATTTTCTATAAAAGGAGCAAAACTTTTCTTTTATAGGCCTTTCAATGAATCCTTTATTTTTTTAATTCCGAAATTTACATATAATGAATACACATTATTGACAATCATGATAATATCAGGCCAGTTTTTCTTTTTATTAAATTAATTTAGTCTTCTATTACCATGTCTACCAGGTCTTCTGTTTAAAACGGGGAAGTTAAAATATGGGTTATTAAAATCGTTTATTAATAAATATTTATTCAAAATGTTGCCTACACCTTTGATTTGATTGTGAAGTCCAAATGGATAGATGATCATTAATTTTCCAATCCAATAATTTTCTCTATCAAAAACATTTTGATTATTTTGAACGATTTCTATAATTTTGAATTTATAATCAAATTTTGTACAATCTGTATTAAAATGCTTATATAGAAGAATCTTGGAGTCAATGCCGTTTTTGATTCCTGCTCTATGCCCGTAGGCTCTTTCTCTTAAACATCGCTCGTCTTTCCAACATATTATATACCACATTTATCACAGGTTATTAAATAGATAACTTTCTTTACTTTACATGGAGATGTTTCATTAACAGAAGAATTTAAAAACAAAAATGTTGTATTGGTAATGTAACTTTTAAAACAATACAGAGTTTACACTTACACTTACACTTACAGTTATCATCGAATGATCACCGGTTATTCTTATTATTTGTAATTTTTAAGATTTTGTTTTGAATTGGTCGGGTGCAAAGGTTAAAAGAATTAATCAATATCAATTGTCCGTGGCCGGTCCCGATTCGTCTACAAAACAAGCAAAGGAAGGGACAGTACATGGGGCACATGTCATATACCAATGTTGCCACTGGTATAGACCGGCCTCACATTATGTACTGTCCCTGAACATTCATACAGTGCTATTTAATCAGGGAACAATGAGGGTATTTATTTGGCGTTTCGGTGGGCTTTGTGGTAATGCACTGATACTAGGTACAGCACAAATTCCATCCAAATAATATCTTCCCATTGAATTATTGGGATTCAAACCCGGGTCCATTGGATTACTAGTCCAGTGGCAAAACCACTCCCCCACACTTCCCCAATCCACCACACTTACAGTGTGCTGGCTTAAGGTTAATAATCCAATAGGGTTGATAGCCTCTAAACTCCTATTTTAACTAACTAACTAATCAGGATAAGTGGAATTGGAAGCCTCTGTGTTTTCCTGTCTTGCTCTGGTGTATTACCCATATGTGTCTTTCCAGTGTGCTCGTTATGCTACTCTCTTATACTCTCTCTATCTCTTTCTCTCTCGTAGGTTTGTCTACATGTTTTCTCGCCCAAAATGTTTGTTTATTTATATGTAACGGCGAAGATTTTGTATTATATTCTAGCTATATTTAGACGGTTTTGTGCAGTTTAACCCATATTTAGCGGGTGGTAAGGTATTTTACACCGTGCCGCCCAGCAGGCATAATCCCGAAATATTCGCTCACTTTCACTCGCCCTAGCGCCGTTACTATGGCTCCAATGCGAACGAAATGGTAATTTTTGGAAAGAGCAACTCTTCGTCTCCCCACATAAGTCTATTATGGATGTTATGAGCGTGTGTGGAGGGTGGGAAGAGGTGAGGAAGAGGAGGTACATTTTGGTCTATTTCCCAGGCGCATTCGGATGCGTTCGCTTTGCCCTGACTCCGGCCTCCCGTGCGTCTACTATTCCTTCGGTAATTGGTCTTATTTTTCTCTTATTTCTCCTTATTTCTGTATTCTCTGTATTCTCTCTCTCTCTTTCTTTCTCTCTCTCTCACTCCTCCTTTCTGTCTGTCTGTCTGTCTCTCTCTCTCTCTCTGTCTGTCTCTCTCTCTCTCTCTTGCTCGCTCGCTTTCCCTCTCTCGCGCGCTCTGTCTCTCTCTCTCTATCGTGAGAAATGTACCGTACACCCTGGTTATCGTTAGAAATTTACCGAACGCCTGCAAATAATACGCAATAAAATGCTTGCAATCAAACTTTCAAGCAATTACAAGGTCACATGCAATTATAAAAAGGTATATTGTAGACCACAATCTTCGAAAAGCTTCGTTGTTGCTTGTATTATCGTGAGAAATGTACCGTACACCCTGGTTATCGTGAGAAATTTACCGAACGCCTGCAAATAATACGCTATAAAATGCTTGCAATCAAACTCTCAAGCAATTTCAAGGTCACATGCAATTATAAATGTATAGGTAGACCCAGAGAGGAAGAGACAGAGAGAGAGAGAGTGTCGTGATAATATAATTATTTTACATATGTATCATATATATGATAAAATAATATTATGTTCCCCACAATCATATGATGCGAAGCACAAATATTCAATCTTCCATTGTTTACCCTAAGAAATTTACCGAACGCCTTCAAATAATACGCTACAAATTGCTTGCAATCAAACTTTCAAGCAATTACAAGGTCACGTGCAATTACAAAAAGGTATATTGTATACCACAATCTTCACCAAGCTTCGTTGTTGCTTGTATTATTGTGAGAAATGTACTGTACACTCTGGTTATCGTGAGAAATTTACCGAACGCCTGCAAATAATACGCTATAAAATACTTGCAATCAAACTTTCAAGCAATTACAAGGTCACATGCAATTATAAAAAAGTATATTGTAGACCACAATCTTCTCATGACCGCTCGCCACGGCCGCCGTGGACCAACTGAGATGTACTCCACTTACATCCACCCTCACTCCCTCGCTACATACGTAATTATATAAAGAAATTTCCGTATTTCAGCGATTTTGCCCTTCGGTTGCACGATCGTTGCAAGACAACCAGTGATCGTAGAAAGATGGTTCGGGTGTCATTGGAAAGCTCAATTTACGCCCTTTCAGGGATACATACTTGTATTATGCTCTGGGTCTTCTTTATGCATGAAAAAGAGCATGGAAACAACCCCATTTATGGTAAAAAAAAAACGCTGGGCGGCACAGTGAAATATACTCCACCACCCGCTCGTAAGGTGATAAAATGCTTGTAATCAAACTTTCAAGCAATTATAAAATGTAAATTGTACTTACCAACATCCACACCAGCATATTCTTCGTCAGAAACGTCTCCATTTTGCTCAACGGTCTGTGCAACATCAACCAAAATATTTGCGACACGCAAATTATGCTTGGGGTGAAAGCCTATGATCGGCATATTTTCGTCTTCTGAGTCATCCACACTATCAAAACTCTCACCCAGACCTTCCATGGTTTCATTCAACAGCCTATTAGAAAGTTCTGAAGAGTTCAGCATGATATCTAGTTTCTGGGTGGTGAGCCAGGCGTGATGAGTAGGGTGGCGTGACGCACTAGGGGTGGCGACCACCGAATCGGACACGGGCAAATCTTGACCTTCCATTACGGCTGCTTGAGGGTTACTGAGTCATAGTCACATAGTGGGGATGTGTGGGTGGGACCTTGTAGTACACTGCCTGACCACCAGGTTTCGCTTTCCACCTAAATTACGGCGGGAATACGCCCACGGACTTTAGTCGGGCCCCGCCATATAGTCCAATTTTCTTGATTCGGACTTAAGTCGGGCCCCGATCATTAAGGGTTAAGAAGGCTCTGTGGTAGTAAAAAGGGTTATGTGAGATAATTCAAAGCCTTTTAATTGTTGTAGGCCCTTTTTAAACTTAATACAATTGTCTAAAAGTAGCCACAATAATGATAAAAAGATGTTGTTGGTACAGAAGGGGTGAATGACTATGAAACCCTGTGTATGGCGAGTGATTGTATATGGCGCTGGATATTATGTTTACAATGTGTTTTGTAGTATTATATGGTATCAGGCGGGTCTATGTGGCAGCAATATCTGTCAACATTATATTATTATGAAGCCGAGCAATACCAACATTTGCAGGTTTTAATTAGCCACCACACTTTATTAACCTAAGAACGGCGAGCATCCTTATATAAGTTTGAACCCTACGAGCGCGAGCATCCTCATATGAGCCAAGGCCTAAAAAGAGCCTTTAACACCTTAAGAGCGGCCTATGCGGTTTATTAATATGTACCGCCCAGCGGGGTGTTTTTAGCCAAAATAGGGCTGTTTACGTGATCATTTTCATGCCTAAATAAGACCCAGAACGTAAAACAAGTATCTATCCCTGAAAGGGCATAAACAGAGCTTTCGAATGACACCATAACGATCCTTTTATGATGGCTAGTTTTCTTGCAATAACCGTGCAACGCGAGTGCAAAAAGCATGTAATTAGCCACTTTCCCGATACAATTCCTTATATAGCGAGTGAGAGAGGGAGGAGGGAGCTGGGATTCGTGTCAGTATGTTCGCCGCGGTGGTCTGGAGCAGTCATACGCTCGCTACTCTCCTGCCACCACTTGTCTCTCAGCAACATTACGTGCTGAAATTGCCACTCGACCTATGTCGAGCGCCGCCACATAGTCCAGCTTTATTTAACTCGACTTATGTTCCTCGCCGCTAATTAAGGGTTAAGGAGACTGACCTCTGTTTAGGTTTAAAAAGCTCGAAATCCTGAAAATACCATTAGGTGTTTACTCAACCTCCCTTCATAAGCCAGTGAAATTTTATTAGTGAAAACCCATTGGTAATTGTTTTTTTGTTATGTTTTCCAAACTGTTCCTGTATTTCTAAAAAACGCTATATAGCGAACTTTGAAATTAACAGGCTCAGTAACTACTGGTCGTACGAGGATCGTACATATACAGTATAAATGGAAAGAGCGTAAAATACTCTACAACCTCCCAAAAGCTTTATTTTCTACTCTGCTGTGTTCCTGCGTAAAATATTGTAATAAAAAAAAAAAAAATACAAATATTCACCTGATTACCTTAGACTTTCACATGTTTTTCTCAAAAAGTAATTTGGCAACTATGAGATATAATAATTCAGTTATTATTGGGCCTCTAGGAATGTTGTATATACATTTGTAAAGTGCATAGGAAACTCTACAATATATATACATTCGATTTACTCTAGCCAACTTTTTTTGTTTGCAGCATGATGTCACAGTCGTAAAATTATACAAAATAATATCACCTTAATTCATAATCACCTAAATTCAAAAATACACAAAATAGATAGAAAGTTTTTATAGAAACTATAGACACACTTTTTGTGAGTTGTTTGATTACATACAACAGGTGCTATAGGGATTTCTGTACGAGTTATATGCGTTTTAGTAGTGCTATAGTTTTCAACCTTTTTTTACCCAAATTGAAAGAAAAACAAAATCTTGACCTAGCTTTATAGTCACATACACCTGTGTCAAATTGCATTTAAATTGAAATTAAGACCTGGAAGTCGGGTAAATAACCGGTCGGTCCCCTTAAAAAGACCCCCAGTAGCACTCAAAACAAAGGAATACGTGATTAAGTGGGATATTTCCCCTCCATACCTTCTATCACTCCTCCACAGGTGTCACCCCGCCCCCCCCCTTCAATTATCACCTATTTCTTCTCTTATTCCCTTGTTTATCAGTTTATTTTCTGCGGCAATATCTCCCACCTGGTTTCAAGGGCATCTGGGACGCATATAGGGAGAGGGGGAAGAGAGAGACAACACTAGCGAGACATCAGTCTCGCTTCAGGCCTCGAGAGAGGAGGCTGTAGGGCTCGCTCGGCTCTTACCTCATGACTGGACGGTCGGCAATAATTCGTCTTTTTCACCCACCAAATACTATTCCCACGTGTTTTATTGTTGTTAGATGTTAATATCTTCATATTAAACGTAAACTAGGCGCATATGAATAAGTAATAACGATATGTAGTAGATATGTATATTTACAGGTAGTAGGGGTAGGCAGCCCCGCCCAGGGAAGTACTACCGCCAAGGTTTCGGGAGACTCAGGGAATAGCCTGAATTCCATTTTCTCTCCCAGGCCTTGGTAGCTGGATACACATCTTTCTGCCTCACACATCAGGGGTATCAGGAAAACCCTCTTTATATAACATACACATCCAACTTCACGACATTGCCCTACATCGCTATCCTCTATTCATAAAACACTACTCTTCCCACTACATATTATACATGTAAGACCATACACCTTACCCAATAAATATGGCAGTACAATTATTAAGAGCAAACCTGGTGGTCCCTCGGATATCCACCCCCGGCAGGGTTGGGTCATTGACACAGGGCCCTCCCGGTCGTCATCATGCGAATGTGTCAAGAGCATTGCAACGTCCCAAAGCTGCTCGTTGGTGCAGCTTTTTCTTTAGCAATATAAGGGGACTTCACTCTAACATCAATTCTGTACACCAATTTCTTCAAGCAGAATCCCCTACTCTCCTTTTTTTGACAGAGACTCAAGTAACATCCACATCTGACACGTCTAGATTTAATTTTCCAGGTTATCAACTGCTCCAAAATTTCAGACCTAAAGGAGGTGTATGTTGCTTCGCAAAATCTGAAATTGCCCTGGAGGAGGTTACTTGTCCCTATTTTGATTATTCTATATACAAATTAATTTCTGCTGGTAAATTTAAATACATATGTTGCATCTACTGTTCCCCAAATACTCCTCCAGAGCAAAGTCTTTTTTATTCTCTGTCCTCACAACTCAGTGTCCTCAACTTAAATGCTTCTTCTGAAATCACTGTGTTGGGTGATTTTAATGTCCATAATGTTGAATGGCTCACTCATTCAGCCAGGACTGATGATGCTGGTCTTGAATGTGAGCTATTTGCAGACTCATTTAATCTCACTCAACTAGTCAACTAACCCACCCGTGTACCAGATAATCCTAATCATAATTCCCACCTACTGGACTTATTTTTAACAACCAATTCAGAAAATTATGATGTTACAGTCAGATCCCCGCTTGGATCTTCTGATTACTGTCTGATATAGGCCACCTGTCTATCACGTACCACACCTTCCCACTCTGAACCTGTTTTGGTGACTAAATGGCATTACGATAGGGCAGACTGGGAGGGTCTTCAAGGTTTCTTTATTGATATTCCCTGGACCTCTTTCTTTTCAAATGATGCACACTCCACCTTGAGCCACATACAAGATTTTGTAAAAATTGGAATGGAAACTTTTATTCCTCATCAAAAGTACATTAAAAGATCTAATTCACCTAAATGGTTTGACCATAATTGTGCTAGAGTAACTGAACAAAAAGCAATAGCCTACAATGCATACACAAGATCAAAAACACATGAAGCCTTTAATTACTTTAGAAACATCAGAAATCATACCAAAACTGTATTAAACCTAACTTAATCAAACTTTCTCCACAAGCAGGCAAATAAACTTCTAAATAATCCAAATGATAACAAAATATTTTGGTCTACTCTTAACTCATTCAAATCCAACTTCACAACTGCTTCATCCATTCCACCATTAAAATCTCCGACTGGCAATCTTGTAAGGGACCCACGAGGTAAAGCTACCCTTCTTGCGGATATTTTCTCCACCAACTCAACCTTAGATGAAATAAATCAAGATGTCCCTGTACTTAATTTTAATTCGCCTGAAATTCCCTCACTTAAGATCCACACCAGACATGTCAAAACTATTTTGCAGAATCTCTCAGTAGATAAGGCTCCTGGTCCAGATGAAATTCCTCCAATAGTACTTAAGAATTGCTCCTTGGTGCTCGCTCCTCTATTGGCAAAAATTTTCCGTCTATGTACTCATACCTCATGCTTCCCAGTACCCTGGAAAGAAGCAAACATCCATCCAGTTCCTAAAAAAGGTGCCTCTTCAGATCCATCAAACTACAGACCAATAGCTATAACTTCCACTCTTGGTAAAGTCTTTGAAATTATATTAAATAAAGTAGACGTGCCGTTAGGCAATATGGTTTTAGACGATGTCGATCAACTGCAGACATTCTTTGCCTTCTTACGCATCAAATCAACCAAGCTACAGACTAACATGGTGAAACACATACAATAGCACTTGATATATCAAAGGCATTTGATAGAGTCTGGCATCAATCCTTATTGTCGAAGATGTCACACTACGGCCTTGCATCATTTGTTCCAGTAATTTCTTCTTATCTTCATAACAGAAAAATATGTGTAATGGTAGATGGCCTTTATTCTCAATTTCACTCAATAAATGCTGGTGTTCCCCAGGGATCAGTTTTGGCACCAACTCTGTTCCTCATTCATATCAATGATCTCATATTCTACCACTCATAATCCAATACATTCCTACGCAGATGACTCAACACTCCACAGTTCCTTCACATTTACCAATTCTTTCACCCAACCCGATCTTATAAATTCAAAAATAAGCACTGCACTTTCTCTGAACCAGTACCTTTCTAGAATTGAAGAATGGGGACAAAAGAATCTAGTTTCCTTTAATGCACAGAAAACCAAGTACATTCAATTTTCTAACCGACAGAATCTCACTGACTCCCATATATTTTTTAATGATGTAAATATTCCCACTTCCCCTAGTATTGACATTCTCGGTGTAACATTAACTACTAACTTGAGCTGGACACATTATGTTTGAAGCATTGCTAAGAATGCCTCTAAAAAACTGGGACTCCTGTACAGAGTTCGAGAATTCTTCACTGACGAGCAGTTGGCCGCAATAAATAAAAGTCATGTGCGTTCTCAGATGGATTACTGTTCACCTCTGTGGAGTGGAAGTGGAGTGGTTGCATTGAGGCAGTTGGACAAAATTAAAAATAAAGCTATTAGATTAATCAATAACCCTGCAATCACACAGGACCATCCTACATTATCCATACGAAGAAACGTTGCATCCCTTGCATTATTCTACAGATATTTTCACAGCAATTGTTCCGAGGAACTTGCTTCAATTGTGCCGCCTCTCCACATCTTTCCCCGTAGAACTAGGGCAGCTGAGAGCGCCCATGAATTTACACTTTCTCCTCCACAATGCAGAACTTCTGCTTATCAAAATTCATTTATCCCTAGAACTACTACTCTTTGGAATTCACTTCCCTCGAATTGCTTTCCACAAACTTACAATCTACAAATGTTTAAATCCAGTTGTTACAAACATTTTATGAATGGAGGATGTCTTTAGGCACATGGACCTTTTTGTTTTATCTGTGTTTTTCCTTCCTCCGTTCATTGTCTCTCCCGACTTCGTCGGGATTTACCAACAATACCTTCGTCCACCGCGACGTTTTAAACACCATAGGATCGCCTCGGTCAGGTTAAGGAGGTACTGGTTATTTGTTTGTGTATTTATATATTTGTATATTTATTTTTAGTTTCCTTGCTAGAACTCCATCAAGCTTAAAAAAAAAACCCTAGACCCCGCTTCAAAATAAATTTATACATTTTTCGGTAGAGAAATTTCCCGGCCATAGGCCGATTCCTCCTAGAATTACAGGCTCGCTGTAAGGAAAAAAATTGACACCTAAATAGCACGAAAGGTCTTTATATTGACAACAAATGGGGCGAAAGGTATTAAAATCTCTAAATTAATGGAATTAATTTCTTAAAATCTCAAAGCTGATGGGACTAAACATGAGGGAGACAAAACAACTACTTTCCCTTAAGCATCAACAAACTCTTATATTTGGCTACCACTTTATTCTCTCCACTACTAGTTATCTTCGTTATCGAGGAAGAATCACCATTCAGTGACCTTATTTATGTCAACACAATTAACCCGGGAACTCCGGGGAGACTCTTAAGAGTTCCCCCGGCGGACTGCGGGGAGACTCTTAAGAGTCAGAGAAAAAAAATATCAACTTTTGACATAATTTTTTTTTTTTTTTTTTTTTTTTTGGCCCCTGGGCCATGCAAAATCTCAGTCCTCTACCTCCCCTCCTTCCCCACTTTCCTCCTCTCCTTCAGTTATCACCTATTTTCCCTGTATATTTTCGTGCTAACATTAGAAATACGGTTGAAGGGTGTGGTCATCACTGATAGCAAGCGAATGCAAGAGAGAGAGAGAGAGAGTATCGATCGACTGTGTCTCAGTGGCCTTGGGGGAAATTGGTGGGAAAGCAGCTTGCCTCACCCATACATTATATAACTCGCGGGCTATATCTCCGATTTTGACCATCCAAACGTTGTTTTCACTCGTTTTATTGTTGTTTCAGGTTAATACCTTTATAATCAACCCATAATAGGCGCATATGGATAAGTATTAATGCTATTAATGGTACAATGAATATTTTAGTGACGGAAACACCTCAAATACGTCAGCACAGGGGGACGTTTCCAATTACCCCCATGCGCACTTGTTAGGTTAATATGATTATGTTTGTAAGTCTTGCTGATCCTCCCTACTAACCTTGTGGAAGCAAGGGCTGGCTACTGACTGACTGATTGTAAATATATAACAATACTTAATTTCCAGTGCGCTTGGAAGAAACACATTCAAGGCAAACGATATTCCTTTAGTGTCAATGTCTAATAATAGTTTGATTAATGTTGAACGATTATATCCAGTTGATAGTGCACTGCGATAATAACAAGGCAAGGTACGGTAAACATAATATTTGTATTACCATATAGTCGGTGTGTTTTCAGCTCTTGATAAATTGTTGTGTTCTCATCATGATTACTCGGCTATTACGATTGTTTTACAGCCAAATATGTTGTTAATTATGAAAACATGGTATATATATGATGCAGAGACCTATTTTCATATTTTTCAATTAAGTATCGTAAAATCAGTTGGTAAAGGATTCACTTTACCTGCATGTGAAATCAAAAGGGCCTCTGGAACCTTATAAATGACAAACCTGGAAGGTCTTTATCCCACATGTTTGATGCGAAGAGACCTTGTCCGAAAGTATATTATTTAAGGTGAAGACATTGATTTAGGGGGCTAATGAGTGATTGGTGCTTCTGAAAGTTTGTTTTCATGCTTTTTGTGGGCGAACTGTTATATGTGTTCTTCTCCTGTCACCTCTTTGTCCTCTCCTGTGTCTCTTGATGATCGTTCCTACCCCTTGTGGGAGTAAGGGCTGGCTACTGACTGAAATCAAAGTGACAATCATACTCTAATCGCCTCTGCAAACTACCATACTGTTCTGGTCCCTAGTGCCGCCGACCATAGAGGACGGTACCAGCAGCAGTGACGTGAGTGTGGACGAGGGTGGTGACGTGGTGTTGACGTGTGACGCCCGTGGAGACCCTCAACCAGTCGTACGATGGGTCAGGGAACACGGCCGTATGATAAACATTAACAATTCCGCTAAAGGTGAGTAGTGTTGGACATATAGATTGGTAAATAGAGAGTTAGACAGATAATATCCACATTAGACATTTAGGCGGCCGCACAATAAACGTGAACAATTCAGTTAGAGGTGGGGAGTGTTGAACATATAGATTGGTAAATGGATAGTTAGACACATATAACACACATAAGACATTTAAAGAGCCAGACGATTAATGTAAACAATTCAGCTAAAGGTGGGTAGTGTTGGACATACAGCAACACTAAATTACTATGTTCAAATGAGTACATCAGCCGAAAGTTCCAAATATTATAAAGCAACAATTGTTATATACTAATTTACCTGTGTATTGTATGTTTAGTAAATTGTTCAACTGTACTGTAGCATGTCCATTGGTAGTAGCACTTAATGAGCATCAGATGTGTTAACCTTGAGCATACAATATATTTGTGTATATATTTGTTGACCGTATTTATTTCTTTTCCCCAATTCAGCGGATCACCTTGGCCATACCTTATCTGTTGCTAACGCTTCCCGTAACGCTAGTGGGGCCTACCTTTGTATAGCAACCAATGGCGTCCCTCCTTCTGTTAGCAAGAGAATAATGCTAAATATTAATTGTAAGTATTGGATATGGATTTTTTGTATTACATTATTATAGAAGGCAAGTAGATGAAGATGAAGAGAGATCTCAAGTTCCTAAGTCCGAGCTACTACAACCTGTATCAATTCGTATATACCAATCAATGTACACAATATAATTATTTGATATAAATCTTCAAGCAAGAATACCTTTCTTAAGAATTATACTAGCAGTCCATACAAGATGGTGATAGGCTGATAGCCGACACCTGGGTCAATACGAGGAGGTGGTCGGTTGGGTTAATTGCTGCAGGTGATAAGGTGGTCCCTCTCCCGCTAGTCTGAGGTTTATCACGGAAGGATCACCTATCACAAATAAATCACATACGCTATACTGACACTACTGCAAATCTCTATTTATTGCAAACCTGAAGTAATTCAACTATATTATTAGCAAGAGGCGTAGGGATGTGGCGACTATATCGCCCGTCATTTTTGTGGCGCAGATAACCCCTGAAGATTGGGACTGGGAATCCTATCTCCAGAATTTTCTCCCATTAAAGGATCAGCAATGTTTTCTTGCTGATCCTCCCTACCCCTTTAGGGGAGTGTGGGTTTTGCTGTTGACTGACTGACTAATTAGCAGGATTCTACTAGTAAAACTTATGGTCACTCTGGTTGGAGGGACAGCGGTTTATATGACTTGCAAATTACGGGAAAGCAGGGGAAGAGAAACGGACTGACCACTGGGGGCAAACAAGGTGGAGATGCAAGCCATAAAATACTTGCTAACACAAGGTGGAAGTTTCTTCCTCTAAGGGGGGACAAGGGGGCTAGGTAGGGCTAGGCCAGCTGGATAGGGAGGGTACCACGATTACTCTGGAGATGAGGGAATAGGGGAAAGTTACAATCGACTTAGGCGAGACTAGACTTGAATTTTTAATAAGCTCTCAAGTGGAATATTGGAGTGTAGGGTAACACAGACTAAAATTACAATAAGGCACTAAGGTTCGTAGTTTACTAGCGTTGTAACAGGGAAACTTCTATTTGCGTAACTTGTAATGACCGAAGGAGGTAGCGCATAACAATATCCGGCTTAGTATGAACTTACGATTACGTTCCAAGTTCTATGAAATATTGTTGTAGCGAGGGCAATGTGGCTTAAGGCTTACAGAACGTCAGTTAAGTACACAGACAAGTATTACATTAATTACAGTGACTACAACTTTACTATTACGGAATCAAGGAGTGGCATCGTACCTCTTAATTACAACCAACTAAAGAATACCGATTTGTTTCACCTCACGAATACACACAATAATAGAATAGCAAAATATCTAGCTGTAAGTAACTGTTTCAGGATTGGACAGCCAAACACAACTAGATGTAGAACTTCTTTATTCTCGGTCAAGTTTCATCCTGAAAACAACAAACAAACTAAGTGCATGTTCTTTCCAAGAATTTAGAAATACAAATGTACATAATAAAAGTCTTGTTCAATCTATAAGTGATACAATAGACAAATAACTCACCAATCGCCAAACATATATACTGTATGGCTAATTCTTCATGTCAAATATGTTGATAGAAATAAACCTTTATGAACTTATAAGTAAAACTCGTTAGATATAATTGAATAATGTATCAGACTTCCAGTAAGTAATTAAAATTAGTTTGCACCTTGCCACTAATGGAACCTTTCAATTAACTTCATATATTCCTAATCCAATACATTAACGAACGAGGCAACTAAATTATTTCAGTTAACGAAAAGTAAGAATATCACATGTTGCTACACATCAAGTGTGAAAAGGAACAACTTGAGATGGTTCGGCACATGGAACGTATGGAAAGCGAGAGAATGACTAAGAGGGTGTACGAGAGCGAGGTGGAGGGACAGAGAGGGAGAGGTAGACCGAAAGAGAGGTGGAAGGATGGAGTGAGGAAGTATATGAACGAAGGCGGTGCTGGTTGGGGGGAGGGGCGTCGACTGACCGGGGACAGAGGTGCATGGGGGCGGTTCGTTCGTGGCCACCCCTTCGGGGATCACGGCGTCAGGCAATAGATAGATATATAGACAATCAGACAACATGTCCTACATATTTCCCGCTAATCGAACCCAACATACACATGAATAACCTCCCATAATTATAGGGAAACACTAACAGCAAACAATTACAACTACGATTCTGTATTATAAATTACTATAATACTAATATACGTGGAAGAGACAACGAGTTGACTTCGTCTGATTGAAAGGGTCAAATATTAAATATCAACTACCGTACTCACTCTCTTGTGTGTCCATGTATAAACCTGAGTAAGGCGGGTAACCTGCCACCAGCTGGTATCACTCCATACTGACTAACTATATAAATTCGATCCACTCACATGTTCAATAACTGAGGGAATGAAGGGAGACAGGAACGGGGGAGAGGGGGAAAGAGGGGGACGGATTGTACAAAGAACTAGCGCGTAATCTAAATCATAGACTACATATAACCTAGACAGGAAAGCGTGACGTCACACTGTTAGTTTGCCGCGCATCCTAGGGATTTGGTGGCAGCACTTTAGTACTGTACAACAACCAAAGCACCTCAGTGGCTTGTCCTTATTATAGACAGTCTGTGCGCCGCGCGCGCCTGCCAGCTAGCTTGCTGCAGTGTTTCCAAAGTGAAGGGAATATCCGCAAAACGAGGGAGCAATAGATTAAAGAGGGAACGTATTTAAGAGTTAATTAATGTTGGTAAAAACACTTGTAAATTATTTAGTATAAATTAGATATATAAATAAGCAAGATGAAAACATTAAGTATTCATATACACTATAAAACATAGGCTACTCATATATGATGCAAGCTGTATACCTTCAAGCAACACAATAAGAATTAAATTGTAATTTTGAATATATATTATTATGTTACATGTTATGTAGATGTTAATTTGTCAAGTAGCACTAAAACTGGACATTTATACTTATGACATTTAGGGATATTTTGTCCAACCATTGACGTTGGCAACTCCCGAATCTCACATCAACAATGGCGGGTGTTGGAGGAGTTTTGCTTGTGTACCTCCTCATAATGACGACAATTACACGATGACTGGCCTTTACAGTAGCCTCTACTTATGTCTATTTAACTATGTCATGTCTGCAGAGTCTCTGGATAATGTTCAATTGATTATTGATAGCGTTATTAGTACAAGGTAGGTATTATTACGAATTAATGAGGACCAAGGACAAGGATAGTCAATATAATGTCTTTGTGGGGACCCACCCCTCCCATTGTCCTTTGCGATCGTGCTGCCATCTCTCGAACGCGCGGATCCCTATTTACAGATTTGTGGCATCTTCTTTCGTTCTAGGTCATATGTACTCTATGATCTAGATAGAGAAGGAAAGGTAGGAGGGGAGGGGGGAAGTGAGCAATTAAATCAGAACACTAATTTCCACATATGTGCGCAATTTGTCATATACTATAGTCAAAGAACTGAGACAATGGTGACCTCTTGGAAAAGGAAGGAATTTATAAGGAAGCCCTCAGTAGCATTTAATGATCCGGAATGATCTGAGTACTAATTTTTCATAAAACACTCCTCCCTACGAAAACCACTACTGAGTTTGCTCCTCAATTGGTAGGATAACAACTAAGCGATGAACAGATCTACTCAAGTACTTATCAGCTTTTCCATCATACATTTTACCTGGTTCCTGACTCTTATACATAATTATTACATCTCTAATTTTACAATCTCGCCCTTCATGAGTCCTATGAACTTGAGCAAGTCTCCATTCTCCTCTCACTGCATTTCTGTCTTGAACTAACACTACATCACCTGATTTTACATTTCTCTTGTCATGATGCCATTTTGTCTGAACCAGAAGTGCTGGAAAATAATTTCTTTGCCAATTTTTCGAAAACCCATCCACAACCTTTTGAAGGAATAAAAAACGCTGATTTGAGTTTATTTCATGATTCCATGTTCCACTAGGTACTCTCGAATTCGCTCGTCCTAAAAGTAAATCATTTGGGCAAAGATAAGTACCTACAGAAGGATCAGTGCCAGGTTTTAAGCCAATTGGTCTAGCATTTAACAAATTTGCCACTTCGAACAATACAGACTGTTCACTGAATGTTAAAACATTTTCTCCTATTACTTGAATTAGTAACCTCTTGACTAATTTGATGAGAGCTTCGCTGCACCCATTTTCCCAGGGAGCATCTGCTGCTCTGTTGAATTTCCATTCCAATCCCCTCTGTTTGCCAAATATTTCAGACCAATTCCACTGGTTAGTCATCTGTCGTAGGTCTTTAATTGCCAACACCAACTGACTTCCACCATCAGAATGAATTGTGGCATGGTATCCTCTGATGGAAACAAATCTTCTAAAGCTGGTAAAAAAACTTTGTGCATCATATCCTTCTACTAGATCAACGTACACTGCACGGGAAGCTAGGCAGTTGAAGATGATTCCATAGAACTTCCTCTTGACTCTTCTTTTCAAAGTATCTTTGACGAAGAACAGGCCAAACAGATCCAATGTGGTGTGATGAAAAGGTGGAGTAGGCTGAAGGCGTTCATTACTTAGTTGACCCATTTTTTTCCTCCTGTCTTCTTTTCTAGTTTCCTACAAGTTACGCAATGCCTTTTCACAAGTTTAATGATATTGCGAACTCTAGGAATCCAAAACTTTGACTGTAACTTAGCCAAAGTTACTTCAACTCCAGCATGGTCTTCGTTATGTAGAAACTGAATGTAGAGCTTGACAACTGGACGACTAGATGGTAGAAGAATGAAGTTGTCTTGATTCCAGATATCTTTCAACCATTGTTCCATTCTGTGGCCCACACTCCCACAGTAATTATTCCATATTCATTCAGTCCTGTGCCAAGGCGTTGGTATTGCTTCTGCCAATCACTAGAAATGTCCTGTTGACAATATTCCACCAACAATATTTTAGCTTCCTCTCTGCCCTTCTTATCTGGAGTTTGCAATGCTCCAATTAAAAATTTTGTCTTTCCAATTTGTAGGATTCTACCTGTGACACTCAGTAATTTTGCATAGCTTGAGAATCGTTCAACTTTAAGTATGCTTAGATTTAGGCTGCTGTTATTCTCTGTCATGGAACTTATCATAGATATTCCAATTTTATCTGGCATCTCCTCTTCATACACTTTTCTCATGGGCCAGGTTTCAACTGAACTTCTTAAATAGTCAGGACCCTTTTGCCAAACAGAATCACTCTTCATTTCTGATAGACGTGTGGGTCTTGTAGTGAAGTCAGCAGTTATTTTGAGAACAGACCTACCACTAATCATTCGGATTTGTCTTGTTCTGAATCTCAGCAAACTTTAACTGCCACAAACGTTCCAAATCCATATGATTCCTTTTGAATCTGTGATCTCACGATCGTAGAATCCACAAGGTAGAGTACTTTCTTGAAATTGAAGTCTAGTTCTCGTTGAATAAACTCTCCTAGTCTGCATCCAAGTACTGTTCCACAAAGTTCTAGGCAGGGGACTGTAAGTTGTCTGCTTGGAGCTATTCGGTTCTTGGCTGCTATCAGTCTGGTTTCATATCTTCCACAAGAGAGCTCCCATCTGATGTAGGCACATGCACCATATGCTAAGGTACTTCCATCACTGTAGATTATAAGCATGGGATCTCCTACACTATTATTTGGTTTCAGACATCTTTGACAATGTAAATGTTCTAATTCATACATTTCCTTGAAGAACATACCCCACTTCTGCCTAAGGAGTAATGGTACGGGATCATCCCATAGTACTTTACCCTTGGTCTTGTTTTCTGAAGATTGTGTAACAAGCTCTCTCATCAGTATTTTGGACATTAATGTGAAGGGTACTAATGACCCTATTGGGTCATAGATAGTGCTAACTTGGCTTAATAAAACTCTTCTTGTCAGTTGTCCAGTGATTGCTTCATCAATTTCCTTATATACTTTCTTGTGCATGAAGACAAATGTATTCTTCTGACTTTAAATGTAAACTCATCTTCTCTAGGCTTCCAAATTAATCCAAGAATCTTTTCCTTATTACTCCTGATCACATTGATGCCTGGAATGTCCTCATCTTGGTTACCTGAAAATATCCAGTGTTTAATTTTGAAGCCACCAGATTTCAGTACATGCTCTGATTCTTTAGCAAGGTTTTTTGCTTCTTTCATATCACTAACACTTTGTAGGAGATCGTCGACTTCGCTATTTCTGGTCAGCATATTTGCAGCTTTACGGTACATGTTTTCCATCATAGCTGCAGTGGCTCTGAGTGCTAACATAGCAATTGTTCCGCTAGGTTTATTTCCAATTGGTACAGCAGTAAGGACATAATGATTTGGTTCTTTCTCAGTTTGAAGATTCCTCCACAAAAATATATGAGTATGTTGATCAGGCTCTGACAGTTTTATGGCATTATACATCTTTGAAATGTCTCCAGCCATAGCAACACAGTCTTGACGAAATCTTAGTAGAACTGCAAGTAAATTATTGAGCACGCCTGGTCCTTTTGCCCAACAGTCATTTAGAATATGTCCCATGTAAGAAGCGGACGAATTAAACACAATTCTCAATGGCGTAGAGGAGGAATCTTTTTTGATAACTTCATGATGTTGAATATACTCGACTGGTCCTTCATAAGAATCTCTCTCAGCAACTGTTAAAATCCTGGCCACATATCGGTCTACCATGTCCGCAATCTGATCACTGTAGGCATTAGCGTACTCTGTTCCCTTTTTTACTAGTCTTTTTTCAGTAGATTTTAGTTGTGCAAATGCTCCCGAGATGTTGTTGGGAAGTTCATTTGGATCCTTTAGCCAGGGGTACTTGACCATCCATTGTTGAGTTTCTGGGTTATGACTTAATCCCTGCTTGATCAGTGAAAGTTCTCTTTCTTCTTGGAGCGTGTAGTGTCCATTTCGAGCAGCACAATTGCTACAGTTGCATCCGCCACATTTAGGAATGCAAGAGGTTCCAAGGCTTTCAATATCAAAGAAATCCTGCATTTTGTTACGAGATTTAGAGATATCTAGAATTATGTTGTTCACTTCTGTTGATACAGCTAAGTGGTGAATTCGGACTTGTGCTTGGTTAATGTTTTTGTCAGTAATCTTGATAAGAGGATGGGATCCATGCAAACAATACCTAAACTGGTTTTTCATTAACTGGAGATTGTTTACAGTCTTTTCTACTTCAGGCAGAAGGGCACAACAATCAGTTCCTATGAGCATGTCCACTTTTCCAAGTGGTCTAGACACATAAATTTCTGTGATTCCATTAAACAAATCGACCACTTCACTTGCATCTACTTTTGGGGCATCTTAAGTCACTTCACTCATACCATATGCCCGTATTTCCCAGATCTTCCCTTGGGCATCCATAAGAGGCACGAGGTATTCCTTGCCGTCAAACCATTCAGTTTGATTTCCGACCTTTGTAACAGACAGCCGAACATTATTACCACTCAGACCTAGTTTAGCTGCAGCACGGTGAGTGATTAGTGACATATTTGCTCCAGGATCCCAAAGTACTGTTACATGTTGATGCTTGCATGGTATTTTGCTGAACATAAGCAGAACTCCTTCCCTTCCCTGATGCTTATTGGCCACATTTACATGTTGTGAAAAGTGTCACCATTTGAATAAGCTTCATGTAAGAGTGGATGATGCAGTCTACCACGTATTTGTTGCTGATTGTTAAATGTTTCACATGTTTTTTTTTCCTTTTACAATATCTTGCAAAATGTCCAACTTCCAAACAACAGAAGCATCCACCACGTTGACGAATAGCATCGATTTTTGCGTTGCCATCAAGTCTCTGAAATCCAAGACACTCAGATATTGAATGGGTATTTGTTCAGTGATACCAGCAATTATTATTTCCCGTAATAGTCATTCCCATAACTAGTCTGGTTGATGAAGGTTTCTTTCCTTGAGGATGTGCGTATGGGTTGCTGAGTAGATAAGATACAATTTCTGTCATTTTGTTCATGTTTGTTTGCATTTGTTGTTGAGTTTCTTGTAATTTTTGCACAACATTCACCAATCCAGATTCTGTGTTGTTTTCCTTATTTTCATTAATGACCGAGGATTGACATATTCCTTTTGAATTTTGCATTTGTGGCTTCCTAATATCAGTATATATTCATGTATTCCATGGCTCTCTTTTCTTTGAGTAAGAAGTCTAGTAATCTTGGGAATTGTGCATCACTGTCATTGTCTTCTACTTTTAGTACCCATTCTTGTTTCTGAACACTTGGTAGAATCTTTTCAATCTGACTCACCATGGTAGCGGTATTCATTTCACTTTCTAAGTTCATTTACTTAACCCGGGAGCTGCGGGGAGACTCTTAAGAGTTCCCCCGGCGCACTGCGGGAAGACTCTTAAGAGTCAGAGAAAATAAAAATCAACTTTTGACATCGAAAAAAAAATATTTTTTTATATTTTTTTTTTTTTATTTTTTTTTTTTGGCCCCTGGGCCATGCAAAATCTCAGTCCTCTACCTCCCCTCCTTCCCCACTTTCCTCCTCTCCTTCAGTTATCACCTATTTTCCCTGTTATTCCCTTATTCTGAGGTATATTTTCGTGCTAACATTAGAAATCCGATTGGAGGGTGTGGTCATCACTGATAGCAAGCGAGTGCAAGAGAGAGAGAGAGAGTATCGATCGACTGTGTCTCAGTGGCCTTGGGGGAAATTGGCGGGAAAGCAGATTGCCTCACCCATACATTATACAACTCGCGGGCTATATCTCCGATTTTGACCATCCAAACGCTGTTTTCACTCGTTTTATTGTTGTTTCAGGTTAATACCTTTATAATCAACCCATAATAGGCGCATATGGATAAATATTAATGCTATTAATGGCACAATGAATATTTTAGTGACGGAAACACCTCAAATACGTCAGCACAGGGGGACGTTTCCAATTACCCCCATGCGCACTTCAGAGGTTAAGGTCTAGCCAGCTGTGTTCAATTACGTCAACCATAGCAACACATTTCTCATTATCCCCATCATGAATGAGTTTTAGTTTCTTTAGTTCACTTATGATTGCATCAGCTAGTTTGCTAGGCTTTCCATACTTTTTTCCCAGTCTGATAAACATTTCCTCATAATTGTCCTCCACTTCTTGAACACACTCTACAGATTCCCCAGTAAGACAACTCTTCAAAGCATAGGGGTAATTTCCAAAGTCTCTTTTCATTAATCGTTCATATTCCTTTTTGAAAGTTGGGTAGTCACGGACCTTACCAGAAAAGCATGGTGCATCAAGTATTTTCACCACTTCCTTTAGCTGAAAGACTCGCTATAACTGCTCTTACACTGTCAATTTTCATATCTATTTCGTCCATATAATTTTCATCATGTTCACAGACTGACCCAACATTAATCATATTGTCCATACTTAGTATACTCTATCTAGTATGAACAGTCTCGATGTTACGTAATCTGGGTTGATGTAGCGTTACTTATCTTTCCGTAGTCTTGAGTTAAACACTTCCGTAGTCTTAAGTTGAACGTTTCCATAACCTTGGTCGAACCTTCTATGATTGGGTAGAATATATTATTCTGTAGTTGTATATGGGAAAGTATTGTAGGATTATAATTCCCATATATATATATATTTGTATTATTTAAGATTGTTCATAAGTATCTCATTGTAAAAAAGATGGGATACATTTTCCATATGTTATGCGCGTGCGCGGTAGGTCACGACAGAGACAAACACAACGCGCTCGCTCTCACTCTCCAACCAACCTCCGTCCCAGCTACACACTCTAAGCCTTCTTCATATAGTTTCATATATTAGGTGTTTTCGCTTCACTTTCATCTCATATTTCATATAGTCACTACATCATCATTTTGTTAGTTAACACAAAAGTAACGTAAATATCTAGCCTATCCTAGCCTATTGTAGCCTCTTTCCATACGCTTGTTTACCTTACTAACCACTTCAAGTCAACTAGCCTATTTTCCGCCATCCTCCAATCACCAGCTGAGTTCATCTAACGGGTAATTATTCTATATCGTTAATGCTTCTTCCAAATTAATAATATACAGTCCACTTTATCTAAATTAGCCAATTAGCCAATTGGTCCTTCAACCTTTCACTAGTTTGCCCCCCCCCCCCCCTTTTTGTGGGTTCTTCGGCGGTTGGTGGTGGCCTAGCCTTAGTGGTAATCTTTTTTGGGGTTAATATTCAGGAGGCGCTACAATATTGGTAACAAATTAACCTCAATAGCATGTGATTAAGCAATTTTTTTCCAAATTTTTGATGTAGGTGTCATTCCCAGGAAACTAACATAATACATATTATATGGATATTTACGTTTTAAGGTTTTGTTTATACTTCTTCTTTTTCGTCTTCTTCTGGGAGAGCTGTTTTGCGTGACTGTCAGTCAACAACTGAGACATCTGGTGGCGAATGCAATGAACTATACTGGTGGAGTCGTGGCCAAAGTAATCACCCTACCTAATTCATGCCAAGAGTACTCGAGTTCACTGACACGTGATGTCTATCGACCAATCAGGTGATGCCATGATTTGGAAAACAGGTGGTCCGGGATATAAGCTGTCAGTTTAACTCTGGCCAGCTTGTGTAGAGGGTGTGAGCCGATCAAAGCTTTTTCCACCGTCTTTAAAAACACTGAGGCTGCTTAAGACATTTTCGCCTTCCAATAAGTGTAAACTGTCCAAAGTGCAATAACCAGTGTTCCAAATACAGCTGACGAGGACAGCTGGTTTTGAAATGCGTATACACTTGTTTTACATGGACAAATTCGAAACAAAAATCCACCAGCTGTTGACCAAGATGAGTGGTGATCGAGCCTCCAGCGGCCAGCCAGGCAGCCCAGTACCTCCTCTGTCCATTAAGGTTAGTTGGTTGGTTGGGACAATATAAAGGAGCCGGACTACAGCTAGCTCGGGAATCTTAATGGGTGATCGCAAAGTAACATAAAGTAAAAGATTTTTCGCATAGGATTAAACTGGCATGCAAGGGCTAGTTGGTTATACTGATGTTTTGGACCGACAGTTAGCCCATCGATCTTTTTAGGCCTAATAGGTCCGGTAGAGCATAGGCTATACATCATTGCTATATATGTCATTAAGAGCTGAAATGTATTATAAGGGAGAAAAAAAATAAAATAAAATACATAGGCCTACTGTAAAACAATAAGTTTTTCAGCCAGTACCCAACCAGCGGGGGTGTGGGGGCGGCAGCCCCCACCCATAATACTAGGTTAGGTTAGGTAAGGTTGTTAGGTTAGGCTAATGTTAACCCCATTCTTACTAGGTTAGGTTAGGTAAGGTTGTTTGGTTAGGCTAATGTTAACCCCATTCTTGCTAGGTTAGGTTAGGTAAGGTTGTTTGGTTAGGCTAATGTTAACCCCATTCTTACTAGGTTAGGTTAGGTTAGGCTAATGTTCACCCCATTCTTACTTCGTTAGGTTAGGCTAATGTTAACCCTATGAAAACCCAAACAAAGACTGTATTAGGGTTACTGTGTAATTTTAACATGAAAATTAGTAAAATCCGAGCCAAGTTTCGTCAAAACTTGGCTCGTGTTTTCGAAATGTCGGGTTATATGGGTATGGAAATTTACAAAACCCGAGCCAACATGTTAATAAGGTTACTGTGTTACTTTCATTTTTAAATTAGTTAAATTTGAGCCAAGTTTCGTCAAAACTTGGCTCGGGTTTTCAAAAAGTCTTGTTTATGGGTCTGGAAATTGACAAAACCCGAGCCAAATTTTGGTTATAAATGTGTATTATCGTGTTCTATACGCTTTTTACCCCTCAATTTCCCTGATCTTCATAGCCCTCCCCACTATCGGGGCGCGTGTCTTTAGATTGATGGATAATGGGTAAATGCTTAATTCCCATTCAATGTCATCACTAGATTCGACTAAAACACCAAAAAAAAAATCAAAACACAAAAAAAAAAAAAAATGAAAAACACGTTGTTGCGTCTCCTGTATATTAACCTTTTTTTGTGCCATATTTCGTCTGTCCCTCATGGCCCAGGGCTTTTGGCATCATGGTGCCGCGGGTGGTGGGGTAGGGGAAGATTATCCTGCGATTGTTGATAGGCCTGCGTACCCGGGCCAATATTGGCCACTCCTACGTCAGGGATTTGTACGTGGACCACTCCGTACACAGGCCTTTCTTCTTCGTGACTCCTCTGGCCGCCCCAGGTGCCCGCGTCAGCACCTTGAGATCAACAGAAGCCTGGGGTAAGTTTTTAGAGCTGAAGCCCGACTTGACCTTCTTGGTGATAGGAGGGAAAGAGATCAGGAGCGGGGTCAGTCCGAGAGAGATAGCGGAGGGGATCGAGGTCCTAGCTGAGGAGGTGGTGCGGCTCTCGGGGGGAGAAGTCCGGGTGATTGGGGTAGAGAAGTGGCAGGCTCCACGAGTGGTCTCTACGGACGAGTTTAACCGCATTAGAAATGCGGTTAACCGTTGGCTAAAGCGCCAAATCCCATTCACCCGGGAGCGCTATCAGTCAATGAATACCTCTAAGGCTGACTTCGGTCCCGATGGAGTACACCTCACGCACGAGGCATCAAAGCGTCTCATTTCGGAGATCCTGGCCACCTGTCGCCGGTACTTTGGGCAGGACAAGTATGCCTTGGTCGCCAGGTCATACGACGAGATGTTTGCCCACCATGACGTTAGAGTGGATCGACAAAATCAGTATAGTCTAGAATAATAATCCTTCAAGTCGGTACAGTATACTATTTAAATTTTGATTACAAATCATTTAGGCCCAACTTATATCACAATTGATTGGCACTTAGATTAAAATCATTCATACTGTACTGTATAATATATTCAAAAGTTTCGGTTATTCAATCTAGATTACAATTATTATACTATCAAATAACTTCATTATTCATTCACACATCTTCCTAAATTCTACTCTCGTCGTGTGCCCTGGAGGCGGGGTAATATGATAGCTGATAGGCTAAGTGTGTGTGTTAATCCAACTCAAAAACTGTTTCCTTGTGACTTCTTGATATGAACTTTTCTTGTGTACAATTTTCACATTTATTAAATTTAATAATATAAAATTAGCGGTACCCATTGAGTTTAGCCTGTTTAAATTACCCTATTGGCTCTCTCTCTCTTAAAATTCTTGAAATTATTATAACTTTAAATCGGTACCTCTTTTTTTTTTACATCTAGAGATTTTTTGGCCTATACTGTATTGTACTAAATTTCCCTCCCGGCTTTCTTAACTTATGGTGTAATGATTCTGTAATTTCTGGATCTAGATCATAACTATTATGTAAGGAGTTAAATTGAAAGGCTTCAGATTGCTAGTCTACATTGCGCACAATTCTTATTCCGCATTTCGTGAGAGTGTTTTATTTTCAGCTTGCGATTTAATTTGATTTCTCGGAGTACTGTATTGTTGTCCGCAACTTATTCGGTCTGGCATTGATAGTTTGATTTACCGTCAATAAATTTCCTTCCCGTATAATCATGGCTAAAAGTGTACAAAGGCTTCGGGCTGGGCTAAAGGGCTCTTTGACGGTCTTGACCTCTGACATCGACGAATTCCTTGATTCGGCGTCTAGAGTGGAGGTGGAGGTCAGGTTGCTCAGTATTCAAAAGCAACTTGACAAGTATGAGGTTACACAGGAGGACCTGGCCGACACTTACGAGACGGACGCCGAGTATATCGAGGAGTTAAGAGAGGATACCCTATATATGGAGGGCATACAAGTAATCGTTCCCACACTGAAGGGGATCTTGATTCCAGAGGTCTAGAAGGAGCCAAAGAAATCCGCAGTCAAATTACCACATCTTACTCTTCCAAAATTTGAGGGTGATGCCACATTGTGGTCGGGATTTTGGGAGATGTTCAAGTGTACCATCCATGACAATCCCGACCTCACAGATATACAACGCTTCACCTATCTAAAGGGTGAGCGTCTGGGTGATGCACATAACCTAGTCGAAGGATTCATTATCGAAAGTGCAAGTTATGCCCCAGCAATAGAGCTCCTGCAAGAGACATATGGGCATCCAGATCGAATCAAGGCAGCTTATGTTACCAAATTCAATCAATTAGCGTCACCCAAACACCAAACAGCTGACCTGAAGGACTTCTATGCCAATACAGAGAGTGTGATGAGGTCAATCATTAGCCATGGTATTTGTTTGGAGGAATTTTGTGTGGTGACTCTTGTCAATAAGTTACCATCACCACTAAAAGAAACCATAACACGGGAAATGGGAGACTTGAGCCTGGATTATAAGAAATTCACCCATTGCTTCCAGACTGAAGTGTACAATCTGGCAGGTCAAGACAGAGTAGGGGGTACACCCATGGCTATGGCAACATTTACCGCCCAAAGTGAATACAGGAAATTCAACTGTGTTCTGTGTAGTGGCACCAATCATTTATGGTACAAGTGTATGAAGTATAAGACAGGGCCTCTTAAAGTTAAAAGAGCCCGTCAACTACGTCTCTGCACTGGGTGCTTGTCAAAAGAGCATGGCCATTTGGGTTGTACTAATCCTAACATAAGAAGCTGCAAGTTTTGTAAGGGCAAACACTTTCATTCCCTGTGTACACAAAAACAAGGGAAGGAAAGTAGACCCGTGGAGGAGAACACTAAGAGAGAACATACTGCTGCTACTTCAACTACAATGTCCGTTGCCACAGGAAAAAATACAGTAATCTTGCCCACCGTACAGCTGCCGGTAAAGGGTAAGGATAATAATTGTGTTAAAATCAGATCGCTACTTGACCAATGTTCTCAGAGGACTTTTGTGAAGTCTTCTGTTCTATCCTCCCTTTCCTACATTTCTAAAGGAACTGAGGCGTTATGTCTTCACGGATTTACCGGAAAACAAGCCTCTAGGGAATATAATGTCGTGGCACTGCAATACAAACACAGAGGTAAATTTCATCATCTAGACGCAATAGTGGTTGATGAATTGCCAGAACATAAAGGTGAACTTAGCCTAAAGTCTAAACTGGGTAGTTTACAAAGTAAAGGCATAAAATTGGCCGATCCTCATGCAACGGACACAGATCAATTGGAGCTGCTCATCGGAGCGGATCACTACTACGATATAGTGCGACCTGGGTATAAAAGGTCAGGTAGCCTAATTCTGCTTCCTACCAAGTATGGATACGCCATAAGTGGTTCATATGTGGCACAACCTACCAGCTCCAGCACAGAAGTAATTACTGTATTGAAAGTAGCAGTAACCCCAATGGACGAATACATGTCCACTGGTAATATTCCACCATGCAAAAATGACTTAAACGTTTTGTGGGAAGTAGATCATATCGGGATAACCCCAAAGGAATACTCACAAGTTGAGCGTCAAGCACTATCGTCGTATGAGCATACCGTTACCTACGATCCCGACAGCCAACAGTATAAAGTGAGACTGCCCTGGAACAATTACAAGAATCAGCTGCCAACTAACAAGGGTTTGGCCATAGGCCATCTTCGGGGTCTTCAGAGTATTCATCAAAGAGCCTGACTTTTGCGAGGAATACTCAAAAGTCATAAAGGAGCAGCTAGGTGTCCCGGGGTTTTATTGAAGAGGTGCCTTTTGATAAATCAGGTACCGGACATTACTTGGCTCATCATGGAGTAGTCAAGGAGAGCAAAACTACGCCAGTGCGTATCGTCTTCGACTGTTCCGCCAGGATGAGTGATCGTCAGCCTAGTCTTAATGACTGCCTGCATACTGGACCTTCACTGGTGCCAGACTTAGCACAGGTTTTGCTCCAGTTTAGACTTGATAAGTATGCCTGGGTGTCTGATATTCCAGGACTATTCGCGGTTTATGTGGCCTAAATTTCCAAGGCAGCTAGATTCCCCCCTCATTTGTTACCGGTTCCGGGCAGTTTTATTTGGCGCGACGTGTTCCCAATTTCTTTTAAACGCCACTATTTTAAAACATTTGTCGAATGTCAGTGCAGATCCGCAGGTTATTCATCAGATTCGGTCAGGGCTATACATCGACAATTTACTGGGTACAGGTAATGATGAAGATTTCCTGATTGATACCTATGGTGTAGTCCGAGAAATTATGAATGACGCCCATCTACATTTGCGTGAATGGGCGACAAATAATTCTGTTCTACGGACTGTACTGCAACGGGATGGTGTGGCGGCTGTACAGCAGGAACATGTTAGAGTGCTAGGGTTGTTTTGGGAAACAGACACCGATACCCTCTCATTCGGCGTTCAGTACGCGCATTATTCGCAGATTACAAAACGGATTTGCTTGAGTATGACGGCTAAACTTTTTTACCCCTTGGGGATAGTTCTACCGGTGTCGATCACATCAAGATTATTCCTTCAGCAATTATGGAGGATAAAATTAGGTTGGGATGAGGTTTTGACTGGCGATCTGGTTCAGGAGTGGGAAGACATTATTTCGGATCTTCGTCTCTGTAAGGGTTTTAATTTTCCTCGGAGAGTTGTCATGGACCATCCTGTTTCCATTCATGCCTTCTCAGACGCTAGCAAGGTCGCGTACGGCACCGCCATATACTTTGTTGATACAAGTGGCAGCCTCTAATCATGGCGAAGGCGAAAGTCGCCCCGATCAAATCCCTTTCCATCCCAAAATTAGAGCTGACTGCAGTTCTGTTGGCTGCTAGACTCGTTCACTTTATAGAGGAAACTTTTTAAAATTTGCTAAATATCTCGGAGACAGTTATATGAAGTGACAGCCAAATTACGCTCTAGTGGTTACATAGCCGAAAGAAGCTACCAGTGTACGTCACCAACCGTGTCGACGAAATTCATACCCTGCGCCCAACCGCACAGTTCCGGTATGTATCTACCAAAGTGAATCCAAGTGACTGCATTACTCGTGGTGTATCTGCTAAATTTCTCAAATCTTCGGCGTTGTGGTGGAATGGCCCATGCTGGCTTAATAATCCCAACGAATGGCCAGATAATATAGATTTGAGCGAGCAACACGCTGCTATTGTGGCACCGGCAATTGACTCGGTGTCTGACGAAGACACACGGTTATGGGACTGGGATAGATTCAGCAGCTATGAGAAGTTACAACGTGTTACAGCATGGGTGATACGATTTGTAGAAAATGTAAAAGCAAAAAGCAAAGGTACATCTCCCACAGGTAGTGATTACCTCAATGTGAAGGAGATCAGAATTGCAGATAAATTATTACATAAGCTCTGTCAACAAGAAATATATACGCAAGAATATAAATTACTGGTTAAGGGAACAAAGTCCAGGAATAACCTGATCAACCAATTGGGCTTACACTTGAAGGGGGACTTGATACATTGTGGAGGCAGATTACGATTGGCAGCCCTCTCTGAGGCAAGTAAGTATCCAATACTACTGCCCCCCAATCATCCCTTCACCCATCTTATCATCGATAGGTGTCACCGACTCTGTTGTCATTATGGGGTTGGTCATATAGTCACCTATGTAAGACAACGATGGTGGGTGCCTAGAATCAGGCAGGTGGTCAAGAAAGTTCTATGCAAATGCTTAAAGTGTAGACGAGTACAGGGAACACATTATGATCCCATCGGAATTCATCCCTTACCAAACCTGCGAACCACCCCAGGTGACCCTTACAAAGTTACCGGGGTTGACTACAGTGGAGCAATCCCTGTGACAGAGTCACCCAATCTTAAGGTCTATATGATACTTTTCACCTGTGCCGTTACCAGGTCAATTCACCTGGAACTGGTCACCAACCTCAGTTGTGATAGCTTCCTACATGCCTTCAGAAGATTCTGCAGTAGACAGGGATATCCACGTATCATGCTGAGTGACAATGCAAAGACTTTCATAGGGGCATCTACATATCTCAAAGAAGTGAGCAACAATCCCAAGATTCAGACCTGCCTAGCGGATGTAAATTGTGAATGGCGTTTCATTCCCGCCAGAGCGCCTTGGTTTGGCGCCATATGGGAAAGAGCCATAGGCATCATGAAGGCGGGTCTGAAGAAGGTGTTGGGTAGAGCTCTCATATCGATTGAGGAACTCAACACCATACTCTTAGAGATTGAAGCCACCGTAAATGATCACCCTCTAAACTATGCTTCTGGTGATTTGGAAGACCTTACCCCAATCACACCCTCAGTACTGGTACGTGGATACAGACTGCGGGATCTTCCTGAAGAGCATGATGAGGATACTATGGAAGATCCAGACTGCACAAGTAAGGATGTGATATCGGCCCGCTACAAATATATTCGTAAATTATCGCGAGATATTTGGCATCGCTGGTCAACAGAATATCTGGTGACTTTAAGGGAAGCGCCAAAAAATAAACTAACACCATTAAGAGGTCATTGGCCTAGGTCAGGGGACGTGGTAACCATCCATGAAGAGGGCCCGCGCGCATTCTGGAAATTGGGTTGGATAGAGGAGTTGTTACCAGGTCGTGATGGTGAGGTTCGGGTAGCAAAGGTTCGCACCAGGACTGGAGTAATCACACGGCCAACAGTACGACTATATCCTCTTGAGGGTGACCTCGATCGCAAGGACATCCCCTCGGATCAGTTATCCATTGATGTCCCCTCCCTGGCTCCTACCTCGGCGCAGCCTGTTGACGCGTCCGGCGGACGCCCCAGTCGACAGGCAGCCAAGATATCCTCCCAAGCTTGGCGGGATAAGATTGCCTCCGGGCAAATCTAATCATGTAAATTTTGTATATTTTCTGTTGGTGGGAATATGTCCATACTTAGTATACTCTATCTAGTTTGAACAGTCTCGATGTTACGTAATCTGGGTTGATGTAGCGTTACGTATCTTTCCGTAGTCTTAAGTTGAACGCTTCCGTAGTCTTAAGTTGAACGCTTCCATAACCTTGGTCAAACGTTCCATGATTGGGTAGAATATATTATTCTATAGTTGTATATGGGAAAGTATTGTAGGATTATAATCCCCATATATATATATATTTGCATTATTTAAGATTGTTCATAAGTATCTCATTGTAAAAAAGATGGGATACATTTTCCATATGTTATGCGCGTGCGCGGTAGGTAACGACAGAGACAAACACAACGCGCTCGCTCTCACTCTCCATCCAACCTCCGTTCCAGCTACACACGCTAAGCCTTCATATATTAGTTTCATATATTAGGTGTTTTCGCTTCACTTTCATCTCATATTTCATATAGTCACTACATCATCATCTTTGTTAGTTAACACAAAAGTAACGTAAATATCTAGCCTATCCTAGCCTATTGTAGCCTCTTTCGATACACTTGTTTACCTTACTAACCACTTCAAGTAAACTAGCCTATTTTCCGCCATCCTCCAATCACCAGCTGAGTTCATCTAACGGGTAATTATTCTATATCGTTAATGCTTCTTCCAAATTAAGAATATACAGTCCCCTTTATCTAAATTAGCCATACATATACTCATCATGATACAATTCCACTTCTCCATAAGCCTGTAACACTTCACTGAATTTGTGTTTCATTGCCTCTATTGGATCGTTGCATCTTATTCGTTCATTTAGTCCATTTATTTTCTGTGTAATTTTCTCTTTGCATTTGCTCGCTTTGTTTTTATCAAGTCTAAGGATATAACGTTGGCTTCCATGGTAGAGCTGAAGTGTTGGGTTGTGTTGTCTGTAGTCTTGTTGGTGGTTGTAGTGCTGGTGGTATCCCCGGCTTAGGTTGTTCACTCGGTTTGCTTGGGTCCTGTCTCACCTCGCCGTCCATGGCACACCAGAGATGAAATGTTTCAGGATTGGACGGCCAAACACAACTAGATGTAGAACTTCTTTATTCTGGGTCAAGTTTCATCCTTAAAACAACAAACAAACTAAGTGCATGTTCTTTCCAAGAATTTAGAAATACAAATTTATATAATAAAGTCTTGTTCAATTTATGAGTAATAAAATAGACAAATAACACACCAATCGCCAAACATATATACTGTATGGCTAATTCTTAATGTCAAATATGTTGATAGAAATAAACCTTTATGAACTTATAAGTAAAACTCGTTATATATAATTACATAATGTATGAGACTTCCTTTAAGTAATTAAAATTAGTTTGCACCTTGCCACTAATGGAACATTTCAATTAACTTCATATATTCCTAATCCAATACATTAACGAACGAGGCAACTAAATTATTTCAGTTAACGAAAAGTAAGAATATCACATGTTGCTACACATCAAGTGTGAAAAGGAACAACTTGAGATGGTTCGGCACATGGAACGTATGGAAAGCGAGAGAATGACTAAGAGGGTGTACGAGAGCGAGGTGGAGGGACAGAGAGGGAGAGGTAGACCGAAAGAGAGGTGGAAGGATGGAGTGAGGAAGTATATGAACGAAGGCGGTGCTGGTTGGGGGGAGGGGCATCGACTTACCGGGGACAGAGGTGCATGGGGGCGGTTCGTTCGTGGCCACCCCTTCGGGGATCACGGCGTCAGGCAATAGAGAGTTAGATAGACAATCAGACAACATGTCCTACATATTTCCCGCTAATCCAACCCAACAGACACATGAATAACCTCCCATAATTATAGGGAAACACTAACAGCAAACAATTACAACTACGATTCTGTATTATAAATTACTATAATACTAATATACGTGGAAGAGACAACGAGTTGACTTCGTCTGATTGAAAGGGTCAAATATTAAATATCAACTACCGTACTCACACTCTTGTGTGTCCATGTATAAACCTGAGTAAGGCGGGTAACCTGCCACCAGCTGGTATCACTCCATACTGACTAACTATATAAATTCGGTCCACTCACGTGTTCAATAACTGAAGGAATGAAGGGAGACAGGAAGGGGGGAGAGGGGGACGGGTTGGTGACCGTTATACAAACAACAATAAACAATAATCAGAGTCCTATTTCGGTACACATCGTTTTCACAATACTTTTACACGGATGATAACACTACAAATTTATCAGACTGGAGATAACGTAATTCATACGTTTCGCCCTCTTCTAGGTCGTTACTTACTCTCCAATAATAGATTCTTAATTAAAACACAATAATTATATTGGCTAGAATTGGCAATCCGACAATGACACCCTTATCAATTATCTGAATAATATCACAATTATACCTTTAGCCTAGATGCACCTACTTAGTAAATTACTTCTTCATACAATTACTTACTCACAGCGCCCTGCTGTATCTCAGTAACTCATTTCCACCCCTCTCGCTCTTGGTTTGAGTCTCTTCACCAACATCCATGCTTCGCTCCCATAAATCAATGCTGTGATTACCACACTGTCATGCAGGGACTTCTTTACTTCTATACTGACCACCCTATTTCGTGTTATTGCTATCAGCGTTCCTACAACCCTCTTCCCCTGTTGCACCCTCCCCCGCACTTCTTCATCCATACTCCCATCTGTACTCAACACACTGCCCAAATACTTAAATGAGTTGACATTCTCCATAATGTGACCATTCAACCTCACCTCACACTCTGTGGCTGCACCCCTTTCAAAGTCCATAACCTTGCTCTTCCCCGCATTCACCTTCAAATACCGTTTTTCACACACTGTTCCATTCACTATCACTCATCAGAACTATATCATCAGCAAACAGCAGTACAGGCAACTTCCACTTGTTTCCTTCCCTTATCAGAGGGACACCAACATCCACTGCTCTTCCTTGTATTTCTTACATGACTCCATCCTTATATACTGTATATTGAACAACCATGGGGACATCACACAACCTTGCTTTAACCCAACATTCAGATCAAAGAACTCGCTCTACTCATTCTCCACACTTACTGACGCATTTGCACCCTCATACATACTCTTTACTGCTTTCAGCAACTTGCTGACTACTCCGTATATTCTCAGTACTTTCCACAAACCTTCTCTATCAACTCTGTCATAGTCCTTCTCCAAGTCCATAAAGGCAGCATGCAACTTATGTTCCTTCTCCAGATATTTCTCCACAATACATTTCAGGGCAAAAATCTGATCTACACATCCTCTTCCCATCCTAAACCCTACTCATCACCTATCCATTTCTCTGTTCTCGCTCTGACTCTCTCAATCACTATCCTACTGTACACCTTCCCTACTACGCTTAGAAGGCATATTCCCCGGTGGTTACCACACACTCCTCTTTCCCCTTTACCGTTATACAGGGGAACAATTTTGCCTGTCTTCCAGTCATCAGGTGCACTCCCCTTCTCCCATGCTAGTTTACACATTGTCCATACCCATTCGATCACTATCTCACCACCATACCTCAGCATTTCCCCACACACTCCATCTATTCCTGATGCTTTCCCCATCTTCACTCTTTTCATGGTTTCACACACTTATGACCTCCTGATCCCCACCTACTCCTCCAGTACCTCTCTTCTTCTCCCTCCCATACCCCATCCAACTATGTTTGCTGGTGCTTCATTCCTTACATTTAGCAATTCGTTGAAGTACTCCCTCCATCTTTCGACTCTCTCTTGCTTCTCGGCTATCACTCACCCATTCGTATCTTTCATACCCTTCCAGCTATTTCCCTTGCTACCCTCCCTAACTTTCTTGACTTCTTTCGAGAACAGTTTCTTACACTCCCTCCATTTTACACTTAGATTCATTCCAAATTCCTCATCTGCTCTTCTCTTACTTTCCTTCACTACTCTTTTCACTACTCTCTTTTTCTCTAATTACCTCTACTATTCAACCACACTCTTTATGTATTTTTCTTGTCTTCAACAGCTATTTTTACCTTACACGCTGTACCCTTAACACCCCTCCCTCTTCTCGTTACTCCATGCACCTCTTCACATGCTGCACATAATCTTCCTTAAACACTTTCTCACCTCCTCCACATCCTCCATACCCCCAAGGTCAAACCTACCTAATCGTCTCTCTACTGCTCTCTTGAACTCTTCCCTGATCTCTTCCTCCTGCAACCTCTCTACCCTAATCGCCAATCCACCTTCCTCTTGCCTCCCTCCAGCTCTCCTCACCCACTTTTTTGTGTATCCTAATGTTAGCTACTACTACATAATGGTCCGACAGACCCCCCCCCCCCATTTCCCTATAATTATGCCCTAGTATCCAGCACATATTTCTTCATTCGTTCATCCACACATATATAATCAATCAGTGCCTTTCGTGCTTCCACTATCCCATCCCTCTTCCTCCACACCACTTTCCATGTATACCTGTGTATCATTCTGTGTCAGGAGAATATGTTGGCTATCCACAGCCTCCTCCACAGACATACTTCTACAAGTGCACTACCATTCCCATTCACCTCTGATGACCCCACCCTCCCACCACTCCATCAACATTCCTCGCAGAGAGATAAACAAGGGAAGGGATACTGAACTCTAGCTTCAGTCTAGCGGCACTCTGGGCGTAATTACGTTAACATGATGAAGGGAAGAATTGAGCTACTATCTCTCTAGACAGAACTACCTTCACGAGATCCAGACAGAGAGGCCCGTATGGTGATGCGAGCGGCCCAAAGATGTAAAGGGACAGATTAACGGTGCTTCCCAGGTAATCAGGCAGAAAAGGAAAGTTTAAGTACTTGATTCATGATTTTTTTTTTTTTTTTTTTTTTTTTTTTTTTTTTTAAGAGACAATGAACGGAGGAAGGAAAAACACAGATAAAACAAAAAGGTCCATGTGCCTAAAGGCATCCTCCATTCATAAAATGTTTGTAACAACTGGATTTAAACATTTGTTGATTGTAAGTTTGTGGAAAGCAATTCGAGGGAAGTGAATTCCAAAGAGTAGTAGCTCTGGGGATAAATGAATTCTGATAAGCAGAAGTTCTGCATTGTGGAGGAGAAAGTGTAAATTCATGGGCGCTCTCAGCTGCCCTAGTTCTACGGGGAAAGATGTGGAGAGGCGGCACAATTGAAGCAAGTTCCTCGGAACAATTGCTGTGAAAATATCTGTAGAATAATGCAAGGGATGCAACGTTTCTTCGTATGGCTAATGTAGGAAGGTCCTGTGTGATTGCAGGGTTATTGATTAATCTAATAGCTTTATTTTGAATTTTGTCCAACTGCCTCAATGCAACCACTCCACTTCCACCCCACAGAGGTGAACAGTAATCCATCTGAGAGCGCACATGACTTTTATATATTACGGCCAACTGCTCGTCAGTGAAGAATTCTCGAACTCTGTACAGGAGTCCCAGTTTTTTAGAGGCATTCTTAGCAATGCTTCTAACATAATGTGTCCAGCTCAAGTTAGTAGTTAATGTTACACCGAGAATGTCAATACTAGGGGAAGTGGGAATATTTACATGATTCAAAAATATATGGGAGTCAGTGAGATTCTGTCGGTTAGAAAATTGAATGTACTTGGTTTTCTGTGCATTAAAGGAAACTAGATTCTCTTGTCCCCATTCATTAATTCTAGAAAGGTCCTGGTTCAGAGAAATTGCAGTGTTTATTTTTGAATTTATAAGATCGGGTTGGGTGAAAGAATTGGTAAATGTGAAGGAACTGTGGAGTGTTGAGTCATCTGCGTAGGAATGTATTGGATTATGAGTGGTAGATATGAGATCATTGATATGAATGAGGAACAGAGTTGGGGCCAAAACTGATCCCTGGGGAACACCAGCATTTATTGAGTGAAATTGAGAATAAAGGCCATCTACCATTACACGTATTTTTCTGTTATGAAGATAAGAAGAAATTAGTGGAACTAATGATGCAAGGCCGTAGTGTGACATCTTCGACAATAAGGATTGATGCCAGACTCTATCAAATGCCTTTGATATATCCAGTGCTATTGTATGTGTTTCACCATGTTGGTCTGTAGCTTGGTTGATTTGATGCGTAAGAAGGCAAAGAATGTCTGCAGTTGATCGACATCGTCTAAAACCATATTGCCTATCACTGATTAATTTATTATTCTCCAGATGCTTAATTATGTGATTATTTAATATAATTTCAAAAACTTTTCCAAGAGTGGAGTTATAGCTATTGGTCTGTAGTTTGATGGATCTGAAGAGGCACCTTTTTTAGGAACTGGATGGATGTTTGCTTCTTTCCAGGGTACTGGGAAGCATGAGGTATGAGTACATAGACGGAAAAAATTTTGCCAATACAGGAGCGAGCACCAAGGAGCAATTCTTAAGTACTATTGGAGGAATTTCATCTGGACCAGGAGCCTTATCTACTGAGAGATTCTGCAAAATAGTTTTGACATGTCTGGTGTGGATCTTAAGTGAGGGAATTTCAGGTGAATTAAAATTAAGTACAGGGACATCTTGATTTATGTCATCTAAGGTTGAGTTGGTGGAGAAAATATCTGCAAGAAGGTTAGCTTTACCTCGTGGGTCACTTACAAGATTGCCAGTCGGAGATTTTAATGGTGGAATGGATGAAGCAGTAGTGAAGTTGGATTTGAATGAGTTAAGAGTAGACCAAAATATTTTGTTATCATTTGGATTATTTAGAAGTTTATTTGCCTGCTTATGGAGAAAGTTTGATTTAGTTAGGTTTATTAATACAGTTTTGGCATGATTTCTGATGTTTCTAAAGTAATTAAAGGCTTCATGTGTTTTTGATCTTGTGTATGCATTGTAGGCTATTGCTTTTTGTTCAGTTACTCTAGCACAATTATGGTCAAACCATTTAGGTGAATTGGATCTTTTACTGTACTTTTGATGAGGAATAAAAGTTTCCATTCCAATTTTTACAAAAATCTTGTATGTGGCTCAAGGTGGAGTGTGCATCATTAGAAAAGAAAGAGGTCCAGGGAATATCAATAAAGAAACCTTGAAGACCCTCCCAGTCTGCCCTATCGTAATGCCATTTAGTCACCAAAACAGGTTCAGAGTGGGAAGGTGTGGTAGGTGATAGACAGGTGGCCTGTATCAGACCGTGATCAGAAGATCCAAGTGGGGACCTCACTGTAACATCATAATTTTCTGAATTGGTTGTTAAAAATAAGTCCAGTAGGTGGGAATTATGATTAGGATTATCTGGTACACGGGTGGGTTGGTTGACTAGTTGAATGAGATTAAATGAGTCTGCAAATAGCTCACATTCAAGACCAGCATCATCAGTCCTGGCTGAATGAGTGAGCCATTCAACATTATGGACATTAAAATCACCCAACACAGTGATTTCAGAAGAAGCATTTAAGTTGAGGACACTGAGTTGTGAGGACAGAGAATCAAAAAGACTTTGCTCTGGAGGAGTATTTGGGGAACGGTAGATGCAACATATGTATTTAAATTTACCAGCAGAAATTAATTTGTATATAGAATAATCAAAATAGGGACAATTGAAACTAGTAACCTCCTCCAGGGCAATTTCAGATTTTGCGAAGCAGCATACACCACCTTTAGGTCTGAAATTTTGGAGCAGTTGATAACCTGGAAAATTAAATCTAGATGTGTCAGATGTGGATGTTACTTGAGTCTCTGTCAAAAAAAGGAGAGTAGGGGATTCTGCTTGAAGAAATTGGTGTACAGAGTTGATGTTAGAGTGAAGTCCCCTTATATTACTAAAGAAATAGCTGTACTGACAAGCAGCTTTGGGACGTTGCAATGCTCTTGACACAAAACGACGGATTTTCACTGGAACTAAGGGGGCCCTCCACTCGTCGTTGCTGACCTCACTGTCTTCACTCCGGACTGGCTCAGCCCTCCAGAAGAGGAGCTTCTGCATCGTCTTCTCCACATCTTCCACTGTCACCCTCTCTCTCACTTTATCCTATGCGGCAGGGGTTAACGCAAATGTGTCTTTTGTTATGTCTGCGGGTTACTCCGGCACACTCTGTATCAACAGGCGGAATCGTTGTGGTGCCAGAAAAGGTTCTAGGGTTGTCTCCTGACTTATAGGATAGGGAAATATGACAGGGAGTTGACAGGCTTATTCAGGGGCTTCGGGATGTGGAAATGTGTCTGGGCACGGATGGACCCCTTCCTCGTAGGTGGTCCAACTCTGTTGGGTGTAAGCAGGGCAGATAGAAGCCAGGGTAATTGGGGGTGAGGGACTGGGCGTGTTGAGATCACTCAGATCGTGCTCGATGGGAGGACTGGCAGGTTTGCGGGAAGCTGCCAGGGTGGGTGTGGACTAGAGAGGGTACCGCGGGCATTATTCCGTAATGCCTGACTGTGCCATGTCTGGCCCATTTATGGCCTCGGTTTTGTCTTGGGAACACCCGCCCAATTTGTTCACCAATTGGGAGCATGGGAGGTGTGTTCTGCTCTGTCCCATGCCCAATGGCCCGGGTATTAATGTTCTGTCTTCTGGGGTTCAACTCTTCCCATCTCTCCGGCTTCGTCACCGTCAAGCACTGACGCGGCTGGTCAGTTTCTGCCATGTCTGTGTGTGCTTCCTCCCTTAAGTCCATCCTGCTTCTCACACTTCTATTTATGGGGCTCTTACCTCGCTTGCTGAGGCCCCAACAAATTTAGTCAAACATATACAACCTTCTAACTAACTATGTATTTCTCTTTTCCACCAGTCCCGCCCCAGGTGGTGTACGGAGGGACGCGGGTGAGAGAGAGTGTGGTAATGATGGGCATGGTCAGCCTAGAGTGTCTCTTCCTAGCCCGCCCACTGTCACAAGTTACATGGTACCACCAGTCTAAGGAGCTCCAGCCATCAGATCCCTCCGCCACTATCACTACTGCAGCTACTGACGAGGTGAGGTACACAGATGACTAGATAGTTAGATAGAGAAAGAGATATATAGATAAATAGGTAAGAAATTGATAGATAGATAAATTGATAAATTTTAAAATGCACTTGCACGTGATCTTGCTCATATGTTCCCAACTTTGACTCCTCTGAATTCTCAACTTTATGGCTCAAACTATCCTGTCACTGTCATACTAAATATTTCTGTGCAGTCAATCTTTCCCCTAACCCTACTGACTCTCCCAAATTCTTTGAATATCAAAATTCTAAAGTGGAACACATTCCATCCATCTCTCCTTTCGCAGAAATCTCCATCTAAGGAGATTCCAACATTCACCACTGCCAATGGCTCTCCTCTCATTTCACTGACCAACCTGGTGAACAAACCTTCATCATTTCTATCTTAAATGACCTAGAGCAGTTAGTTCAGCAAGTTACACGGATCCCGGATTGCTTCGGAGATCACCCTTACATTCTTGACTTGTTTCTTACTTTTAACCCTTCCACTTATACTGTCGCTCTTTTCTCTCCTTTGAGCTCCTCAGACCGTAAACTTATCTCTGTCACCTGTGCTATCTCTCCGGTACGGCCACTCGATCCTCCCACCCGGCGGCGCTTGTGGCACTTTGGCACTGCCGACTGAGTTCGACAGTACTTCTTTGATTTCCCATGGAATTATTTTTTGCTTCCATGGCCGGAGACCCTTGGAAAGTGCTGAATGCATTACCGAGTTAATCGTCTCAGGCATGGAGGCATACTTTCCATTTTCTTTCTCCCTCTCCTCCCCTTTTCCACTTTGATGGCACTACCATCACTTCCTTCTCTGACAAAGCTGAACTCTTCATCCAAACTTTCGCTAGACTCCACCTTGGATGCTTCCGGTGCTATTCCTCCCTCTCCACCACCCTCTCTCCTACTTATGCCTAATATCCTAATATCTTACAAAGGGATCTCTTTCGACCCTCTCTGGGCCTAATACTAAGAAGGTGTATGGTCCAGATGATGTACCTCCTGTTATACTAAAAAACTGTGCCTCCAAGCTGACTCCCTGGTTAGACAAACTCTTCCGTCTCTGTCTCTCCTCTTGCTGGAAGTTTGCTTTCATTCAATCTGTCCCAAAGAAGGGTGACTGCTCTCAACCCTGTAACTCTCCTCCTACAAACCTGATATTCTATTCCTCACTGATACTCAGGTGTCTGAAGCAACTGGCAGCACCCCCTCCTCTGTATGCTCCGCATATCTCTATCCTAGTTTCAAAGCCAAAGGCGGATGTTGTGCATATGTGAACAACAAACTCACTTGGTCTCATGTTCCCGATTTTAACTCCTCTGAATTATCAACTTTGTGGCTCAAGCTGTCCTGTCATTCTCATGCTAAATATTAAATGTATGTGCTGTCTATCTTTCCCCTAACTCCATCTGTGCCTTTATCTTGAATTTCCTTTCTGGCCGTTCCATAGCTGTGGTTGTGGACAGCCATCGTTCACTTCCTCATCCTATCAACACTGGTGTTGCTCAGGGTTCTGTCATATCTCCAATTATCTTTTTAATTTTCATAAATGATCTCAACTGTACCTCCAGTCCTATCCATATAATGCTGATGACTCTACATTACACTATTCAGTTAGTTTTCCAGAACGCCCCATCAAGCAAACCCTCAAAAACAAACGTAATGAAGCCATAAAACACTTATCTTCTGATCTACCTACCATTTCCAATTGGGGCAGAGAAAACGTTGTTGCCTTCATTGCTTCCAAAACCCAATTTATCCATCAATCTACCCGTCGAGAACTCCCAGAGGACTATCCCTTATACTTCAACAATACAAAAATCAACCATTCATCTTCATTCATGCTAAGATTGGTATGCAGGATTCGAAACTGCATAATAAATCGTAGGCTTGTACAGTATTCTTTAACTGTCTTCGTGGTGCAATGCATAGTGTGTTGATTTTCGGTGTGAGCATCCTAGGTTCTAATCCCGGACTGCCACATGTGTTTGTTAATTTCATTAATCTATTATAGGAGTGAAGTTGGTTGATGGAGAGAACATATTAATTCATTAAGGTTCAGTAGTAGTTTATCAAGAGGCCTTCCCTAGGGTTAAGTGCCCCATTAATTACTATTTCCATTCACCTATGCATAGCCTCCGATAGTACAGTTGGGATATTGTACATGCTAAGATTGGTATGCAGGATTCGAAACTGCATAATAAATCGTAGGCTTGTGCAGTATTCTTTAACTGTCTTCGTGGTGCAATGCATAGTGTGTTGATTTTCGGTGTGAGCATCCTAGATTCGAATCCCCGGACTGCCACATGTGTTTGTTAATTTCATTAATCGATTTTAGGAGTGAAGTTGGTTGATGGAGAGAACATATTAATTCAGTATTCCTGGTGTCTCTTTTTCTTCTGATCTCCCTTAGTTATGTAGAGAAGATTAACCAGACCACTGAGCTCCATACGGAACTCTCATATGTCTGGCTCTGATCTCTCTTGGAAGGACCATGTTACCATTCTTGCCAAAACGGCATCCCAGAAGCTGAGTGTGCTCAACCGCCTCAAGGGGTTGTTGTTGTTGTCGTTCCCTAAGCTGCCTGGCCGAACAGCCCCGAGTCCCTAAGGAAGGCCATGGCCACGTTCGGGCTTTCCCACAGAGCTCTCAAGGAGTGCAGATTGTGTTGCTGGCGTAAGTAATTGTGTGAAATGCAGTCTTCTATGATGTGTTTAATGGTATGGGGTGCTGTGTTACATCCCGGGTAGGTGTCGACGACGGAGTCATCCAGTCTCTTCTGATAGCTCAGAAAAGCTGGATGGTGCCCGCATCTCAGCCTGGCCAGGTGGACTCTGTCCTCGCAAGGAAGGGAGGCTTCAGAAGGATGGATTTCGGGAGGTCGTGCCTGCAGATCCGTGTTGTCTATGAGTGATTGGATGGAACGGCGAGAAATATGAGTATGGATGTGCTTCTGGAAGCTGGTTTGGGGTGGGCAGGGAGGGAGAGAAGACAGTATTTGTGTGTGATACCGTGTGCTGGGTGTTGTTTTGATATTTCTTGGGGTCAGTGGGTGTGTTGCCATGTAGTGTAGTGTTGGTTCGTGGAGGCTGCTGCCAGGAATTGAGTGCCTCTCATGTCCAGATGGTCTTTGACTTTGAGGACTTTGGTTTCTTGATGTAGTTGATCTGTAGGTGTAGTAGCTGTGCAGCCTGTGATGATTTTTAGGGCATTATATTGAATAGTCTGTAAGGTCTTATGATGTGTTTCAGCTAGGTTCGAAGCACTGGCAGGGCTTGCGTATTCCATCACTGATCTTATGTATTGTTTGTATACTGTGGTGGTAGTCTCTTTGTTGTGTCCAAATTTTGTGTGGGCAAGTGACCGGAGGGTGTTAAGTCTGGGTGTCAGTTTCTTTTTCATGCACAAGTCATGTAATGTGTTGAGATAGGGTTAAAGGAGACGTGTTGCTGTGTCTAGGTCTTGGTGTGTGCATGTGAGTGTTATGTCGTCTGCGTAGGAGGCTATGTTTATATGGGGTGTAATGGGTGTATTTATATCATGCATGTACAGATTAAAGAGTGCGGGCGACAGGACGGATCCTTGTGGGACTCCATTTGGGAAACTTCTGATGCTAGATGACTGACTGGCAAAAGATATGTGTGCACATCTGCCTGCTAGGAAATTGGCCAGCCACCTTTTTCTGTTGTTGTGCATGTTTGTGTCGTAGATTTTGTTTGTTAGGTTGTGGCGGGGGATGGCATCGAAGGCTTTACTAATGTCGAATGTGGCAAATAGTGATCTGTGTGGTGGTCTGGCTGAGTTGATGCCTTCAAAAGCTCTTTGTGTAAGGTCTGTAGAAGAGTGTTTGTGGACTGCAGTGGCCTGAAGCCATATTGTGTTGGAGCTAGGGGTAGGGCGTGTGTAATTAGTTGTAGTACAAAGCGTTCTATGATTTTGGAGGGGGTGCAAAGGAGTGTGATAGGGCGGTGTGAGGAGGGTAGCGTGGGGTCTTTGTTGGGTTTGGGGAATGTGATGATGATACCATGCTTCCAGATGTCTGGTATTGTGTTGTGTGAATGACACTAGTTTGATATGTTAGTGAGTGCTTGTATGCCTTGTGGTCCCAGGTGTCTGAGGTGTATGTTGCTTATGTTGTCTAGGCCACAGGCGGGTGAGTGCTTGAGATTGTTGATGATATGCTTTGTCTGGTTGTTGGTGAAGGGTGCATAGTCAGGGTCTGTGGGGAATTGTCTCTTACGTCGGATGACACATCGGTCGTCTTTATGGGGTTTTAGGTGGCTGACATGAGATAAGTGATTAACCCTCTCACATCCGGACGCAATTTTTGAGCCTATTAGGGATACTTTAAATCCTTTGTTACCGTCAGGGGTATCTATAAACCTTTAGTTTGTTTACTTCAAGCTCTGCAGTTGTCTTTGAGTTAGCTGTGGGCAGAAAACTAATTTTGGAGAGGTAATTATAACAGTGAGAGTAATCTATTTCTTATTGCTAATCTAGCAACCTCTGCGTCCTATGGTCGTGAGAGGGTTAATAAGAGTGTTTGCTTGATGTTTACATGAAGGAGTAGAGTCTGTTGTTGTGATTGCAGCATGTGATTGTGCTGTGTTGCTGTTGGAAAGTGTGATGCTATTTAGTATTTTGTAGAGTTTTTTGGGGTTTGTTTTGTGGTCAAGTGTTTGAAGCAAGATTTTCCAATTTTAGTGTTTGTTGTTCTTTTATTTGGTGTTAATCTAGGTGTTGAGTGCTTGGATTTGCTGTGTGATGTCTTGTGTGTGGGGTGCTGGGGATTGTTTCAGTGTGTCGTGTTGTCTGATGAGGTTTTGAATTTCTGGTGAGAAGTTGGGGTTGTCTTTTTCTGTTACCTCTTGGAATGTGTTTCTTGTCAGCGTTTTGGATAGTTGTGTTGAATATGTGGACAGCATTGTTGATGTTAGTGATGGGGGGGCTGTTTAGGGTTTCAAAGTGTTGTTCTGTCTTGTTTGTGAAAGCTTCCCAGTTGGCTCTTTTATAGTTGGTGTAAGTGTATCTGTGGCTAGCTGGGGTGAGTCTGGTTTTGGTGGTGATAATGATCGGGAGGTGGTCGGAGCCTAAGGTTTTAACCACCCTCTAGGATGTTGTGGGGGCGAGTTCTGGGGAGCAAAAGGTGATATCTGGAGATGATGGGTCATAGAGGGCTTGGTGGGGAGTATGGGTATGTTGATGGATGTCATTGAGGATGAAGAGGTTATCTGATTGGCGTTGTAGGGCCAGCTCTCTGTCTGCGTCCGGGTTGTCGACAAACCAAGGGGTTCTTTACCCCTGCACAGCTTCTTGTGCTGTACAGGGGGTCAGTGAATCCTTTTCTTGAGTATTTTTCACATGTGTGTGAAGGATTCTCTCATACAGCACTCCTAGACAAAGAAGAAAATAAGGCCTTTTGTATCATTAACTCCCGTCCACTCACTAATTCTCTGCAATCTCTCTCTCTTAGCCGCAATGTTGCATCTCTCTCGCTATTCTATCTCTACTACAATAATCAGTGTTCCTCTGAGCTCTCTGTGTATACCACCTCCTCTAAGTAGGGTACGTAGTACCCGTCTTGCAACACAAACCCACCCCTACTCTTTGCAACTCTCCAACTCAGTGAACCGATACACCCAATTTGTCTTATATTCAACAGCTGAGCTCTGGAACTCTCTCCCTGACTCCATCTTTCCCTCATCCTATGAACTAAATTGCTTTACACTCTGTGTGTCCAGACATTTTGGCTCGAACATTCCTTGATTTGGCCCTGTCACTCTTTCAACTCTGGGGGAGGCACTCATAGCAGGCAGTTCTACCTTTTGCCTCCCTCATCCACATAAAGTACATCTTTAGAAGAGATTATGATATGAGAGGGGTGGAGAGGTAGGAATAGCACCGAAATCATCCAAGGAAGTGTTTTTAGCAAAAGTTGAACAAAGACTTCAGCTTTGTTAGAGGAAAAAGTGACAGTAGTGCCATCAGAGTGCAAAAGGGGAGAGAAAGATGAGGAAGTAAAATAGTTAGAGAGGCTTTTGGCTAGATGCTAGAATGCTTGGGAAGAGCTAGAGTTGGAAAGTTCAGAACATTTGTTATTGATGAAAGAGTTTTTGGTTAGTCAAACAGATTTGGCCTGATACTTGGCAGAAACATAAAGCACACGAGATTCTTGAATTTGAAGGTGATGGTACTGTTTGAATGCTTCCTCCTTATTGCGGACAGAAGTGGAACAATCGTGAGTAAACCATGATATTTTTGCATTAGACTGAGAGAAAGAAAATGGAATGTATGCCTCCATGCCTGAAAGGATTACCGTGCAGCGCACTTCGAGGGTCCCCGGCCATGGAAGCAAAAATAATTCCATGGAAAATCAAAGAAGTACTGCCGAAGAGCCTCCCAGTCGGCAGCACTAAAACGCCACAAGCGACGATGGCTGGGAGGATCGGATGGCCGTACTGGAGAGATTGGACAGGTAACAGAGATAAGGTTGTGATCGGCGGAGCCCAACAGAGAGAAAAGGTTTACAGGGTAAATAGAAGGATTAGAAGTTAGAAATAAGTGAAGAATGTTGGGCTGATCTCCAAGGCGGTCAGGAATTCGAGTAGGGTGCTGGACTAACTGCTCTAGGTCCCTTAGGATAGAAATGATGTAAGCTTGTTCACTAGGTTTGTAATTGTAATGGGAGGAGAGACAGTGGTGAACATTGAAGGCTCCTAAAATGGAGATTGCTGCAAAAGGAGAGATGGATAGAATGTGTTCCATATTATAAGTTATATAGTCGAAGAATTTTGGATAGTCAGTAGAATTAGGGGAGAGATAAACAGCACAGAAATATTTAGTTTGAGAGTGACAAGAGAGCTTTAGCCAAAGAGGTGAGAATTCAGAAGAATCAAAGGGGGGCCAGGAAAACCCCAACACCTCGCCTTTACCATTCTCCTGGCCTTTCCCAGACCAGGGGTGCGTGGCGGTCCGTGCTGTCCGTCCACGTCCAAGAAGTTCCGGACCTGGGCCAGTATCGCTGTTCCGTCCGTAACTCTCTAGGTACGGACCAACGGACCTTTGATGTGGTCGGTAAGTCACCAGTCAAAGTTGTGTGGGTACTGTACTGTAAAACACAACAAATAGATGCACAACAGATATAGCTAGTCAGTAGGTAATAGTCGTTTTCCATATTTAATACATTTGTTTTCACTTTGTTTTACATTATAATAAATGCACAAGTAAATGTTGCCCGTAATGAATTAAACATTAATAATGATACCTACAATGTGCAGAAAGGAATACTTTACACTGTGTCTTGCCGAGGTCTTCCTCTCAATTTATTTCCCATTGTTTGTGACTCACATATTCTCTTTGTAAGCCTTTCATCTTCCATTCGTTCAACATGTCCATGCTAGTATAGCACCCTTCTGTCCGTTCTGGCTGAAAGAGGTTCCTGTTTTCCCACTCTCCTATGAAGCCCTCTGAATCATAAGGGGACCAACCGACATTTTTTGAATTTCCAAGCCAAGCACGTGGCGCCATAGCCCAACTTCTCCCCTACACACTGGTAGTCGTTTGGTACCCTTAAGACGAAAACTGTAAGAGTGAGAGTCCTGAACGTTAAGGTAACTTTTTCGCCTTTCGGGAACACTCGCCAATATCCTGGAAAAAATATAACATGACACAAGGGGTCCAAACGACACTCAGTTAATCCCTCCATACTCTCACTCTCCCGTACGTAAAAGTACGTTCACTTACCCATACCCTTGTACTTACCTGTTAATTATTAACTACTTACCTGCCTTACCTGGAGTATGGAAATTGGAGGCTTGTGGGTGGGAATGATGGAAAATTACGTACACTACCCAATATCAGTGCATTATTATCGTTAAAGGAAAAAACTCGTGGTCAAAGTGCTGGTCAAATGATAGATTTTGGCCATTTTGGCCATTCAAAAAAGGGTATAATTTTGGTTTGGGTGTTTTTACTAAAAATATAGACGTGGAACCCCCTATTTTTACATGCTGGGATGAAAGAGTAGTGTCTCAGCTACCTTCAGTAAAAATATGAAGAGGGCACCTTACCAGGTTAAAGAGTTACACATATTTTGAACTGCCAAACTTTGACCTTGATTTTCTCAGAAGTAAGAAAATGGTGGTTGGTCCCCTTATGATTCGGAGGGCTTCCTATGTACTTCTCCATTTCTCAATCTGTCCCTCTGCTTCACTCCACACATACTCCTTAACCATTTCGCTGCGGGCATATTTCCGCCTTATATAGAGCTCATTCAGGCAGTCCTGATTGATTAGGCAAATGTCTGAATGAAAATAACCCTCTCAGACATATGACGCAATTTTGAGCCTATTGGGGATACTTTAAAGCCTTTGTTACCATCAGGGGTATTTAGAAACATTTAGTTTAGTTACTTCAACCTCTGCAGTTGTCTTTGAGTTAGCTGTGGACAGAAAACTAATTTTGGAGAGGTAATTATAAGAGTGAGAGAACTCTATTTCTTATTGCTAATCTGGCAATCTCTGCATCATAAATGCGTGAAGGGGTTAAATGTATTCAGCCGAAAACTAGAAGAAAATAGCTTCAAAATGACACCAAAATGAGCTTCATAGGTCTCGGGGTTCACCCGCAGCGCTACCATAGACATTCGCTAAAATTAGCAATTATCACTAATGTCACGCTACATTTGCCTTTGGCAGCACTGTATATTTCGCGAGCCTCTGACTCAGAGCCCTCAGTGCCGCAGCAGCCTGGCTGGGAGAAAGATGTGTGGCCTGTCGTGCTCCCGCTCCCTCGCACTCGATTTTACAGGCTTTAAGAGGCTTTAAAAGCCTGCAAATTGCTGTAATTTGCCATGGCGTTTGGGAACGTCTCCCGCAGGGAAAGGGTTAAGTAGCGCCTCTCCATCGCATCCAACCTTCTTTTCTCGTTTCCCATGTTTCAGCCCAATACATCACTGTTGGTACAACTATCCCTTGGCACATTGCACTCATAGCTTTCATTCAGAGATTTATCACCTTCTACATACTCCGCATTGCTCCAAAAACTTTCCTTCCCTCACACACTCTCTGTCTTACCTCCATATCTGCACATGCGTCCTAGGTTATCACTCTTCCTAGACATTTAAAACAGTCCACTTGTTCCATATTTCCTTATTCAGTTGTACATTTAAATTCACCCTGCGAGCATCTCTATTTACACACAATCACTTTACTTTTATTGACATTCACCCTCTGCTTCTTCCTCACACATACCACAGCCAACTCTTGTATTACTCGCTGCAGCTTATCAAAATCCGCCACTAGTGTTGTATCATCAGCAAAACAGCAACTGATTCCATTCCCAATCACCACCATTATTTCAAACTAAATCCAATCCTCTACCCATAGATCTCTTTTTCACATCCGTCACCACACCAACCCTATGTTCATTAAACAACCACGGTGATATTACACAACCCTGTCGCAGACCTACATTTACCTCAAACCATTCACTCATCTAATGTCCTACTCTAACAAACGCTCTGATCTCTTCATAAAATCACTTGCCTGCTCTTAACAAATGTCCTCCAATTTCGTAAATGCTTAGCACCTTCCTCATTACTTCTCTATCCACACGATTATACGTTTATTCCAAATCCATAAAGCCCAAAATACCTCCTTACTTTTCACTAAACACTCCCCCATATCTGTCTTACTACAAACATATAATTCACACACCCTCTTTGTCTTCTAAAACAACACTGCTCTTCTCTTATTGCACCTTCTGTACCCTTTAATGTTCTCTCTATCAACACTCTGCAATATAGCTTTCCAACAACTGATAGTAAACTAATACCTCTATAACTTGAACACTCCTGCCGGTTTCCCTTCCCCTTATACAAAGGCAGAATACATGCACTCCTCCATATACAGCACTCCTCCATATACAGCACTCCTCCATATACAGCACTCCTCCATATACAGCACTCCTCCATATACAGCACTCCTCCATATACAGCACTCCTCCATATACAGCACTCCTCCATATACAGCACTCCTCCATATACAGCACTCCTCCATATACAGCACTCCTCCATATACAGCACTCCTCCATATACAACACTCCTCCATATACAAGCACTCTTCCATATACACCACTCCTCCATATACACCACTCCTCCATATACAGCACTCCTCCATATACAGCACTCCTCCATATACAGCACTCCTCCATATACAGCACTCCTCCATATACAGCACTCCTCCATATACAGCACTCCTCCATATACAGCACTCCTCCATATACAGCACTCCTCCATATACAGCACTCCTCCATATACAGCACTCCTCCATATACAGCACTCCTCCATATACAGCACTCCTCCATATACAGCACTCCTCCATATACAGCACTCCTCCATATACAGCACTCCTCCATATACAGCACTCCTCCATATACAGCACTCCTCCATATACAGCACTCCTCCATATACAGCACTCCTCCCAATACAGCACTCCTCCATATACAGCACTCCTCCATATACAGCACTCCTCCATATACAGCACTCCTCCATATACAGCACTCCTCCATATACAGCACTCCTCCATATACAGCACTCCTCCATATACAGCACTCCTCCATATACAGCACTCCTCCATATACAGCACTCCTCCATATACAGCACTCCTCCATATACAGCACTCCTCCATATACAGCACTCCTCCATATACAGCACTCCTCCATATACAGCACTCCTCCATATACAGTACATATTAATCTACCTTTAGTCTGACGCCAGTCCAAAATTATTTCAGAACATTTCAACACGTTTGATAATTTCTTTATCAACATTTGCCGGGCTTCGTGTACATCCGTCTTAGGAGTATGATGCAACATACAAATTAAAACGTTCTATGATTTATTATAGATGAGGATATTAAAGTAACACCATAGGGTTGAATATAATTATGCATGCAAGTCATTGGACTATAGGCTTTAAATCCTAATGCAGTATTGTAAAATACATTGTATACAACATACATCTGTATACAACATACATCTGTATACAACATATATCTGTATCAAATACATTGTATACAACATACATCTGTATCAAATACATTGTATACAACATATATCTGTATCAAATACATTGTATACAACATACATCTGTATCAAATACATTGTATACAACATATATCTGTATCAAATACATTGTATACAACATACATCTGTATCAAATACATTGTATACAACATATATCTGTATCAAATACATTGTATACAACATACATCTGTATCAAATACATTGTATACAACATATATCTGTATCAAATACATTGTATACAACATACATCTGTATCAAATACATTGTATACAACATACATCTGTATCAAATACATTGTATACAACATACATCTGTATCAAATACATTGTATACAACATACATCTGTATCAAATACATTGTATATAACATACATCTGTATCAAATACATTGTATACAACATACATCTGTATCAAATACATTGTATATAACATACATCTGTATCAAATAGGTACCATGTTTAGTACATTCACTCAACACTAATGTATCGACTTCACTGCTTCTAGTATGTTTATCTTTTGATATTGAAAGGAAGTTAGGTCCCTAGACCTCTATTAAGGAAGTTAGGTCCCTAGACCTCTATTAAGGAAGTTAGGTCCCTAGACCTCTATTAAGCTTTACAAATACACCCCGAAGAATCCCCTTCGAGATAAATTTGTAAACTTTTTTATAGAAAAATTTCCCGGCTAAAGGTCGGTTCCTCCTACATTAAAGGCTCGTTATCGCTCGTCAGAAAACAACGATGACTAAATAGGGTGAAAGGTTTTATAATCGCCAAACTAATGAGGCAAATGTCTTATAATTGCATAACTAATGGGGCTAAACATGAAGGAAAAGGTGGTCCAGAAAAACAAATATTTCCCCTTAACACCCAACATGCCACATTCTATTTGCATAGCCTAATGAAATATGTCAAAGAAAATGTTGAATCTGTCGGTCTGTTGTTACTCGCACTTCCATTGTCCACTACCCAGCCTTCCTCCACTGCTGTACTAAAGGGGCAGGTACCTGGGTTTTTTTTTTCCCTCATATTTAGTCTCATTAGCTTTGGTATTTTAAGCAGTTCGCTCCATTAGTTTGACGATTTTATGTTCTTGCGACCCATTTCTTTGACAATATAAAGACCTATCCTGCCATTTAGATGTTGATTTTTTCCTGGCGAGCGATAGCGAGCCTGTAATTCTAGGAGAAATGGATTTTGGCTGAGACAATATTTGTTTTCTACCGAAAATTGTACAAGTGTATCTAGAGGAGGGGTCTAGGAATTGTTATATTAAGCTTGATGGAGTTCTAGCAAGGTCCCTATAAAATATAAACATAAATTATTAGTAAATAAACCAAAAACTAATCACTACCCCACTAAGTCATTTTCGAACTAAATAATCATTTTACTTTGACACCACATCTCTGAAAATATAGCCATGTGAATAGAAATTAAAACACGTTTGTGTATATATATATATTCTAAAATTGAGTTGTCATTATACTATGACTAATTAGGTGAATGTCAGGGTAGGTGTGGTGGAGTGGTCTTGCCACTGGCCTGGTAATCCAAAGGTCCCGGGTTCAAATCCCGATGTATCAATGGGAAGATATTATTGGGATGGAATTTGTGCTGTACCTAGTATCAGTGCATTACCACAAGCCCACCGAGACGTCAATAAAATACCCTCATTGTTCCCTGATTAAATTGCAGTGTATGAATATTCCCATATTCAAAATATGCTATAGGGGTGCAATGCCTGGTGAGTTATCTGCTCAACAGGTGGCGTTGTGTGTGTGTAAGTGTGAGAGTCCGAGTGTAGGGGGTGAGCCAGTGAAGCACGGGAACGAGGTGGCTTCAGAGATGGGGTCGTTTCGGGCCATGAGTGAGCACCGTGCCTCATGTGAAGGCAAGATGGCAGGTGCTCGTTGTACTCTACGTGCTTCACATGTCTCACTCCCTAGACTGGAACAAGACCTCACAGGCTTCACTGTTCATTGTAAAGCGGTGAATGTTAAGGCTCTCAGCCTATGCCCGAGAGGAAGTAAGTTGGAATATAGAAAAAGAAAAAAAACAATTTGCTTATATTTTCTGAAGCTTTATGAACATTATAGTAACAAATATGTCTGTAGTTGATTATGGAAGTATTTCTACTAAATGCTAACCAGGCTTCATACTTAAATTGCTAGATATCAAATTAGTCATTAAAAAACTTGGGCATGTGTGTTAAATAGATGGTAATTCCTACTGACACGATGGCCACAGCACATATCATTACAGAACCATCAGATAAAGCTTGTTTTCACTTAATTGTTGCTTATCTTCTGTCCTTACCACTTTTTCCCTGCACCACTTAAGTGTTAACCACCGCACTGTATCTCGTCCTACTGACAGAGATCACCACCACCACAACTACCACCACCAGCACTACCACCACCACCACCACCATCACACCATCCAAGTCACCCACTCACCAATCCGGCTACCAAGATTGGTCCCAGTCCCCGTTCGTTCCTGTGTGGCACATCCTGGGTGAGTGATGTTCATACTGTGTTGTTGTTGTTGTTGTTGTAGTTCCCCAGACTGTCAGGCCGAGCAGTCCCCAGACCGTTTGACGAAAGCCGCGCGAGATGCTCAGTCACCCGAAGAGGCCAGGGTGATATGAGATCTGTCTCTGAGAGGGCAGCTGGGGAGGGGATCATCAGCTCACGGGCTTGCATCCCCGGGCCAATGCCCCCACCGTCTGCACCTCACGAACATTTGTCAGTAGCTGTACATGCACCTTTATGGTTTAGTAAGGATGTGTACCGCTTCCTTTATATTGTGTCCTTATTGTTTGTGCTTGTGTAGTGTCCTTTATTGTGAATTGTTTATTGTGTACTAGAGGTATCTTTGAGCTTAAGGGCAGATTTCCACTTGAGGGATTTTTCTTTGAACCTCTTTTTCCCTTATGTTTAGCCCTATTGCTTTCGAGATTTTCAGACGTTCACCCCATTAGTTTGGCGATTTTAAGAACGTTCGCACCATTTATGTCAATTTTAAGACCTTTTGTGCCATTTAGGTATCGCTCGCCTATAATTTTAAGTGGAATCGGGACATTTTCTATCGAAAATTATCCAAATTCACCTTGAAAGGGGGTCTAGTGGGTGTAATTTTAAACTTAATGGAGGTCCAGGGAACAGACTAAAAACCTCCCCCTAAGTTAGGAAAGTATACGTTAGGTAAGGAAATAATATGGTAGAATAGGTCATGCTAAGCCAAGTACTGTCGGTTAGGTTAAACTAGTTAGCTTCAGTTAGCTAAATTCATTAAACAGAGTAATTAATTCATCTCCATTTATTCACTTTTCCATAATTGTACTTGTTAACTCATATTATTCTTAATAATTTGTATTGTTCTATATGTTTGGACCCAGTTGTCCTAGAACCGCTTATGTCTGGGAACCACAGGGAGTATTACTGTATTAGGATCTGCAACCAGAACCTTCTTTATCGGTATCAGTATTACCATATATACTTGTATGGTGTATGCTGGTTCAAGGTGACAAACAACATGGGAGTCTGACCTACCACTATTATGGAACTCACTAACAAGATCAGTTAATTGATGTAAGATCTCTATGATATTTGTCACATGCATATAAGTATAGCTCACACTGCTTCATCCAATAAACTAACATATATACTAACATATGCATGACATTAATTTAGTCTTTAGTCCTGAAGATCTTTAGAACAAGTGGCTCGGAATACTCATGTGGGACCTCAAAAACAAGGGCTAAAATATACAGCAACTCCTTTAACACCTTATTAGCGGGCTAGGCGGTTTATTTATATGTACCGCCCAGCGGGATGTTTTTAGCCAAAATAGGGCTGTTTACGTGATCATTTTCATGCCTAAATAAGACCCAGAGCGTAAAACAAGTATCTATCCCTGAAAGGGCATAAACAGAGCTTTCCAATGACACCATAACGATCCTTTTATGATGGCTAGTTTTCTTGCAACAACCGCGCAACGCGAGTGCAAAAAGCATGTAATTCGGCACTTTCCCCATACAATTCCGTATATAGCGAGTGAGAGAGGGAGGGAGGAGGTGGGATTCGTGTCAGTAGGTTCGCCGCGGTGGTCTGGAGCAGTCATACGCTCGCTACTCTCCTGCCACCACTTGTCTCTCTCTCTCAGCAACATTACATAAGAACATAAGAAAATGGGAGTCCGCAGAAAGCCGATTGGCCCAAGCAAGGCAGATCCCTGTCCCACACAACCCCAGCTCAATCACAAAGCCCAACTATAGGCTCAACACTCCAATACCCCGAGGATTATCCCACCAAAACGGCCAGAGATTAACGCAGGATTATGGGGGTATGCAGAGTGCTGATTGGCCCAACCCGGCTGATCCCCCTTCACACCCAACCCTTCTCGTCCATATGCTTATCCAATTTTATCTTAAAGCTCCCTACCGTTTTAGACCCCACTATAGCACTTGGTAGTCCATTCCACCCATCTACAACTCTGTTTCCAAACCAATATTTGCCTATATCTTTTCCGAAACGAAATTTATCTAATTTGAAACCATTGGTACGAGTTCTTTCGCTATCACTGAGCTTTAGTACATTTGTCATGTCCCCTTTGTTAATCCCACTAACCCACTTGAACACCTCTATCATATCCCCTCTAACTCTGCGTCTCTCTAACGAATGTAAACCTAATTTCTTCAACCTTTCTTCATACGAAAGATTTCTAATATTATGGATCATTTTTGTCATTCTACGCTGTACTCTCTCCAATGAATCTATGTCCATTCTGTAATAAGGACACCAAAATTGGACAGCATAATCCATATGGGGTCTCACTAATGACAAGTAAAGTTTTAAGATAACATCAGCAGTTCTGTTACTCACACTCCTAGAGATGAACCCGAGAATCCTGTTTGCCTTATTACGAACGCTTATACACTGTTTTCTAGGCTTCAAATCATTGTTAAAATGATTGCGAATCATGATTTGCGTAATAATTGTTAAAATTATAACGTGCTGAAATTGCCACACGACCTATGTCGAGCGCCGCCAGATAGTCCAGATTTATTATACTCGACTTATGTTGCGCCCCGACACTTAGGGGTTAAGATCACTGCATCACCCCAGCTTTCAGAATTTCCCCAGAAATCGCACATAATCAGTATCTTCCCACCCCTTCAGTCAAATCACAGCCTCATTTAGCTCAGCAAGAGAGAGAGAGGGTCTTTCATTGATCACAAACCGAGGACTGGATATTTTGTATTGGTTTTAATTGTTTACTCGGAGAGCTAAATAAGATGCAATATTATACTTGATAATTATAGCTACTCTATATAGCTAAATAAGATGCAATATTATACTTGATAATTATAGCTACTCTATATTTACACTTTATAATGGCAGACGATCTTAAGCAGTTTATACAATTGTTTTGCGCTATTTGGATAATATAATACCTTGAACAATTAAGATATATTCGAATTATTGCTTTGCATTTTACTTGTTCACAGAAGTTTAATTTAGTCAACATAGGCCGCATAGCTGTATATATATATACTCTCTCTCTCTCTCTCTCTATATATATATATATATATATATATATATATATATATATATATATATTGATATTAGTGTAGCCAGGGAGGATATTTTCTTTCAGGCAGGTGAGATTAAAATAATAGGCACAGTTTGCATTATTGAGTTTTTTATTGATACTCTCAATTTTTTGTATAGTATTTCTGGCATTTTCAGGAAGTTGGTAAAGGAGGTTTGCAAATGGTTCCGACGTTTCAATGGGCGCAGCCATCATTATCAAGGAGAAGTGAAGTTAGAAGGTGATAAGTCGAGTTTATATAGGCGATAGAAGATCAAGAGAGGGATTATTGTGTGCTAACTGCACGCTGGTTGGCTAACCTAAGACTAGCTCTGGTAGGCTGGCCGGACGCGGGAGTGGGCGGGGCCTCTGCGTCATTCGTCTGCGTGTGTGGAGGGGGCATTCCTGGGGGCATCATGGGGGCCTCGCTGTGGAAGGGCGTGCCGAGGGTAGGATCTGGCTGTATTCCACCTGTGTGTTTAAAGTAGGTTGGTATGTTTGTATATATATAGCTTCAAGAATGAATAGGCGGCGTGAGTCTATTTCTTTATCAAGAATAGAGGTGTGTTTATCTAAGTCGGGTCTGGTGAGTTCCTGATGGTGTGGGGATGTGTGGTAGTGGTCCTTGATAGCTCTGGCTTGAAGGTGGAAGGTAAGGCGACGTGACAGACGAGTCCTTGTCAAACCGACATAAGTGTGAGGTCCACAGTCCTCACTGTTACAGGTGTGTCGGTATATGACATGGTCCTCTTGTGACGGTTTCTTTGCGGTAGCCGGGCTGTTGCGAATGACTAGTTGTGATGTTTTCCTCGATTTGTAGTATATGGTGAGTTTAAGGTGTTGGTCAGGGTTCGTAGTTTTAACGTTGTTGCTGATAATGTCTCTCATTATGTTTTCGTCTGTCTTGTGATCTGAGGACATGTGGTTTTTATAATAGATTTTTATGTATTCAGTGTTTGTATTAGTAGGCATGTCGTTTTTGTACCATGTTTCAAGGTGTTTGTTGATGGTGTGGGCGATGTCCGAGTTACTGTACCCACTTCAGTTCTCCTTGATAATGATGGCTGCGCCCATTGAAACGTCGGAACCATTTGCAAACCTCCTTTACCAACTTCCTGAAAATACCAGAAAAACTATACGAAAAATTGAGAGTATCAATAAAAAATTCAATAATACAAACTGAGCCTATTATTTTAATCTCACCTGCCTGAAAGAAAATATATATATATATATATATATATATATATATATATATATATATATATATATATATATATATTGACTTATGTCAATCAATTACCAGCTAATTATCACAAATACAGCATCATCACTCTTCCAGACACTACCTCCATAAAGGGTCTTATAACCACTCCAGCCCTTCATGAGAGCATGAATGAATATTTTGAAACTTTAATTCTCAATTACTCAGATAACATACTTAGTATTAAAAGTGGTACCAAGATTATGGAAGCAGAAGTTTTCCCTTTTATTTTTAACGACCAAAGCTTACCAGTTAGTAAAGACCTTGTCATTAACGCAGCTATTAGCAAGGATGAATCAGAGACTAGGTCACAAATAAAATCTCTAATTAATGATCTTGATTTTGAGGACTACACTGAGAATCTTGTGAGTTTGTTGTGCACGTATAAAGAGGCAGTTATGTTACATAATGAAGATCTTGGGTTTTGTGATGTGCTTCAACACAAGATCATATTACGCAACTCGGAGACTAATCCCCATATACTGTCCTTCTTATAGGTTAGCTCACGCTCAGACACAGAATCTCAAGTCAAGGCTATGTTAGACCAACAAGTAGTCTCTCCCTCATCCAGTCGTTGGAGGAGCCCTATATTCCTAGTGCCTAAGCGGAACCCCAACGAGTGGAGATTAGTGGTGGACTTCAGGAAGTTAAATGACGCTATCATTGAGGAGAAATTTTATATGCCCTCCATCAATGAAGTGACTATTAATTTGAACTCTAGAAACAAATCTTCTCTACCAAAACTTTATCTTCTCTAATATGGACGATTTCCCGTCAGCTTTCAGCACTCCCAGTGGTACTTAAGTATTCAATAGACTCCTCAAGGGTTAAAAACTAGTCACCTTTTTCCAACGGCTCATGTGTCACATTCTTGCAGGCCATTTGGGCAAAGATATCCAAATCTACATAGATGACATCATTATAATGTCGCCTGATATCAAATCTCTCCCTTGAAAGCCTAGGAAAGATCAAAAACTAAAGGATGCAGGTTTAAAGGTAAATTAAAAAAAGTGTAAATTCTTAAAACGTAGTGTGAATTTTTCGGTCATGAACTTTCTGCAGATGGCATCAGAACAAAGACCGATATCACATAAGCTATACATGAATTTCCCCAACCTGAAGATGTGACACAACTCCGCCAATTCCTTGGCCTAGCCGGGTACTACCGTAGTTTCATCTCCAAATTTTCGGAAAAAGCCAGTCCCCTTTTCAAACTGTTAAAAAAGGACGCTGAATTTGATTGAAAGAATCCGAACAAACATCATTTGACGAGTTGAAGCATCACCTGTAATCCTCCTTGCCTGTCTTACCCCGACTATACTCAACCTTTTATTATCCACACCGACGCGTCCTATAGCGGTATTGGAGCTTGTTTAATGCAAAAAGACAGCCGCGATAAATTTCAACCTTTAGCCTTTGCCAGCAGGACTCTTAAACCTGCCGAGAAAAATTACTGTGTCACTGACATTGAAGGAGCCGGTCTAATCTGGGCTCTTCAGACATTCAAAGACAAAATCCTTAACTATGACATTGAAGTGTGGACGGATCACAAGCCTCTAGTTGATCTGTTTGACAACAATAATATGTCTGGTAGACGCGCACGGTGGAAGTACATATTACAAAGTTTCAACCCTAGGATACTCTACATTAAAGGTCACAAAAATGTCGTAGCGGATGCTCTCTCTCGTAATCCGGTACTTTGTGCACATTTAAACACGATGACTTTAGCTAATGAAGACATGTCCACAGCTCAGAGAGGTGATCCCAAGTTGTGTGAGATCATTCTTGCTCTAGAGAATAATGAAACTAACCAACACCTAGAAGATTACACTCTAATTGATAACACGCTATTTCGTAATCAACTCATCAAAGGCAAACATCAACTTGAAAGGAACATTCTGCAGTTAGTTGTACCCAACAATAAAGTAGAAGAAATACTCCCTCATCTTCATGGTTCTAAATTTGTCGGTCATCCTGGCAAAGAAAGGGCTATGCTCATTGCTCAAAAACAATTCTACTGGAAGTCCATGAAATCTGACATAGATAATCACATAGACGCTTGCGAGAACTGTGCCAGAATTAACCCTAAGCTTACACCCCAAGCTAATATCAAAACTTATCCTGTCCCAGAGAAACCTTTCCAGTTGATTGCCATAGACCTTTTGAAAATTGTTAAGACTAACAGTGGTATGAATCTTCTCGTAGCCTCGGATCATTTCTCTAGGTACTCCATTCTCTCTCCCATACCTGATAAGGAAGCCAATACTATCGTTAAAACTCTTGTAAATAACGTGATTTGCAAATACCCCTCACCTAAATTTATTCTTTCAGATAATGGCGGGGAGTTTGTGAACGAGACTATGTCTAAGATATGTGATGAGTACGGGATAGAGCACATCAGGGTTGCCCCTTACTCACCACAGAGTAACGGCCTAGTTGAGAGAGCTAACCGTAAAATACTCCATGAATTGAAAAACATTTGTCTTGACAGGGATCATGAAATTTGGGACGAATTTATCCCCTTCGTGGAATGCACTATGAATTCTCTGTCTAATATCTCCACAGGTGAATCCCCTCATTTCATTTCATCGTGTTTGGAGAAGACAAACACCTACCCCACATGCTCAATGCACAGATTAAACCCATATATACTCAGGATTTCATAACTCATCATATAAACACCTTTAAAAGAATTCATAAACAAGTCATGAATAAACTAACCTTAACCAAAGAACAAATGATAAAAAGCAATCACAAATCTAATAGACAACAAAAACTGAAACCTGGAGACATTGTGTTCTCAAGAATTCACGACAGGGCTGATAAACTAGACCCTCTGTTCGAAGGCCCCTATCGTGTGATCAGTATTCGCCACAACATTGCAGTCATTAGACATCTGGAGAAAGGTAAAGAATCCAGGAGTAGCATTAACCACCTCAAATTAGTGCACAGAAACTTAAACTGTGTCCAAGAAAATTTGGACAGAGATATCATACCCATCAACCGATCCCCTGATAAAATCCTACAAGCCCCGACCCATGATTATAATCTTAGAACTAGGAGTGTAAACAATGTTCTAGTGGATTATACTTCTATAACTCAACTTCTGTTTCAGAATAATATTAAACCTAATATCTTCTACTCATAATACACCAAGTTTGCCTATATATCTATTTATCTATGTATTTATCTTGTGAATATATTTAGTGTACTCTTGGCCAAATTGTTGTCCATTATTTATTTTTGCATAGATATTTCATATTTAGATGTGGCTACTCCCAGCGTTCGCATTATCTAAAAGCGTTCGCATTGCTCCTTGTGTTCACTTTACTCCCTGTGTTCACATTACTCCTTGTGTCTGCATTATTCATAGCGTTCACATTTATCTCAATTTGTACTCAAATTTTACTCCTTTAAATCTCCAACTCCAAATATTATTTACACTCCCAAGTAATTTTTTGTTTTACTCCTCTATAATATTTACTGTTATTTTTATACTCCTTTTAAACCCCCAGGAAGACCAAGGTCAGAATCCAAACGAGCTAGACTTAGAAACAAGAGAGGACTTATTGATGCAGGAGGTTACCTGTTGTCTTCTCTCTTCGGGACAGCTACTGAAGACCAAGTGAACGCCATCGCTGATAAAATCGGTGAAGTAGAAAATACCCTCAGAAGCCAAGAAAAGTTAGTGGAGATCCAAATAGACACTATTAATGAAATCTCTACTCATGTTAACGACTTACAATCTCTCATGAGTAAAGCGGAATCTTCCATTAATGAACTCTCTGATATTACCTCATTTCTTGAAAACATTCTAGAAATCTCTACCCAACTTGACAACATTTATTTTATCTCTATGAAATTAGAGTCAGACTTTAGTAGACTCTTAAACGCCCTCAACGATGCTGAACACGGTATAGTGAGCTCAGATCTTCTTCCCTTGAGTAGTCTGAGGAAAATCATCACTCAGGCCGGCAATGACTTCCGCCTCTTACCAGTGTTCCCGCTTGACCAAATTGAACTATTATATGGATATATATGTATTATATGTATAACTATGAATATATGCTTATTATTCCATTTGCATCATCCATCTCCTTCGCCCATTACATGATCACTCCTTTCCCCTTTTTCCTCAACAATCAATTAGTTTCTTTGGACAACTCCTTCAGCAACTTGTTCATCTCCACTTCCGAGAATCACCACGCCTGGTTGGATGATTATTCATTCTCTACTCTCTGTCACTCCCCTATTATATCCCAGGCCATTTGCCCAGCCTTTGCTCTCAAGTTAATCCCCTTCCATGCTGATGGCTGTGCTAGTGCCTTGATTCACAATGATTCCATTATAGAACATTGCCAGTTCAAGGAAGTTGCTAAGAAACCCTTCTATCATGCTCATGTGTCTCACTCTCATCACCTTTATTTCCCTTCTGACACTACCATCTCCATCTCCTGTCAGAATGATATTCCATCTTCTGATCAGGTAATTTCTGGTCTCATCATTATACCTGACACTTGCTCTATCACCTCTTCCAAGGTAACCATTTACCCCACAAATTACCACCTTACTGAACTCTATCAACTATACAACGTGAACGATATGTTTCTCACTCTCCCAAATATCTCAGCTAATATTACTAAACTTCACATCAACTCACCTGATTTAAAAACCCTTCAATTGATCAACAAGTCAATTCTACCTATGGATTTTGTTAAATACTATCACCCTTACATTGCCATCCCAGCGATTGGTACTCCTATGCTCATTATCATCATCATCCTAGATGTCTCTTGGTTTGCTCTTTCTCGCCTGAATCTTCGCATTGCTGCTCTTGAAGCCTACGCGAGGAATAGAGCACTTTAAGTTCTTTCTTTATTTTTTTTTTAATATATTTCTTTATATGTATATATATTTATATCGTCAGTGGAACAGCTTAGGGTATTATTTCTTTCCACTGTCAGATGTTAATTTGTATTACTATGTAAGTTTACACCTGCCATGTGTTATATATAGCAGTTGTAATCTTCTCCTTATACTCAACTATATATTTATATTATTTAACATAAACCTTTATTCTAATTTGTTGGTAGCTCACACCCTTGATCTAGGTCTAATGGACAATTTTGATACGGTGTGATGTGTCAACAGACTAGTCATTTTTTTTTTACTATAGTTGATCATGGTGAGATCAATTCTTTTACCCCCCGGCGAATGTAGTATGACATTATAAGCCCTGCATATATATTGCTATACATATATCTCACTGCTTATATGCCTTTATCTCTGTAACTTTTAAACTCTCAACATTCTTATTAAACATTCTTCATTTATTGAACTCCCTATAACTTTATCTATCTCTTTAACATGTAATATATTTGTTGTTACTTCCACTCAAATCAACACCCATTTCCTCTGTAAATGTAAACTGTATAAGGTATTTATCCGGTCCTACGTCATACCAGAATGCTGAGTTGATGCTGTGTTGCTTCAGCATCCTTGAACCCAGTCGATGCCTTCTTACTCAGGCATCTTCAGTTAGACTTCAACAGACCTCAGCCAGAGAGAGTCAGAGCTCTTTACTCCCTCTAGACTCTAGACTCAGACTCATCCTCTATAGCCAAGCTCCTATATCCCCTAGATATATTAGATCACACAAGTCATATATCACCTTGCTCCTAAGGCTTTTATTACAAGCCTTATCTTATATCTGTACTTATATACCTGTACGTTTATACTTATTATCACTTATCCAATAATTAATGTGTTGTGTTATTACCTATAATCCCCTATATACTTAACATATTATATATATATATATATATATATATATATATATATATATATATATATATATATCTATATATATATATATATATATATATATATATATATATATATATATATATATACTGTATATATATATATATAATAACATTGAAACAGTCGTTAACTTATATATTTATTTATTTTGTGTTATTACCAGTATATACATTTGTATTAGTTTCCTCCCTAGACCTCTATCAAGCTTAAGCCTTCCCACCCGGGCAGCATTTTAAAATGACACCGCGGCAGATGGCCAGGAGCCCGGGTGTCATTTTAAAATCCGTAAGCTTGAAAGCCTATTAAGCGTGTTTTGAAAGCCGTGCGTCCGACGCATGTAAACAAAGCCTGTCTTTGCGACACCGCACCTCCGCAAACAAGAAGAAGAGTCGGAGCTTGTTATTGTGTTGTCTGCTAGAACAGATTTAGTGTTGAAAAGTGTCTGATATTGCTAACATTGCATCGAATCTCTCTCAACGGAAATTGTCATCACAACTGAACCAGTTGACCTAGAGAGCTCTACTCGACGCCAGTCTACAGATACGAAACAGCACTACGTTTTGAGATGTGTGCAAATTCTCTAGCAGTTAAAATAACAAAGATATGGCTAGCCTATTACGACGTTTTTCGGCCATATCCCCCGGGCTCTCAGTGCTGTCATTTAGATAGGCTGCCCGGGCAGGAAGGGTTAAACAAATAAACATCACAAAGGCCCCCCCCTTTCGAAATACATTTGTAAACATTTTCGGTAGTGGCCAAAGGCTGGTTCCTCCAAAATTTCAGGCTCGCGACAACACCTAAATGGCACGAAAGGTCTTAACATTTACATAAATTGGCGATAATCATAAAATTTGAAAACTGATAAGGCTTAACATGAAGGAGAAAGGGATTCGGAAAAAATTCAAATACTTCCCCATAAAGTTCGGTCAGTAAGAAATTACCCAATGCAACTATGTTGAAAAGAAAACTCTTGGAGAAAATATAATGTCAATATATATATATATAACATTACAAAAATTTTGATACGCCCTGCGATAATATTCATGTTAGGAATTGTACCTAGCTTGTATAATAGTATGTTAAATCTGAATGACTACTGTATATAACTTTTAACACCATCAGTGTAGGCATATTCACGCTATAATAGGGCTCATTCAGGCACTCCTGATTGCTTAAGGAAGTGCCTGAATGAAATTATATGTTTGCAGCAAAATCCTAGAAGAAAAGAGCTTTCAAATAACACTAGAATGAGCACTTTAACGTGCGGGGCTTACTCGCAGCATTACTACAGACATTGGCAATATTCGCTAATAATTTGCAATGTCGCGCTACATTTGCCTTTGGCAACACTGAATATATCTCGCAAGACCCCACCACAGACCCTCAGTGCCGCGGAAGACATGCCGGAGAGAGGACGGGTGCCTGCTACGCTCCTAATCACTCACACTCGTCTCCTCAGGTTTTAACTGGGGAACGGCGAGAACACTCTTAAGAGGTTTTGGTGGGTGACGGCAAGCACACTCTTAAGAGGTAAGGCCTAAAAAAAGACTTTTAAAAGCCCCAGTAGCATTTAATTTTTTTTTTTTCCATACCTCATATCACTCCTCCACATCCCCTCCTTGCCCCCTTCAATTATCACCTATTTTCCCTGTTATTCCATTATTCATTGGTATATTTTTGTGTAAACATCTCCAAACCGATCCTTGGCTGTGGTCATGTGTGTGTTACGTAAGGTAGAGACTGGGAGAGTGTGAGGGAGTAGCTCAGTACTGCTTCAACCCTCGAGAGAAGAGGGTGTGAGGCCGGCTGGCTCATAATTGTTGAATGAACCGCTCGCTAACAATTCGCGATTTAGACCATCCAAATTATATTCTCACTTGTTTTATTGTTGTTACAGGTTACTATCTTCATATTAAAGGTAAAATAGGCGCATATGAATAAGTAATAACGATATTTATCGTAAAATTATGATTATAGGCAGGGATGGAGCTTAATATTGCCGCCTAGAACTGTGGTGTTCACTACACCCTGCGCGCGCTCGCCGGGTTAATGGGCTTTAAATTACAGGAAATTGCCAGGACGTGCCTGTACGGTCCCCACAACATAAGGTTTAACTCTGATTTGTGATTGTCTAACCATCAGATATGCAAACCACAACCAAGCCCTCATCAGCGGTGGTGGGTGGTGAGGGACTGGTGAAGGAGCAGAAGGAGGTGGAAGACCGGCGAACAGAGTACACCAACAACAACAACCCCCACCAGTACCAGTCACACCTCAGTCTGGGAACTTACTTAGGTAGGTAGAATCAACAATGAACAATCTCTTAATAGTTTATCACTTAATGATGTAGTGGGCTGCATGACTGCCTGTTCATCCCTCCTGGTGACAATCAGTAATGACCAGCAGCATTGGTTCTACAGTAGTTATAGTCCTTGACAGGGTGACCACATGGAAATACCAAACGCTATGTGACATTTACGGAACCTAGATACTACTGAGTAGAAGCATTATGTACATTAAACCCTCCAGCCCCAGCTTCGAGACGTTATCGACGGCTATTCTTGCCTATATTTACCACAGTTATAGAGCTTGTAGAGGGTTGATACTCATATGGAAACTACTTTAGGATACCGCCCAACAAAAACAGTAGTTGGTAACCCCAAGTATGGCCGGGTGGGCATGAGGGTACGTGGGGCGTAGCGCGTCAGTAAACAGTATCCCTCGCGAGTGATACACCATGTCCGACTGCCAAAGCTCTCGATACCGTAACTCACACTTTGTAACTCACACTGTGAAGTGAGTGTTGAGGAGGCGATATTGATGATTTTTATTACGAGGATAGTGATACCAAATTATCTGATGAAGAGTCTGAGGAGGATTACCAGCCAACACTGGAGGAGATAGAGGTAATGGAAGAGGAGACACCCATTGTTCCTGTTGCTTATGGCGTCTCGGTGTCGCGGCCACGAGGCATGGTTTCTCATACCTCCACCTTCACCAGGTCATACTGCCCAGACTGTGATGTGGCGCTGTGTTTGCCACAGTGTTTCAGGGGCTACCACACCCTTGAACACTTCTAAAACAGTGTGTGTAAAGACTGCGATAAAAAACGCTAACATGAGTGAATAATATTGTGTATAAAACTACAATGTGTAATTGTATATTTTAAGTCCAAAGTGCCGAACACAATGTATAAATGATAGTGACACTATATAATATACGTATAACAGTGATGGACACTAGTTATCACATAACATAAGTGACAGTGACACTCGCAATACAATAATCCTAACTAAATTAATATGCGGTGACAGAGGACGAGTAAAAGCGAGAGTAGCCTAGCCACAGAAATTGAGAGTCATGCTGGGGTGGCAGGCAGTCAGCAGAGCATGCATTCGTGTGTGTGTTCTGTTATGGTTCGGGGCATGATGGCCACCCGTCACCATGACAACCATGACGCGCTTGAGGCTTGCCAGATACTGGTACTATAAACACTGTACTTTACGCACTTTATAGCACTGTACCTACACTCACAATGATTTTGTGATAGTTTTTGTTATTTTACACATTGTACAAAGGAGTACAAAGGAAATCAAGCAACAACATATCTAGTGACCCTTCTAGGTTGCTTGTCCTCCAAAACACTGAGGATCAAGTGTCCAAACAGTGGTTTAGAGTGGGTAAGGGAACATTGGAAAGGGAATTACTGCCCTGGAACTAATGTCCGTGGCAGGATTAGGAAGTTAGTAGGGGACAGATGGGTTAGTAACTGAGTGGAGGCACACATGTTGCCCAGGTGGTGGAAATGACTCTCCCTCGAAAACTGAAGTCATAGTATATCAGCCACACTCACCAAGCCATTATTCTGGGAGTTTTGAAGAGGCGCACGACACAGAGCGGTGGTGTCCCCCCCCCCCCCCCCAGGACCCCCAATTGACCTCGGTGAGTGCTGTTATGGATGTATTCTTTCAGTTCTAACCCATATCATTACTTTTCAGGAAAAACAAAACAAAAATTGGCTGGGTCTGGGTGGTCATATAATTATATTTCTGGTAGGGTTTAAGGGGTTAATAAGAATCTAATCTAAGCTTGATTTTCGAAATTTATTTTGAAAACGCCATATCTAACTTATAACAGGTGTGAATGTAATATGTATTATGCATATGTGTGTAGGCCTATTGGAAGACGGTGAGAGAGATTTGAATTATTTCTTCCTGTAACCTATAACTGACTTTGTTTTTTCTCTTCTTCAGATCTCCCGTTCTCGTGTTCCCCCTCAGTGCTGTTGTCCTGGTGGTGGGTGTGGACGGGTCTGGGGGTCCTTGTTCTCACTCTGGCACCCTGATAGTCCCACTTAGTCTATGTTAACTATTTTGTCTTCATTATCTACCTCCATCAACCATGAGTCTTTTTTATCTCATAATTATCATCAACATTTACGGTGTCGTGAACAATAAGACCTGCAAACCACCGATATCTCTTCTCTCACCTCAAGTTAATACTGTGTTTCCTCGACCTAGATCATCTCCTTTTCTTCATAATTCAAGTGGTTCTCGTTATCTACAAGTAATTGAATCCTTCTCTGTGTTCGACTTAATTTGATCTCTCTCTTTATCTCTTGACGTTCTTGAGTTTATAAATATTGGTAACCTCTTCTTCACATTCTGTCAAAATCTTACTGGCTTAGTCCAGGACTTGATCACCTATCACACAGTAATCTCGTCCTCTTGAATATCATATGTGAACATTTTTATATTTTTTCATCGCAATAATTACTATTCCATACTCTGATAAATTTAGCTTCGTTTAATAGCACCCATTAAATAAATATGTCTTCGTACATATCATGTTCATCTGGTCCCTCAACGTTCTTGCTTATGTCATAATAACCGGTGTACCATCTCATAGAAGCTGTTTTATCTCTCGAAACATCCGCAATTCCCCTTAATGTGTGTATCTATCCATCTCAAAACATTCACAATCTCAAAAGTTCCTAAAATTACCTTAATACACGTGCAAACGGACAGGCCGTTGAAAGATTAACCCTCTGTGGGGAAGAGTGATGTGGAGATAGTGTATTTTTGCGCGCTTATAAGTCCAAATATTGTCAATCCCTCGCATGATCGAATTTGGTCACTTGCCCTATAAAAAGTTAAGAATTTGGTACTTTGATTTTTAATGTGATAAAAACAGTAATTTTGAAGTAAGCATACATATGATCAAAAATAAGTTTCGCCACATATGATGAGCGGCATTAACACTTACGCTGTGGGCATATTTCCGCCTATTTCCGCCATAGTAGGGCTCATTCAGGCACTCCTGATTCATTAGGCAAGTGTCTGAATGAAATTAAATGTATTCAGGCGAAAACTAAAAGAAAATAGCTTTAAAATAATGCCAGAACGAGCTTCGTAGCTCGCGGGGTTCACCCGCAGCACTACCATAGACATTCGCTAAAATTAGCAATTCTCGCTAATCTCGCGCTATTTTTGCCTTTGGCAGCGCTGTATATCTAGCGAGACTCTGACTCAGAGGCTTCAGTGTACCGGCCGGCTGGCTGAGGGAAGAACGGGTGGCTTGTCGCGCTCTCGCTCCCTCGCACTCGATTTTACAGGCTTTAACCCTCGTCTAGCGGGGGGGGGGTTTTGGGCTTATTCGGGCATATTCAGGCCCTCCTGAATGATAAATCAAGTATCTGCATGAAAAGAAATGTATTCAGCAAAAAACTAGGCGCTAAAAGCTTCAAAATGAGACCAGAATGAGCTACGTAGCACTTGTGGTTCTCATACAGTGGTACCAGTAACATGGGAATTTAGCGTATAGCGGTATATTTTTCCCAGCTACGCTCACTACTGGCTACACTGCCGGCCTCTCGAGAACACAGGGAGGGTGAGTCAGTGTGCGGCGGTAGGCCCTGGGAGTCGGACGTGTGGCCCGCTGCACTCCCGGCCATTTTCACTCGATTTTAACCCTTTAAAAGCCATAATAATGCTTGTAACTTGCTGCAAATTGGTGCCCGGCTATAGCCGGGCGCTGCTCTTTAAGGGTTAAGAGGCTTTAAAAACCTGTAGATTGCTGTAAATTTCCATGGCGTTCAGGAACGTCTCCCGCAGTCAATGGGTTAATATTTAATGATACTTGGAAACTACAGTGATATGAGTCACACAGACACGGGAACATGTACCAACGACAAATGTGTTGAAACCAAGATGATTGAAGAACATAATATAGTAACTATTTATTGAATTAGTAACGTCCAGTATTAAGTACAAGTGTAATCAATTTCCATGTATGATAATTATGCTATACCCTGTTCCAAGTAGGTAGGCCAGATAATGAGAACATTAACCTCTATAACTCACAGGGTTCACGATTTATGGACTACCTATTTGGAACAGGGTATAGTCATTCTAAAGACAAAAGAGGTGTAGCATATTATTAAGGGGAGATGGGTCGTTTTTCTGGTCCCCCTTCTTCCTTAGGTTTTAGCCCCATTAGTTTTCTGAATATTATAGATTCGGCTCATTAGTTTGACGATTTTATAACCTTTCGCCTCTTTTCTTTATCAATATTAAGAGTTTTCGTGTCATATTTGTGTCGACATTTTGCTGGCGAGCGATAGCGAGCCTGTAATTTCGGAAGAATCGGCCTTTGGCCGGACCACTTTTCTACCCCAAAAATTTCAAATATACAGTATATTGAAGGGGATCCTGAGGTTGTTTTTTTATGTTCGATGAAGGTCTAGGAAAGAAACAAAAACTAATATATAAATGAAAAAAATCGGCCAAAAAAAAAGTGTTGTTCAAATTAACCTAATGACATGAGTGACATAAATCTACTTTCAACTATCTTTACTAATTTATCTAGGCAAAAAATTTCAACTTTGTTCTGCTACAGTCATGGGAACTACTCTATCCTACTAAATCACTGATGTTGAATTCAGATATCATAGCCAAATCTACCTAATACTGTCAGAGTTTGTGACCCTCCGAGTACTTTTCCCTCTCCGGCTTTTATTACGTAAGTAGACTATAACTTTGACATGCCATATTAAATGTTAGCCCTGCATAAATTCTGTAACAGGGGTGTCCTGTGGCTTGTACTAAAGGTATTGAAGGTTTCTCATTGCCATTGCGCAGTAAGACGGCTTTAGAATATCAAAACAAATAGGGTGGAACACGAGTGAGAAGGGTGTCCCGAATAGTATATACCTCAAGTGAAAATCTCCCCTTATAAAACACAACTCACTAAATGTATAAATATATGTACGTATACTGTATATAGCATGGACGTAACCCCTTCTGTACCAGTGCCGTCCTTGTATAATGTCTTTGAATATATTTATACGATTGTATTCAGTTTCAAAAAGGCCTCTAGCCATATACAGGCTTCGAACTATCTCGCTTAACCATTTGTACTACCTCAAATGTTTCATAATATACAAAATATCGTCTAAGTATAGCTAGACAAAAAAACATCGCTGGTACAGAAGGGGGTAAATGTAGACAATTGTATATGTAAAAATCATCAAGTACAATTTGTTGTGTTGTGTGTCCAAATCCTTCCATAGAGAAATATACAGTGCTTGTTGGTAATTGTTGTATTCATCATTCCCTATATCCTCATAGAACATTATTACCATAGGAAGAGGAGGGTGAGGAGAGAGCCTTCATCTTTGCTATCCTTTCCTTCTACTTTCTCTTAAGGTTGTTATTTCTCGTAGGATTTAGTCCTGGCCACCAAAGTAGGGATCGTAAGATCTGTGTGCCCAGTGTATCTATAAATATCTATCGCCAGCCTACTACTGATGAGAGTATAGTCGGCCAAATAAGTAATGTCTCGGTACAAAGTATATTTTGATTAATCATTTGTACCAGCAATAGCTAGACTTGATGTATGCATTTCGAGTGAGATATACAAACATATTCCTACACCTACCCACCCTGTTCAACATCTGGTAGACATTATTACAGCACAGAGCGAGCCAAACGTAATGACAGCCAAGACATGACTTATTAGCGTTACCGTACCACCTGTCCATATAATATATTTGTATCGAACAATTCAAATAACAAATCATAGATGTAAGGAATATTGAGAGGACAAACCTTCCCAGACCAGGATAACTGACACCAGCAGTCAAACGGAAGGAACCGGCCTTCGGTCTGGACATTTTCTGCCGAAAAATGTACAAATACTCTAAAAGGGGTCTTGGGAGTGTTTTAAAAGGTTGATAGAGGAGTAGGAAGTAACTATAATCCTCCCTTAATTAAGGTTGCTTGATAAAACAGGCTATACAGGTAGGTCCGTTAAAAGGAACCTCACATTGACGGCTGGTTAATGCCGGAATATGCACGATATACCCTGTTCCAAATTGGTAGGCTAAACTCCTGAACATTAAGCTCTATAACTCAAGAACGACTAGAGTAATCAAGCTAATTTGTCTTATACCACATGGGAAGGGTCAACCAGGGAATACAGTAGGTGTGGAAATGTACAGCCCATTTGCTTTAGCCTTTTCATTTTTTACAGAGGTTAGGGTTCACGCTTTCTAGACTACCAGTTTGGAACAGGGTATAGTATAACTTAGTTTACATTTATTTGTCAACACGTTCTATTGTTCAAATGGATGATTAGAACTTGGTGAAGAAATGCCGAACTGTGAACGTGGGGGGGAGCTACGTGTAGTGGTAGACCTAAAATGACGAGGGGTCAGGTATACCGGTCCTATCTCAAAATATAGAACTTGACGGCCCTTGACAGGGCCGCCTGGAAAGCCGCCATTTAGGACGTGAGACTGTATTCACATTCTCTGTGGACAACACGGTCTTTAAACTTGTATGTATGTTTGTTCAAACTATTATTGAGCTACGTACAGCTTTTCACAGAAATTAGTCAACTATTATCATGTTTCCTATGTAAATATTAGGATCACTGTAGACTGGATTTATAGCTAATTTCATATTCATTATAGTATTGTACCTTATTTTTATTAATTAATAGCATTGGACCTAAACACCATGTTTACATAAAGCAACTCGTAAGAGCTCGGGAGCTTCTGTCAACAACAGTACATTCAACAATAATTAAGTTAGATTAGTTATGCTTAACTTAAATTTGTGAATTATATTATGATACATTGTGCTAGATAAGTTTGATTTGATTGGTACGAGTTATATATCCGGAAACTGACACTGAATGAGGGTTACCAAACTGAGCAGCGATAATACTAAATAGCCATACAACAGGTAGCCTATACCCTGTTCCAAATATGTAGGTCAACAATCGTGAACCCTAATATCCGTAACTCAAAAAGGGCTAAAGTAAATGAGCTATACATTGTCAGACCTTTTCCTTTAGCGCGAGTACTCTGGTCGTTTCTTAGTTATATAGGTTAATGTTCAAGAGTTTGAGCATACAGTATGTGGAACAGGGAATAGTTTTACGGCTTCTGTCCCGGGTAACTCTCAGAATATTGCGTGTGATAAGAGTATATATAGCAATACCAACACGTATAGGAAAGGGATAGCTTAAGTCTTAGGTTATGCACTCAAGAGGTGATTGTAAGTATTAGGCACACTATTTTGTTTAATAAACAATGTATATAATTATAATAGTGGTCTCCATAGCCTTTTTCTATAATTTACATTGCATACAAATGTATTCGTTATTGATCATAGACGTGCTTATATACTCATATATTTACATCTTGACACACAGCCGATAATATATTTAAAGCTAAAATAATTTCATTAATCGAGTTTAGGAGTAAAGTTGGTTGGTGGAGAGAACATAATAATATATAATTTCCACAGGAAACAGTGACTAAAAAGACATAATAGCTTAACAATTAGCCTAGCCCTCCGCAAACTGACCAGCGCATTGCTTATACACTCCGTCACTGTTCGGTATCTTCACAATTTTTTCTAGAGAAATTAAAGGTTTCAATTATAAATTACAGTGACTGATACATTCAATTACTGTCACCATCATAACACAACCATCAATATCTACCAAAGCTACAAAGGAATTTCGAATATCTATCTATCTGTTGAGTGGTACTTGAGAAGTAGACAGAATGATAAAAAACACCATCTGAGGAAGAGCACTTTATTGACAACGTTTCGCAGATAGCTTCATTAGTTGTTCATTAGTGACCTGATGAAGCTATCTGCGAAACGTTGTCAATAAAGTGCTCTTCCTCAGATGGTGTTTTTTATCCATCTATCTATCTATCTATTGCCTGACAACAGGATCTCCGAAGGGCTGGCCACGAATTAATCACCCCCAAGAAGCTTTGTCCACTGTCAGGCAACACCCCTCCGTCCAAACAACATCGGTTTTTCTCGTAAACCTCTCAACTGCATACTACCACCTCACTTTCAGTCTGCCTCTCCCTCTCTGCCCCTCCATCTCACTCTCTTACACCTTTTAGCCATTCTCTAGCTTCCCATGGCCGAACTATCTCAAGTTGTTTCTTATCACACTGTTTAGTACATTCACATCACACCACATCCGCTTTTGTACTTCGTCATTCACCTGTCTATTCCTCCATGTAACTCCGCACTCACTTCTCAAGTAACTCATTTCCAGCCCTCTCACTCTTGATTTGTGCCTCTCCAACAAAGTCCATGCTTCAGTAAAGTACATCAATGTCGGGATTAACACACTATCATGCAATGATCTGTTTACTTCTATGTTGTTCAGCGTTCCTACAACCCTGTTCCACCCTCTCCCACACTACATCCTCCATACTCCCAGCTTTACTCATCACACTGCCCAAATGCTTGAATAAGCTGACATTCTCCATAACCTGACTATTCAACCAGTCACAGAGTGTGAGGTGGCTCACACTTTTGATTTCACCCCTTTCAAAGACCATACATGAATGGTCAGTAAATTGGCAGATGAAGTTTAACATTGACAAATGCAAGGTATTAAAGATAGGGAAGATGCAAACAAATGTTAAATATAAACTAGCTAATTTAGAATTAGAAAATTCAGATTGCGAGAAAGATCTAGGTGTGTTTGTTAGCAATGATTTGAAGCCTAGAAAACAGTGTATAAGCGTTCGTAATAAGGCAAACAGGATTCTCGGGTTCATCTCTAGGAGTGTGAGTAACAGAACTGCTGATGTTATCTTAAAACTTTACTTGTCATTAGTGAGACCCCATATGGATTATGCTGTCCAATTTTGGTGTCCTTATTACAGAATGGACATAGATTCATTGGAGAGAGTACAGCGTAGAATGACAAAAATGATCCATAATATTAGAAATCTTTCGTATGAAGAAAGGTTGAAGAAATTAGGTTTACATTCGTTAGAGAGACGCAGAGTTAGAGGGGATATGATAGAGGTGTTCAAGTGGGTTAGTGGGATTAACAAAGGGGACATGACAAATGTACTAAAGCTCAGTGATAGCGAAAGAACTCGTAACAATGGTTTCAAATTAGATAAATTTCGTTTCAGAAAAGATATAGGCAAATATTGGTTTGGTAACAGAGTTGTAGATGGGTGGAATGGACTACCAAGTGCTATAGTGGGATCTAAAACTGTAGGGAGCTTTAACCCTTATTTAGCGGCGAGCAACATAAGTCGAGTTAAATAAAGCTGGACTATGTGGCGGCGCTCGACATAACTCGAGTGGCAATTTCAGCACGTAATGTGGCTGAGAGAGAGAGACAAGTGGTGGCAGGAGACTAGCGAGCGTATGACTGCTCCAGACCACCGCGGCGAACCTACTGACACAAATCTCAGCTCCCTCCTCCCTCTCTCACTCGCTACATACTCAATTATGTACTGAAAGTACCGAATTACCTGCTTTTGCACTCGCGTTGCACGGTTATTGCAAGAAAACTAACCATCATACAAGGATCGTTATGGTGTCATTCGAAAGCTCTGTTTATGCCCTTTCAGGGATAGGTACTTGTTTTACGTTCTGGGTCTTATTTAGGCATGAAAATGATCACGTAAACAGCCCTATTTTGGCTAAAAACACCCCGCTGTGCGGTACACATAAATAAACCGCATAGGCCGCTCGTAAGGTGTTAAGATAAAATTGGATAAGCATATGGACGAGAAGGGTTGGGTGTGAAGGGGGATCAGCCGGGTTGGGCCAATCAGCGCTCTGCAGACCCCCATAATCCTGGGTTAATCTCTAACCGTTTTGGTAAGATGATCCTCAGGGTATTAGAGTGTGAAGCCTATAATTGGGCTTTGTAATTGAATTGGGGTTGTGTGGGACAGGGATCTGCCTTGCTTAGGCCAATTGGCTTTCTGCAGACTCCCATTTTCTTATGTTATGTTCTTATAGCCTTACATTTGCCTTCAGGTTCCTTTTCTCACACACGGTTTACCAGGCCCTGTAACTCCCAGTCATTATCACTCGTCAGACATGTTCAAACTCTTCGCCCCACTTTAAACATACAGTTAGAAGATTTGCAGGCCCTCCCCAGCGCTAAACGTCCCCCCTCCTACAGTAGCGAGAAACCCTCCGCAATCCTAGCCCCTTCACTAGCCAACCAGCGACCTACCCTTACACATCACTACCAATTGAGGTCAACCTGGCTACCTCCAGCCAATCAGGAACCAGCCACAAGTGAAGCCCCACCCCTTACCCCTCTCAGGCTAATCCCAGATCACACCGACCCTACATAAACCCCGAGAACTTCACGTCCAACCATTAAGTATTCCAACCTGAAGATGGAGACAGCTATCTCCAAAACGTCGTCAAACATAGGCCAACTACTTCAAAACATCAACGAGGACCAGATGAAAATTATCTAGACAAATTGAAAAAAAATAAAAAATGAAAAAATAAAATAATGTTGAAATTGCTATCTCATTTAACCTCGTTTGTCTTAATAATAATTAAAAATTATATATATATAGTATATAGAGTATATATATATATATATATATATATATATAATATACACAGTATATACCGTATATTACTGTATATATATATATATATATATATATATATATATATATATATATCCCAAATAGGAATGTCTACGTAATATAATAAAAAAAATGCATAAAGCTTACAAATCAGGAGAGAGAAGATTGAGGTCTTTACTAACTGTAATTGAAAATTAACTACAATGGTTAAGTTGGAAATAATATGGAAGGCATATTGATGTAACAAATTGAGCATGATTGATACATATGATTGATGTAGCAGTTTTTAGATATTTTTTAGCTCAACTCTCTATTGTGAAATGGTAACTCTGTTATTACGGGCAATGATGTAGCCAATACCCCAGTCAACTGACCGAACATTTTATAACTTAACACTTACGTTGCAGGCATATTTCTGCCTCTTTCTGCCATATTAGGGCTCATTAAGGCACTCCTGATTGATTAGACAAGTGTCTGAATGAAATTAATTGTATTCAGCCGAAAACTAGAAGAAACTAGCTTCAAAATGACACCAAAACGAGCTTCGTAGCTAGCGTGTTCACCCGCAGCGCTACCATAGAAACACGCTATAATGAGCAATTATCACTAATGTCTCGCTACATTTGGCTTTGGCAGCACTGTATAAATCGCAAGACTCTGACTCAGAGCCTTCAGTGCGGCGGCCGCCTGGCTGGGAGAAGGACGTGTGGCCTGTCGTGCTCTCGCTCCCTTGCACTCAATTTTACAGGCTTTAAGAGGATTTAAAAGCCTGTAAATTGCTGTAAATTGCCTTGGCATTCGGGAACGTCTCCCGCAGGGAAAGGGTTAACAATCATATGATTCAAGCTGATCCCGAGGCTTCAAGGTGTTTTTCTTGTGTCAGACCAATGACGTCTTTTTTAAAGCTACTAATGACTATACACTTATAAATGTGTATTAATAATGACAAAATAGAATTTGTGCAATTGTTCATTAAATTGAACATGCACACGAGTAGTACTTTTAACTGAAAGGAAAAAATCATATTTATTAGTTAACACACTAAGAGCGGCCTAGGCGGTATATAATATGTAGCCACCAGCGGGGTGTTTTTACCCAAAATAGGGCTGTTTACGTGATCATTTTCATGCCTAAATAAGACCCAGAGCGTAAAACAAGTATCTATACCTGAAAGGGGATAAACAGAGCTTTCCAATGACACCACAACGATCCTTGTATGACCGCTAGTTTTCTTGCAACAACCGCGCAACACGAGTGCAAAAACCATGTAATTCGGTACTTTCCCCATACATTTCACTATGTAGCGAGTGTGAGAGGGTGGAGGAGGGTGGGATTCATGTCAGTCGGTCCGCCGCAGTGGTCTGGAGCAGTCATACGCTCGCTACTCTCCTGCCACCACTTGTCTCTCTCTCTCAGCAACATTACGTGCTGAAATTGCCACACGACCTATGTCGCGTGCCGCCAAATAGTCCAAAGTAATTTCACTCGACCTATGTCGCGCGCCGCCAATAAGGGGTTAAATACACCCAAAATAAATGTCTCTGACCAGGGTGGGTAGTGGGATACCCACGGCTCAAGAAAATATTATATTGCAATGATATGAATAATGAAAAATATTATACTATTGAATCATGCCTAAATTATCAATTGCTGGTAATCAACTTCATTTAGGTAGTGTTTATATCGTACGGTACTCCTCTCCAGTGACAGAAGGGATCGGATTTTAATTCAGTGGTTATTAAATATTTGACAATCATGTACCGGGTATAAACAATCCTCATGTCTTATGTAAGTGATCAAAACTGAAGTGTTGTCAAAAGAAAAACTTGGCTATTGTTTCAGCTTATATATTATTAAAGTACAACATGGGTTACGAAAATGACCATACTTGTTAATGCCATCGTCGCTCTTAGCTACCGTGATTAACAAAGATTCAGTTAGTATGTTCACTTCACATGTAATGCTTCAAAACAATTACCTCGATCATCCAGGGTTAGGCGAGATAATAGGAGTAGTTTTTGGTTTGTTGGCTACAATATCGTAGGAATGGCTTTGGCTGTGTATGCTATTTTACTTCAATAATATATTTCTAATGATTATGCATTTTTAGGTAATAACTCCTGTAAGACAGTATGCTCCATTTTATTTACATAATTTATACTATAATTTTGTCGGTAGAGTTTTGAATCATCCTGTAGCCTCCGATAGTGCACTTGGAATGAATGTACATGCTAAGATTGGTATGCAGGATTCGAAACTGCATAATAAATCGTAGGCTTGTGCAATATTCTTTAACTGTCTTCGTGGTGCAATGCATAAGTGTGTTGATTTTCCCCGGAGTGCCACATGTGTTTGTTGATTTCATTAATCGAGTTTAGGAGTAAAGTTGGTTAGTGGAGAGAACATAATATATATATATATTAGGGGAGGTGTGACGGAGTGGTCTTGCCACTGGACTGGTAATCTAATGGACCCGGGTTCGAATCCCATTATGTCAATGGGAAGATATTATTGGGATGGAATTTGTGCTGTACTTAGAGTATCAATGCATTACCACAGCAAACCGAAATGCCAAATAAATACCCTCATTGTTCCCTGATTAAATAGCATTGTATGAATATTCCCATACTAAAAAATACGCTACAGGGGGGCAATGCCTAGTGAGTTAATTGCTCAATAGGTGGCGTTCTGAGAGTGAGGGTCCGAGCCTGAGGGATGAGACTGTGAAGCACAGAGGTGGAGCAGCTTCAGAGATGGAGTTGCTTCGAGTCGTGAAGCTTGACATGTCTCACTTCCTAGACTGGAACAAGACCTCACGGGCCTCACCGTGTTCAGCGGTAGAGTGTTAACCCTTTATTGGCGGCGCGCAACTTGTGTCGTGTGAAAGAAATTTGGATTAAGTGGCGGTACACAACTTATGTCGTGTGCCATTTTCAGCACGTAATGTTGCAGAGAGAGAGAGCTGAGCGGTGTGAGGAGCGTAGTAAGGCTATGACCATCGCACACCACCGCGGTGGGCCAACTGAAGTGAAAACCACCATTCCTTCCCCCCTTACACTCGCTACGCAGGGAATTATGTAAGGAAAGTACCTAATTTTATGGTTTTTGCACTTGTGTTGCGCGATCATTGCAAGAAAACTAGCGGTCGTACAAGGATGGTTGGGGTGTCATTGGAAAGCTCTGTTTATGCCCTTTCAGGAATAGATACTTGTTTTACGCTTTGGGTCTTATTTAGGCATGAAAATTATCACGTAAACAACCCTATTTACGGTAAAAACACCCCGCTGGGCGGTACATACAAATTACCGCCTAGGCCGCTCGTTAGGTGTTAAGGCTATCAGCCAATGCCCGAGAGGGAGTGTTGGAATATAGAAAATATATATATTATATATATATATATATATATATATATATATTCTGACATACGGAGCCCTGTATATTAATTTATGAGTTAGAATTAGAGTTGAAGGAGTGTCAAACTACCCAAGCGGCGAAGCAGACCAGCGAGCGAACCAGCGAGGGGGAAACCAGCTCGCCCCCATACCAGCAAACAAGCCTTCACACCTGCGTGCGTCATAGGGGACCCTGCAAACTACTTTGATGACCCGACGCTATGACGTATGATCGACGCCAGGAGACCCCATTGGTCCACTCACCTGCTATGCAACTCGAGGAGCTATGATAGGGGCGCGCACCATCACTCGCCTCCTGATTCGTTCCTATACCATCATTGTTTAGTATATAAGAACCGAGTAGTGGGCATTCAAATCAGTCTCATTTGGAGTTGGGGAAGGTGAACTTGCAGCTGGAGGAAGACGGGGTGAAGTATTATAATGGGTTTGTGACTGTCAGTCAGATTATATAAGTGTGTGTTAAGTGTGTTCGGTGTAAACACTTACGTTATGTTGGTTAGTGAGATATGTGATTGGGAATTAACGTTGACGCTATTATTATGTACTTAACTATTTTAGTTGACTAACTTGTGGACTAAAGCAACTCTTTAAGTAATTGGGTTATGATGAAAGTAATACTATTGTTTTATATAAATACTTACGAGTTCTTTCATTTTCTTTTAATTAAGCTTACATTGCTTAACGGTGCTTAGTACGGTGATGCTATTGTCTCATATTAGTAATATCGCCTTAGACTAACATGGCTGTGTTAATATTACTTCTAGTGATTTCCTAAGCTGAAGAAAATTCTTTTAGCTTCAAAATATTATTTTTTGCTTTTCATATTATTTGAGTGAGACCTGAATCGAATCTATGCAGCGATCCTGTAATTTAATTTACTCATAATCAAACCTCAATGTTACGTGGTTAAGAAATACATTTAATTAATTATTAAATATATATCTAACTTTTTATGTGACTTTGATATACATCCTGATGATAATAATAATATAATACTGTTAACGTAAGACAAGAACCAAGAATAATTACATTAAATATAAATAAAAGGACGTATAAGAAAACTATCTATTAATTTCAAAAAGGGTAAGAGACAGAAATATTCTTACTTTAATATTTATCTTTCAAGACTTTTTATAGAATTAATAGTACTTCTTTAGATATAACTTCTTCGGTTCATAACCATAGCCTACTAAGCTTCGGTTAAATAATAATTCTTTATAAATACTACATGACTTTAATTAGTTTCAGTATTTTTCATAATTAAAGAGTATCAGTCAATAAAGGATACTAAGTCCTAAGATCCAAAAGGAAAGGAAGCAACAACAGGAAATAATTTTATTAGATTTTACTTTTGTTTTGCCTTCAGCTGACTGATACCTTAATATATATCTCTGTGCTATCTAGATTCATCAAGTTAACCACTTGAGGATCAAGATACGTAACAATATATATATACTGTATATTTCCGCTGAAAATCTTTTCGCTAGGGGTTGTTTGTGCCCGGAATAAAACCTGTTATCATCATGGACTTTTCAGTAAACAAAGACTGGACAGCTGCCGACACACTATTCATTAATTTTCATAGTTTGATAATATTCACTTAAATAATGTGTATGCCGATATAGTCTTTAGCAGACAATCATAAAATGACTTAAACATTACATTAGTAAAATAGTAATTTTTGTTACGTACAGATACAAATATCAACATGCATCCTATGTGTTAGATTTCCTATTACAGCTGCCATGTGAACATGTGTTTGATACACTGTTTATGAGTAAATATTAATGTCTGAGAACCAATGGACAAGTCAGGCAATAATAATGATATATGTACTGGAAACCATTATGACCTTCATTCTGATGATCCACGTCGCGCTATTTCCCTGCAGTAATATAAATATACCTGGACTCCAATAAAGCTCAAGTGATCAGCCATCAATCATTAAGGGGGCATGGGTATATCTATTTGCTTATTTATTTAGTTTTCTATTGTTTTTTGAGTGTCCTCCTTAGATCTTGCGACACCTACCAGCGTTGGCAGAATCGCCTCCCGTTAGCCATCTAGGGCTCGCCAGGGCAGTGGAATGGGCTACAGTCTATCTACTATGTTGTACTTTCTTTCTTGTGAATCGTCATGTCACGGGCAGTATAGAAGTAGTCTTTATTTTCGTCTGTGACAATGCATTGTATTTTATATCATCAGTTATAAGTTTAATGTATAAGACTGAATGATACAGCTAGAGAGTGTGAGTGACTAAGTGCAGGAGGCAGAGCGTCGTGCGCGTAGTGTTACACGTTGTCTCGGTGACGTCATGCCACGGCCGGGCCCTCTGAGTGGCTGGCCGCGTTGCCGCCCTCCTGCCGCGGCGGGAGGTAGTTGCCCCGCACTCCCTGCTGCCTTTGTGCCTTCCTTGCTCAGAGCTTGCCTGACCAGCATACCCTAAACATCTCCCTTGCCACCTGTCCCCGACTTCTACCTATAGAACACTTTCTCTCTCTCTCAACTTCTTACCTCTCATTCTTCTATTCTATTTAATATCATAACCCCCCTTTGGTTCTGCACGATTTCATATATCGGCCATCGTATTATATGCTGAAGCTCTCAGATATTTCATGTTTAGTTAGACATTTTGGAGGGGTTAACATTTTGTCTATAGAGGTTCGACACACTCACGGTGTCTCCCTACCTATCTCTTGGTTGTCTGCTGGGTTATTTAATGCTAGACTGGGATGAGGCTATTGTTGTTGTGATTTCCGATGTGTACCAGGTTTTGTTGAACTTGTACAATCGTAACGGATACGTGGGAAGCCTAGGTTGTCTTTCTGACTGTGTACCTTGTGAGTTTAGCACTGTGTTGCGAGTGAGGGCTTTTGCCTCTGCCACCCAACACTGTGCTAACTCGTTTTGCTTTGACTTAAGAGGGTCACCAGGAGAGAACCAGATACTAGCGATCTGGATCTCTCAAGAGAGCACCCCGTCATTTAACATAATTTGGCCGAACAGTCTTAAGGACCTCGCTAGGCTATGAGCCGCTTGCTCAGCCATTGTTTCCTAGCCTACTACATCCCAGCTAGACTTTATTCGCCTAGCAGACACCCGATTAGGATTATAAACTCTTATGTTATGTATGCAGCATTTTTATTCACGTTGATTGTAAGCCTTGGTTGTTGTTGACTTGCACAACCTGAGCAGGCTTTTGTGTTGCCTGAGGAAGTACTTCTTTTCTTGTTGGAGATAATACTATTGCGCATTTATCATTATTCCCGTGCCAGTTAACACTATATGTCCATACACTTGTCATAAAATTATCTTGTTCCTGCTTTATAGAACAGTTCAAAATCCGATTCGATCATCTTAAGCAGCATCAGACTTTTCTTCAGAAGATTCCTGTTCGATGCTTTAGGACTTTCATTCACTTTCTTTAATATAGGAGTGACAGTTTATTATTGTTTAGAGTAACTTTAATTATACCTTCTTCTTGTTTGTATTAAATCATTCCAGTGATTTAATTAAGCTCTCTATCTTTTTTCTTGTATACATTATTAACGTAATTGTATGTTGTTGTGATCAGGCTGTATCAGAGATTATCAGCCTGTAGTAGTAGTGCATTTATACCGAGTTATAGGATACCCCGCTATCGCAGATTTAACTCTGGAGGGTATAGGTGTTTTTGTGCGCCGGCATTATAAGTTCGAGGGTTGGATCTAGTGTTACCGTTGTGGCTGTGTGCCTTTCTAGTCCATGATTAATAGCCCTTGTTTTATACGAGTCCCGGTCGTAACAATCTCCATCAAGCTTAAGAAAAAAAAACTCAAGACCCTCCTTCAAGATAAATTTGTACATTTATCGACAGAAAAATGTAACGGCCAAAGGCCGGTTCTTCTTAAATTACATTCTCGCTATCGCTCTCCAGGAAAACATGGACACCTAAATAACACTAATATTCTAAATATTGGCAAATCTATGAAACACAAGGTCTAAACCCACTGAACCCTAGGTAATTTAGAATAAATGTACATCGAGAGACCAGCGGATTTGGCCTTTTTTTTTTTAAATAGCTTAAATAGGTGAGAAATGAAGAATAACAAAAAAAAAACACTCACCTCGGTGATTTGGGGGTCCTATCGGGGAGGGGGGCACCCTCAGCAATCAGCCGATGCCGGGCGGCCTTCAAGCTTCCCGCCCGGCTAGACACAGCTGAGCCCGGCAGCATGGCAGATGTACGATGTGTCCAGTTTTCGAGTGACGTTTTTTACACCACCCGAGCATCATGTGTGCCTTCATAGTTCATAATATTAGCAACATGTATCACATAATGTCATTATCAGTGAAGTTACAGTGTGGTGAATGGAATAGGCTCGGGGTGGAGGGAAATTACAAGTGGGGTACCTCAGGGATCTGTGTTGGGACCACTACTGATCGTTATATTTATCAACGACTTACCTGAAGTTATAACCAATGGAAGTGAGATATACCTGTATGTGGATGACACTAAGCTGTATAGAAGAGTGAAGAGTAAGGAAGATGTGGGTTTGCTTCAAGGAGATGTGGAGGGCATGAAGGGAGGGTCTGAACATTGGTTAATGCCTTTTCATCCAAAAAAATGCAAGTACATGCGGATTGGGACTAGCAAGATAGACAAGGTAGGATACAGCATGTATGAAGCGATGGAGGAAGTGAATGCAGAAAAGGATATAAGAGTAGTGATAGACAATAAGTTAAATTTCTCAGAACATTTAGCGGAAAAGATAAACAAAGCCCATAGAATTGTAGGGCTGATAAGGAGGACATTTGTGTCACTTGACGAAGAAATATTCAGGAATCTCTATACAGCGCTGGTTAGGCCGCACCTGGAATATACGAACCAGGTGTGGGCACCATATATGGTAAAGGATATAGAAGCAGTGGAGAAAGTGGAGAGGAGAGCTAGCAAGCTAGTACCAATGTTGAAGAACGCAGGCTATGAGCAGAGGTTGAGGACACTGGGACTTCCGACACTGGCATATAGGAGAAAGAGAGGGGATATGATAGAGACTTTTAAGATAGTGTCAGTAAAGTATTATGAGGATGTGTGTGAAGGTATCTTCTTGATGCGGGAGGGAACAAGAACGAGAGGACACTCTAAGAAAATGTACAAAGAAAGAAATAGGCTTGAAAAGGCAAAGAACTCATTTTGTGATAGAGTGGTAAATGAGTGAAACGCGCTGCCCCAGTATGTAGTCGATTCCGAATCAATAAGGAAGTTTGAAAGTAATCTTGATAAAGCATGGGGAAGACAAGATTTGAAGTTTGATTATAAAGCAAAAATACAGAATAGTAAAATTTTTGCGTCTGCTGCCGCCGCCGCCAACACAGTGAACGACCGCAGTAGTGCAAGTACTTGCACTGAGCTGGATACACAGGCCTAGTTTGCCTTTTTCCAGAGGATCTACTGTAAGAAACTGTGCTAAGTGCATAGATATAAGTTATAATAAGTGCTCATGAGTGGCAAGCCCTGTGTGCGTCCTAGTTGCCACGGCGACTGGCGGGCTGGCGGCCACCTTGTTCATGCACTCACGCACGTACACGCTACCAGCTGAATGACACCAGACTTATCCTTCACTCACTCTTACTTTTATTATGCCTCTCTCACGTACTCTGTTTATTGATTGTATAATTTACCGTATATTTTATAGTTAGAATATGAGTGTTACACATTGTTTTAGGCACCTTTGACTTAGAAATATGGGTTTTGATGTATTCTTAGTGGGGAGACAGGGGAGGTGGTGGTGAAGGCAGGGGGAGTGGGGGAGGACCAGTGTACACATAAATTTGCTGTGTACATAGCAACATGACACACTATCTCGTCTCTTCTTAACCCTACCATGACCTGGCGGAATTTTGAGGAATGCCGTGGGGTCTGGATCCTCCTCCTCCTCCTCCTCCTCTTCCCCACTGGGTGGGGAGTCAACTATGTTATGGGAAGCGTTAGGGGAACGATAAACATAGCGAGGCGACGAGTTAAACAAGGTAACTGGGCCGGGAGGGAGGTGGGAGGCCGCCCAGTCCTTCCACTCCCGCGCTCTCTCTCCCCACTCCCCACCACGGCGGGACTTGGGTATTGCCAATTGATAAGTATTGCCACTGTTGGGCAACATCATAAGGTATATCCCATATGAATTTGAACCCTCTAGCTACCATAGGATAAGAATAAATAAGCACAAAAGTGGCGGTGGGATAAGTGGGAAAGCTGGCTTTCCCCATCCACCCTTACTCACCCGCGCGGATGGGCTAGGGGGATGCGCGTACCGCCACTGTTCGGTATCATCATAAGGTAGTTTCCCATACCATCCTAAACCCTCTAGCTAATAGGACAAGAGTAAATAATTTCGAAGTAGCGGACGCAACGTATGTGGCGCTGGGGTTTAGCGTTACATACATTGCCGACGCATACGCTGTGGCGCTGGGGTCCCATGGGTTTGTGACGCTTCTGCATAGTAGCCACGTGCGGGCATGCGCGCGCGTCGGCTGCCCAGCCGTTTAGAAACCGGCTGGCGGCAGCCGGCTTTTCCTTAGTATATATCCTACGACAATGTAACTAATGTCTGGGATATTCTTATGTTGTTTCACAGCTTGTAGCTGCCCTTATTCTTAACCAACGCATCTTAGTATATTTTATTCTCGATAGTTGATTGTTTCATTATAATATATAAGATGTAAGTCTAGTGAGAGTGGGAGGAGACGAGCGGGAGAGAGAGATCGGCTGGGGGACGTTGCTTCGCGCGGAGAGTCCAGCTTGGGACGAGCCTGATGATGCCATATGCATTTGATCGCAACGTTAGGCTTAGTTTCGACTCACGCACGGGGTAGACGATTTTGACCCGGCAACTGTGTTGAGTGTTGCCAAGCCTGGGATGTATTCTGCATGCCTAGGGCGGGGTCCAGACAGATTCAAGACTCAGAGCTCACCTCACTGTCGTACCCTTCGGACCCCCTTGATATCTATCCCTCTCCACCCCACTTAGAAACTTTCTCTCTTACTTTGTATACCTTCCTTCCACTACTTCACCAATCTATTTAATTATCCCATCCCCTTGATAGACCTTATACCTATTATTGTATTAACGACGAGTTCTCAGATAATTAGATAGGATTTTGGGCCTTATGCAGGAGATGTAATTGTTAATGAGACCTAGGAAGCTTTTTTGTTGTCTCATATTTGGTGGTTTCATGCTTGCTAGTGTGTTCTTGTGTCAGGTTAGCAGGGGCTAGACCGGAGGGGAGGCTTTTTGCGATCCTTTAAGTAAAGTCTGCTGGTGCGAGTTCTGTGGACCCGCACGACTTTACTAGGATACCCGTGGGAGTCTGGGGGCATTTTCTTGTCTGTGTCCCTGTGTGTCTAGTGTTGTGTTGTGTGAGGGCCCTTGCCTAGTCCACTCAGCACTGCGCTAGCACGTCTTGCTTTAGTTTTAGGGTCGCCAGGAGAAAGTCAGATACTTGGGATCTGAGTCTCTCAAGAGAGCACCCTTTCAATTAGAGTAATTTGGCGCACAGACCTGGGAACGTCCCTAGGCTAGAGCAGGTGGCTCAGCCCGGGTATCTGAAGCCTATATCCTTCCGGCTAGACCTCTGCCACCTGGCAGATTAACAGCTAGGGGTTTATCATCTCTGTATGCTTGTTATTGTGCCACAGTTTACCGTTTTTGTGAGCATTGTGAGTCAGGGTGTGGCTTAGAGAAAATTAGTTTTCTGCCCACAGCTAACTCAAAGACAACTGCAGAGGTTGAAGTAACTAAACTAAAGGTTTCTAAATACCCCTGATGGTAACAAAGGCTTTAAAGTATCCCCAATAGGCTCAACACAGCTAACTCAAAGACAACTGCAGAGGTTGAAGTAACTAAACTAAAGGTTTCTAAATACCCCTGATGGTAACTAAGGCTTTAAAGTATCCCCAATAGGCTCAACACAGCTAACTCAAAGACAACTGCAGAGGTTGAAGTAACTAAACTAAAGGTTTCTAAACACCCCTGATGGTAACAAAGGCTTTAAAGTATCCCCAATAGGCTCAACACAGCTAACTCAAAGACAACTGCAGAGGTTGAAGTAACTAAACTAAAGGTTTCTAAATACCCCTGATGGTAACAAAGGCTTTAAAGTATCCCCAATAGGCTCAACACAGCTAACTCAAAGACAACTGCAGAGGTTGAAGTAACTAAACTAAAGGTTTCTAACTACCCCTGATGGTAACAAAGGCTTTAAAGTATCCCCAATAGGCTCAACACAGCTAACTCAAAGACAACTGCAGAGGTTGAAGTAACTAAACTAAAGGTTTCTAAATACCCCTGATGGTAACAAAGGCTTTAAAGTATCCCCAATAGGCTCAACACAGCTAACTCAAAGACAACTGCAGAGGTTGAAGTAACTAAACTAAAGGTTTCTAAATACCCCTGATGGTAACAAAGGCTTTAAAGTATCCCCAATAGGCTCAACACAGCTAACTCAAAGACAACTGCAGAGGTTGAAGTAACTAAACTAAAGGTTTCTAAATACCCCTGATGGTAACAAAGGCTTTAAAGTATCCCCAATAGGCTCAACACAGCTAACTCAAAGACAACTGCAGAGGTTGAAGTAACTAAACTAAAGGTTTCTAAATACCCCTGATGGTAACAAAGGCTTTAAAGTATCCCCTAATAGGCTCAAAATCGCGTCATATGTCGGACAGGATTAACCCATACAATACCGGTGACATCCTGTTCATTATAGTGTGGCAACTATTAAACAATTTCATTCAGGTTAGGAAGGACCTCTATCAATAATAAAGCTTCACACTATCTCAACCAACCCATTTGGGATCCTTTCTAAGCTGCATAATATCGTCTCAATAAAGCTAGAATTCAAGAGCAAACACACGTCGCTGGTACTCAGGGGGTTAAGGGGAGATTTCCACTAGAGGGATTTTTTTCTGGACTCCGTTCTCCCTCATGTTTAGCCCCATTGCTTTTCTAATTTTAAGACGTTCGCCCCAATATTTTGACGATTTTAAGAACTTTCGACCCATTTCTGTCAATTTTAAGACCTTTCGTGCCATTTAGGTGTCGATTTTACCCTGGCGAGCGATAGCGAGCCTGTTATTTAAGAGGAACCGGCTTTCAGCCGGGACATTTTTCTACCGAAAAATGTACAAATTTATCTTGAAAGGGGCTCAAGGGGGTGTAATCTTAAGCTTGAAGGATATCTAGGGACCAAACTAAAAACCTCCCCTTAAAGAGTACTAGGCTACCATAATATAGTGCGGTTGGGAATATGAACATGATTAGATTAATATCCAGTATTGGAGAATGGATAACAAGTCGTTCATTCATGGGAACAATACGGTAGAGGCAGTACTGGTGGTGATGGTTGCCAAACAGGGGAAGGAACAAGGACACCAGTGGTAAAACCATTAGTGTGTGATGTATTAGGCCACTGAATGAAGAACACGGGTGCGAAGTTTCCCATACGAAACGTTTTTCCCATTCTCGAACGTCCCTTGATTTTGGCCCTGTCACTCTTTCAACTATGGGGGGGGGGGTACTCGCTATAGGCAGTTATGCCTTTTGCCTCCCTCAATCACATAGAAAAAAAAAAAAAAAAAAATACAATCATTAAGGGGAGGTATTTAGTTTGTTCCCTAGACCTCCAGCAAGCTTAAAATTACACCTCCTTGAGTCCCTTTCAAGATTAATTTGTACATTTTTCGGTAGAAAAATGTCCCGGCCGAAGGCCGTTTCCTCTTAAGTTACAGGCTCGCTATCGCTCGCCAGGATAAAATCGACACCTGAATGGCACGAAAGGTCTTAAAATGGGTGAAAGTTCTTAAAATCGCCAAACTAACGGGCCAAACATCTTAAAATCTCAAAAGCAATGGGGCTAGACATGAGGGAGAAAGGGGTCAAGAAAAAAGTCCCTCAAGTGGATATCTCCCTTTAAGAACAAAATAAATAAACCACTTGTACACTTGGATCGGAATGTATTTGTGGGAGTTCCATTGTTAATTAGGCTAGGCCCTATACATTTTCAACCAAAGAGTTCCATTGTTAATTATAAATTCTCAACCAGTGACAATAAAACAGGGCCAATTAAACCGGTAGGCTATCAATATGAAGTTATAACCTACCGGTATTAAATTATATGCAAGCTAACCTGGCAGAAATTAGTACCGGTATCGCTGCCTTGCTATACTTCCTATGCTGTCATTGTAAACTGTTCGTGTGACCCCGACTTTACTTAATATTGGCTATACCATTAAATATAAAAGCAGTGTTACCAACATTTATAGGCTAGGTGAATTGTTGAGTGATTGTGCGTTCAGCATTTACGAAGGATTCATCACGCCAGAAGAGACCTGAGAATCGTGAGAGCGAGTGAGAGAGAGAGAGCTGGAAGGTGAGGTGAGTGGGTGAGTGATGGTGAAGGGAGGGACAAAACATACGAGGCCCAGGGGAAAGATAGACAGTGTTGAGAGGTGGCGAGTGGTGGAGCAAGATGGAGTGAGGGCGAGAGTTGTGGTGGAGCAAGATGGAGAGTTGTGGTGGAGAGTGGAGAGCTGAGTGGTAGTGGAGGAAAGGACAAAACATACGAGGACCAGGGTAAAGATAGACAAGTGTTGAGAGGTGGAGATTGGTGGAGCAAGATGGAGTGAAGGGAGAGTTGTGGTGGAGATTGGTGGAGCAAGATGGAGTGAAGGGAGAGTTGTGGTGGAGAGTGGTAGTATCTATGTTTCCTATATATAATCGTAAATATAACGTGTAATATATGTCCCGGTTTGGCACCCTGTTCAAGGGGAGATATCCACTTGAGGGATTTTTTTCTGGACCCCTTTCTCTCTCATGTTTAGCCCCATTGCGTTTTAGATTTTAAGACGCTCGCCCCCTTTACTTTGGCGATTTTAAGAACTTTCGCACCATTTCTGTCAATTTTAAGAACTTTCGTGCCATTTAGGTGTCGATATTTTGCTGGCGAGCGATAGCGAGCCTGTAATTTAAGAGAAACCGGCCTTCGGCCGGGACATTTTTCTACCGAAAAATGTACAAATTTATCTTGAAAGGGGATCTAGGGGGTATAATTTTAAGTTTGATGGAGGTCTAGGGAACAAACTAAATACCTCCCCTTAAAAGTAGTGAGTCAATGAAGCTAAGGGATTCAATTTAACCCTTTCACGCATATATGACGCAAAGGTTGCCAGATTAGCAGTAAGAAATAGAGTTCTCTCGCTCTTATAATTGCCTCTCCAAAATTAGTTTTCTGCCCACAGCTAACTCAAAGACAAATGCAGAGGTTGAAGTAACTAAACTAAAGGTTTCTAAATACCCCTGATGGTAACAAAGGCTTTAAAGTATCCCCAATAAGCTCAAAATCGCGTCATATGCGTGAAAGGGTTAACATTAGACTATAGTCTATACCCAAACAAGATCTACCAGGGTTGATCCTGTAAATGATGATCACCAACCCACCAATTACCTTACAAATAAACCTAATAAATGAAATCAATGCAACTAATGAATAGACATGTGGTGGTAGGACACATCAACTAATGAATAGACATGTGGTGGTAGGACACATCAACTAATGAATAGACATGTGGTGGTAGGACACATCAACTCGCTACAGTATACAGTAGGTCGGGCGCGGTGTGAACTACAAAACCAAGTAGCGATGGTGAAAGTGGAATGCTAAGTCATCTTGAGTACCGGTAGCCTATATTAGCCCAGATGCAAATGAAGGCGGGTAGACCCAGTGAAGGTTATATTGGACGGGTGCGGTAGCCTACTAAAACATAAGAAAATGGGAGTCTGCAAAAAGCCGATCGGCCCACACAAGGCAGATACCTGTCACACCCAACCCGAATTACAAGGACCAATTTTTTTTTTCTTCTTCTATATTCCAATTATAGACCCAACTCACTAATACCTTGAGTACTGACCCCACCAAAACGGTCACAGTAGTGTAGACTAGTTGGGGAGAGTAGATGAACAGGGTGTCAAACCGGAGCAACATTTGTTTGAAAACTTGAATGAATATGAGAAGAAATACAAGAAAATTAAATTGAAATATCATTGTTTTTGGCCATTTTATCACTTCCAAAGACATAATTTGAACTATAGACCATAGTGTCATCCTTACATAGCCTACACAATAATATAGACCACCAATAATAGACTCGGCTTTCGCTTGACACCCTATAGATGATTGAATGATGACTATATAAAATATATAATACCAAACGGAAAAGAAGATAAATATAATATCTGCGAGGGAGAAGAATTTGAGAGTTACCGGTACTTTAAAGAAGATACCGGTAGATAGAAAACAAAGGTGAGTGTGATATAGGAGACACGCGGAGCAGATACAGGTAGATGGAAGAACTGAGAGAGAGAGAGAAACAGGTTGAAAGAATATAGGAGAGACAGAGAAGAGACTGAGAAATGGTCCCAGGTGTGATGCACGAGAGAAGAGGCGAAGCGAGGCGTGAAAATGGTCCAGGTGAAAGGTGACGAGCGAGGGGGCAAGGATAACAAGTGAGAGAAAGAGTTCTAGGGGGGGTCAGGCAAGGTGGGGTTAGAGGAAGGTCAGACTGGTGTGAACGGCTCAGGTCAAGTGTAGGGGTGAGAGAGAGATCAGGTGTATGGAGGTGTGAGGGAATCTGATATTGGCCAAATGAATAATATAGTCAGGACAGAAATAATCAAGTAAACTATACACAGAGCTTAGGCATTATATGATACGGTATATTATAGCGAGGTCTTCCCTTGTGGTTAAGGGGAGGTTTTTAGTTTGTTTCCTACTCCTCCAGCAATCTTAAAATGTCACCCCCTTGACCCCCTTTCAAGATATATGTGTACATTTTTCGGTAGAAAAATGTCCCGGCCAAAGGCCGGTAACTTTTAAATTACAGGCTCGCTATCGCTCGCCAGGATAAAATTGTCACCTAAATGGCACGAAAGGTCTTAAATTGACAGAATGGGGGCGGAAATTCTTAAAATCACCAAACTAATGGGGGCGAACGTCTTAAAATGTTAAAGGCAATGGGGCTAAACATGAGGGAGAAAGGGTTCCAGAAAAAAAAAATCCGATGGAAATTTCCCCTTAAGTGCCCCATTAATTACCCCTTCCATTCGTCTAAACATTAGGTTTATCATAGAGCAGTTGGGTGTATGTACGCTCGCTCCAAGAAGTATCTGCACCCCTCCGCCGATCATCTGGCGTGAACAGCTTGGTACCTCTGCCTGCACTATATCCATGTGTCAGAAACGATCCTCTCTGACACATGGATATAGTTGCAGGCTGAGGTGCCAACCCTACCGAGCTGTACATTCCTGATGATCAGCGGAGGGGTGCAGATATTTCTTGGAGTGAGTGTACATGCTTAGATTAATATGCAATATTCGAGAATGCATAATATATCGTAGGCTGGTGCATACACCTTTAACTGTCTTGATAGCCTAGTGGTTAGTGTGCGGAATTTCAAAATCTCCAAACTAATGGAACAATCATCTTAACATTTGAAAACTAATGGGGCTAAACATGAGGGGGAAGGGAGGTCAGAATAACCAACCATCCCCCCTTAACCCCTTCTATACCAGAGACGGTGTTGTTGAAAATATTCTAGCTATATATATATTATTTCTGTGCAGTTTTAGAAGGTTTTGAGGTACCGTAGTACAAATGGTTAAGTGATATAGTTTGAAGCCTCTTAATTGCTGGAGGACTTTTTTTTTAAACAGGATAAAATCGTGTAATAGTAGCCAGGGTCAAGTTAAAAGGACGGCATTGGTACTGAAAGGGCTAATCCAACTAATCCGCCCCCCCCCCCCCGTCCTCTGATGCGATAATCCAGTTGAGGGACAGCGGAGAATTGGAATATCAGCTCACTCGGAAAATCTGCCGCCGGGATTCTTAAACACCTTCGGGTTGAGGTTCTCCCTTCACTACCCAGCGAGTCGGGTGTAAATAATTGTATATAAATATAAATTAATAAAATATACAATACAATCTATCAAAAACATTTCGCCTAAAGTCCGTTCATTCTAGCTTGAGCAGAAATGTTAACCTCTAACCTCTGCAACTCAAAATGGGCTAGAGCAAATGAGCTGTCAAATTCCACACCTATTCCCTAGCCAAGTCACCCTATTTGGTAGAAATATTAGCTCGATTACACTAGTCCTTTTGGAGTTATGAGAGGTTACAGGTTACGATTTCTGCCCCACCTAGAATGAACAGACTATAGTAGCTCACGTGTATTTGAGAGCATATACTTAACCCTCTCCGACATATGACGCAATTTTGAGCCTATTCGGGATACTTTAAAGCCTTTGTTACCATCAGGGGTATTTAGAAACCTTTAGTTTAGTTACTTCAACCTCTGCAGTTGTCTTTGAGTTAGCTGTGTGAGCCTATTAGGGATACTTTAAAGCCTTTGTTACCATCAGGGGTATTTAGAAACCTTTAGTTTAGTTACTTCAACCTCTGCAGTTGTCTTTGAGTTAGCTGTGTTGAGCCTATTAGGGATACTTTAAAGCCTTTGTTACCATCAGGGGTATTTAGAAACCTTTAGTTTAGTTACTTCAACCTCTGCAGTTGTCTTTGAGTTAGCTGTGGGCAGAAAACTAATTTTGGAGAGGTAATTATAAACTTCTGCGTCATGAATGCGTGAAAGGGTTAATTTATAGAGAGAGAGAGCAATTATACAAAGGAACAAGTACGGTAGCTGAAATATATTGTAGTTTTATCTAACCGAAATTAACATAACCTATTCTAACTTGACATGGGAACAAGTAGGCCTAGGGTAGCTAGCATAGGTAGATCCTACACACACACACACACATATATATAATTATATACCCTATATTAACCTAATCATTATACTGTTGTGAAAAGGAACAACTTGAGATGGTTCGGCCATATGGAACATATGGAAATCGAGAGAATGACTAAGAGGGTGTACGACAGCGAGGTGGAGAGGTAGACCGAATATGAGGTGGAAGGATGGAGTGAGGAACTACATGAACGAAGGCGGTGCTGGTTGGGGGGAGGGGCGTCGACTGACTGGGGACAGGTGCATGGGGGCGGTTCGTTCGTGGCCACCCCTTCGGGGATCACGACGTCAGGCAATAGATAGATATAGATTATACTGTATCAAAGTTGAATCAAATAAAAAATTCGGATTATCTCTCATGTTACACAATGTTGCATACGGTACGTCATTTGCTTATATAACTTATTTGTGTACGGTCTTATCGAGTACCCTGCAATGTGTACCGTATTCTAGCAATTTGTGTACGGTCTTATCGAGTACCGGTACTCTGAAATGTGTACCGTATTCTAGCAATTTGTGTACGGTCTTATCGAGTACCGGTACTCTGAAATGTGTACCGTATTCTAGCAATTTTCTCGTATGCCATCATTATTCTACCCGGTACCCATTCATTGATTTACGTACCGTACCGTACTCTGATATATATATATATATAGTCTAGTAATTTGCACGTACTCTTATCAACATTATTCGACACGGTATCCATGTACAGTATATATTTACACCCCCCCCCCCACCTCTCTTCCTCCCTCTGCCCCGTCGAGCCAGGAGCGGTATATCTCAGGCAGAGGGATTTACATAGCAAAGCCCAGCCGCAGTCCTCCCTCCGTCGCCCAACAACTGGTTATTATTTGTTATATTTCTATCACCGCCATCGATGTACCGCTGTGAGCTGGGTGATGAAGAGTTGGTGGCGCGTTTATTAACCCCCGTCTTACCGCTGCCGACCTTATTAAACCCCGTCTTACCGCTGCCGACCTTATTAAACCCCGTCTTACCGCTGCCGACCTTATTAAACCCCGTCTGTACCGCTGCCGACCTTATTAACCCCGTCTTACCGCTGCCGACCTTATTAAACCCCGTCTGTACCGCTGCCGACCTTATTAAACCCCGTCTTACCGCTGCCGACCTTATTAAACCCCGTCTTACCGGTGCCGACCTTATAACTGTATTTTGGGTACCATTAGAGGATTGTATTCAGTTTAAAAATGGCCTCCAGCAATCAACAGACCTCGAACTATCTCCTTTAAGGGGAGGTCTCCACTTGAGGGATTTTTTTCTTGACCCCTTTCTCCCTCATGGTTAGCCCCATTGTTTTTTGAGATTTTAAGACGTTTGCCCCATTAGTTTGGTGATTTTAAGAATTTCTGCCCCATTCTGTCAATTTTAAGACCTTTCGTGCAATTTAGGTGTCGATTTTATCCTGGCGAGCGATAGCGAGCCTGTAATTTAAGAGTAAGCGGCCTTCGGCCGGGACATTTTTCTACCGAAAAATGTACAAATTTATCCTGAAAGGTGGTCAAGGGGGTGGCATTTTAAGATTGCTGGAGGAGTAGGAAACAAACTAGAAACCTCCCCTTAAGTACGGTACTATCCGAATTCAATCATGATAATGTTATCTTAGTTTCCAATACCGATGCACTAAAGTCCCGAAATTTGACGGACAAATAGTTCGTGTGACATCGCTTTAACTGTCATATAAATTACAGTTATTCTAGCTAACCCTAGACGTGTTTCTGTTTAGTTTAGGGAAAAGCATGTGGAGTCTAGTAGCCTCGTATATTGCACTCGTACCGTATCTCTAGATAGCCTACATACGGTACTTTTTGTTGTAATAATAGATAGCCTACATACGGTACTTTTTGTTGTAATAATAGATAGCCTACATACGGTACTTTTTGCAGTATCGTCACTCAGGCAATTCTTTAACAAAGAGTGTTTCGTGAGCTGAACGAAGGTGCGGTGCCGTAATTGACCACTCGTGAGTTTCGTTCTATAAGGAAGTTGGAGGTGTAGAAATCAATATTTAGAAGAATTACCAGCTGAAATTCGCTTGCAGTTCACTTATATAAACCTAAAATACAATTCGACTTACTCTTTAGCCACCAGAAACCTACATTATTATGGCATTTCTGTTTACTACCGATGTCTACAGCTTCAACTTCCTTATAGCCTGAAACTCGCAAGTGGTCAATTAGAGTACCGTACCCGGTAATTAAACATAATTTTATCTAAAGTGTCATCGTATGCAACGGGTTAGGTCTCTAATTGCGATTGGCTCTTACCCCGAAATGGTTTGGAGTTTTGAACAATGGGCCTTATACATATATTCTTATACGATACCTAACCTTACACATTTTCCTCTCAGACGGCACTGCTCGGAGTAGTGTATATATTTAGGAGCACGCCCGTCTCGTGTCGGAGCAAGTTTTAATTATGCGCCATGATACGTATCCATTAATTACATTTTCGCGGGGAATTACGCCTCGATATTTAGGCTACCTCTGATGGTCGTTATTACAGGGGGGGTTCGGGCACGTGACGAATGCAATACTCATAATTTTTCGCAGCATTGTGTTAAACTCGGACAATTTTGGATGAATTAGGAATGCATACTATATTAAGAATGTTTGTGTCATGCCCCAGCCAGGGTTCGAACCCAGGCCAGTAGTGTAGCACTCCGGCACCTAAGCCACTAGACCACCAGGCTAGCAGTAAATATGGTGGCACATAACTCAGTGTCAAACCGGAGCATTTTTTGTTGAAGACTTGAATGATTAACCCTCTCCGACATATGGCGCGATTTTGAGCCTATTGGGGATACTTTAAAGCCTTTGTTACCATCAGGGGTATTTAGAAACCTTTAGTTTAGTTACTTCAACCTCTGCAGTTGTCTTTGAGTTAGCTGTGTTGGGCCTATTGGGGATACTTTAAAGCCTTTGTTACCATCAGGGGTATTTAGAAACCTTTAGTTTAGTTACTTCAACCTCTGCAGTTGTCTTTGAGTTAGCTGTGGGCAGAAAACTAATTTTGGAGAGGTAATTATAAGTGAGAGAGCTCTATTTCTTATTGCTAATCTGGCAACCTCTGCGTCATAAATGCGTGAAAGGGTTAAGAGGAATACCGTACAAGTTGTAATAGCATTGTTTTTGGCCATTGTATCACTGCCAAAGACCTGCTTTGTACTAAACCCCAATATTACCCCCTTCTCCCCCAATACCCACACAAGCCAAGTGCCGTAATGGTGATAAAGGAAGTAGTTTAGGTCGTTGTGGGCACAGGGATTATATATGGGCACTTAATTAAGGGGGGACACCGGATTTGTTTAATCTTTCTCTCTTTCCCTGGCTTGTATCCATTCGGCCCCATTCAGCCAACTGTTAATTAAGACGTTTATCCCCATCCAGGTGTCGATTTCTTCCTGGCGAGCGATAGCGAGCCAGCATTGAATGGAGGAATCCGGCTTCGCCGGAGACATTTTTCTATCGAAAAATGTACCAATTTAGCTTGCTGTCAAAACAAAAAATATATATATGCTGGCTCGCTTCCGCTCGCCAGGAAAATATTGACACCTGGATGGGGGTAAACGTCTTAAAACAGTAGGCTGAATGAGGCAGAATGGATACTAGCCAGAGAAAGATAAAACAAATCCGGTGTCCCCCCCCCCCCCCTTAAAGAATCCTGGCGGTGATGAAGAGGGAGGGGAAATCGTGGGGCGGAAGCAATTTTGGCGAGGGGGAGAGAGAGGGAAGAGGGAGAGGGGTGGGGGGAGGGGTGCGCTATTAATGAGGGAGAGAGATAGGCTATACTGAAGGATTATTAACCCTCTCCGACATCATTATGACGCGATGTTGAGCCTATTAGGGATCCTTTAAAGCCTCTGTTACCATCAGGGGTATTTAGAAACCTTTAGTTTAGTTACTTCAACCTCTGCAGTTGTCTTTGAGTTAGCTGTGTTGAGCCTATTAGGGATACTTTAAAGCCTCTGTTACCATCAGGGGTATTTAGAAACCTTTAGTTTAGTTACTTCAACCTCTGCAGTTGTCTTTGAGTTAGCTGTGTTGAGCCTATTAGGGATACTTTAAAGCCTCTGTTACCATCAGGGGTATTTAGAAACCTTTAGTTTAGTTACTTCAACCTCTGCAGTTGTCTTTGAGTTAGCTGTGTTGAGCCTATTGGGGATACTTTAAAGCCTTTGTTACCATCAGGGGTATTTAGAAACCTTTAGTTTAGTTACTTCAACCTCTGCAGTTGTCTTTGAGTTAGCTGTGTTGAGCCTATTGGGATACTTTAAAGCCTTTGTTACCATCAGGGGTATTTAGAAACCTTTAGTTTAGTTACTTCAACCTCTGCAGTTGTCTTTGAGTTAGCTGTGTTGAGCCTATTGGGGATACTTTAAAGCCTTTGTTACCATCAGGGGTATTTAGAAACCTTTAGTTTAGTTACTTCAACCTCTGCAGTGTCTTTGAGTTAGCTGTGTTGAGCCTATTGGGGATACTTTAAAGCCTTTGTTACCATCAGGGGTATTTAGAAACCTTTAGTTTAGTTACTTCAACCTCTGCAGTTGTCTTTGAGTTAGCTGTGTTGAGCCTATTGGGGATACTTTAAAGCCTTTGTTACCATCAGGGGTATTTAGAAACCTTTAGTTTAGTTACTTCAACCTCTGCAGTTGTCTTTGAGTTAGCTGTGGGCAGAAAACTAATTTTGGAGAGGTAATTATAAGAGTGAGAGAACTCTATTTCTTATTGCTAATCTGGCAACCTCTGCGTCATATGAGTCTGAATGGGTTAATCATGTACCGGTACACTCATGGACCATAGTCTTTCTGGGTACAATGTTGAAATGACACAATAAGATAAACACACCATGTGAGTGTAGGCCTATTCATAGGTATTAAACAGCCCATGAAGGGTGCACGAAGAGTTAATCAAAAGATAAATGAAACCCACATGTGTACCCGGAGTATTGCAGTGGGCTAACATCTCCACACAAAAACGGGGAAATATACGAAATAGAGAGTGTTCAAAGAAGCTTCACGTCCCGCATCAGCTCGGTAAAACATTTTCATTACTGGGATCGGCTGAAGGCTCTTAACATATATTCACTGGGGCGAAGAAGAGAGAGATACTTGATAATTTACACATGGAAAGTTATCGAGGGTCTAGTGCCAAACCTTCACACCACAATATCGTGGAACTGGAGCGACAGAGGAGGTAGGAAATGTAACATCCCACCCCAAAAGTGTAGGGGAGCTCTGGGCACACTGAGGGACTCCTGGTTGACAAACAGGGGACCGAGCCTCTTCAACAAAATGCCAGAGAACGTGAGAAACCTGATGGACGTGCCAACGGAAGTATTCAAGAAAGCCTTGGACAACCATCTAAAGTCGGTGCCTGATCAGCCATGCTTCGCGGGGGTGAGAGCTGCCCTTTCGAATAGCCTGCTGCATCAAGCACCGGCAGCAAACATACTCGGTGAGAGCAACTCTCGCCGAGGCCGCTGAGGTGGCCGAAACAACTCCAGGTAGGTAGACGGTACCCGTGTGACTCAACCGAGTTGTTTCATACGAAACACATCGTAGTTGCTGTTACTTCATTATGGTTGGAGGCTACAGTTTCCTTCGGTATTTTCAGCCGTAAAACTGCAACACACATGCATAAACCAACACGCTTTACTATTATTAAATTTGCTTATCCTACACATTTGTGGGACATATGGACAACCGGTACCGCACATTAAAAGAACTTCAGAATCAGATGTATAAGTGTGTGAATACTACTCTGTGCAACTCTCTAATCCAAGAGTAAAACGATATTCTCAAACCTTCTTCTAGAGTGAAACGATATCCTCAAACTTCTATTCAACAGCTGAGCTCTGTAACTCTCAAAGAATCAGTCTTTCCTCCTTCCTATGACTTAAATTGCTTCAAACTCCCGTGTGTCCAGGCATTTTGGCTCGAACGTCCCTTGATTTTGGCCCTGTCACTCTTTCAACTCAGGGAGAGGCACTCGCTACAGGCAGTTCTACCTTTTGTTTCCCTCACTCGCATAGAAAAGAAAAACAAGTCTATGAATACTATAAGTGTATGATAGATTATTGTGGGTCGGTGTAGGGTAGGTAGGGTAGGTAGGGTAGGTAGGTGCAGTGTAGTGAGAAGGGTTGGCCAGGGGATACCACTAGCCAAGATCAGGCTACCCCGCTGTGTCGGCAACAAAGCCCAAGTCTGCCAAGATGGCCACCCTGGCTCGCTATCTCCTCTGCTGTCCAGCCAGAGTTGGCGGGGAATTGGACGGCGCCGCGCAGGGTGTCAAAACGGAGCAATTTTGTTTGAAAAATTGAATGAATATCAGAAGGAATGCAAGAAGATGAAATAACATTGTTTCGGTCATTTTATCACTTTCAAAGACTTACAATTAGAAATACAACCCATAATTTGATCTTTACAAATACAATAATAAAACCTAGACATAATGGACTTGGCTTTCGTGTGACACCCTCCCGGACGGGCTAGTAATGCTATCAGGATGGGATGCAAATTATGTATGTGCTTAGTGGGCTCATCAATATGTATCACTTAATTAATTATGCTTGTGAATAACAAACGGACGTCACCTCAATTGACCACTTCCGAGGCTATAAGGAAGTTGGAGCCGTAAACATCGATATTAAACACAAATACAGTACTTATGTAGGTTTCTGATGGATAAATAGTATGTTGAATTGGGTTTTATGTGTCAATAAATGTACTAAAACCGTATTATAGCTGGTTACTCTGCTAAATATCCATGTCTACAGCTCCAACTTCCTTATAGAACGAAACTCGCAAGTGGTCAATTGTTTATTAGGTTGAAGAGGAATGCAGGCATATAAACCGCCTTTCTTATTAAGGGGAGGTTTTTAGTTGATTCCCTAGACTTCCATCAAACTTAAAATTACCCCCCCTAGACCCCCTTTCAAGATAAATTTGTGCCGGTTCCTCTTAAATTACAGGCTCGCTATCGCTCGCCAGGATAAAATCGACACCTAAATGGCACGAAAGGTCTTAAAATTGACAGATATGGGTCGAAGGTTCTTACAATCGTCAAAATAATGGGGAGAACGTCTTAAAATTAGAAAAGCAATGGGGCTAAACATGAGGGAGAATCTGCGAAACGTTGTCAATAAAGTGCTCCTCCTCATATGGTGTCTTTCATCCATTCTGTCGATTCCAATTAACATATTGGTAGGCTAGAAGACCATTGTTTTGGCCATGTTATCACTTCCAAAGACATTATTTGAAGTATAAACCATAATTTATCTTTTGCATATACAATACCGGTACTGTCAACTAATAAAAACGAAAGCCAAATCCATTCTTTAGTATTCTTTAGGATTGTATATGTACAGCTAAAATTATGGTTTATAGCTGACATTATGTCGTTGGGTGTTATGAAATTGCCAAACCAGGTTATTTTTTCTGTATTTTTTATCATCTTCATTCAAATCTTCAAAAACAAAAATGGCTCCGGTTTGACACCCTGTTAATAAATGACGATATTAGTGTAAACAAGGACCAACGACACCAGTGGCACTAATATGGGCGGAGGTTGGCCGATCTTTAGTTGACGACCCCCCTCCACCCCCCCAAGTGATGATTACTGTTAAGGACGGGGTAGTTACTTATTACTGTTAAGGACGGGGTAGTTACTTATTACTGTTAAGGACGGGGTAGTTACTTATTACTGTTAAGGACGGGGTAGTTACTTATTACTGTTAAGGACGGGGTAGTTACTTATTACTGTTAAGGACGGGGTAGTTACTTATTACTGTTAAGGACGGGGTAGTTACTTATTACTGTTAAGGACGGGGTAGTTACTTATTACTGTTAAGGACGGGGTAGTTACTTATTACTGTTAAGGACGGGGTAGTTACTTATTACTGTTAAGGACGGGGTAGTTACTTATTACTGTTAAGGACGGGGTAGTTACTTATTCATGCAAGTCTTCAAACAAAATGGCTCCGCTTTGACAACCCCCCCCCCCCCCTACCATCCATCTGCATATCAATACTGCCACTAAAAGACCCACCCGTTGTGCTGAGAGAGAAGAAACACATACATGGAGAAAGGAGATATATATAAAGGTACACGCATGCCAGAGAGAGAGAGAGAGAGAGAGAGAGAGAGAGAGAGAGAGAGAGAGAGAGAGAGAGAGAGAGAGAGAGAGAGAGAGAGAGAGAGAGAGAGAGAGAGAGAGAGAGAGAGAGAGAGAGAGAGAGAGAGAGAGAGAGAGAGAGAGAGAGAGAGAGAGAGAGAGAGAACACATACTGTATATGGAGAAAGGAGAGATATATAAAGGTACACGCATGCCAGAGAGAGAGAGAGACTCTTTGGCTGGATACGGACACAAAGAAGATAGATTTATTGGGGAGGGCTTGTGACAAAGAAGCTGGAGGTAGGAGAAGGAGACGCACTGAACCTGATGGAGAAGCATAGTGATAGGGATGGTGTAGGACAGTTACTACGAAACTTACTATAACCTAGACTCATACACTGACCAATTGAATACTTCAGAGTTGCGTGCTAAAGGAAACTGTAGACAAGCTTTATATGGTGGCCGGTCAACTCAACCAGTAGACTATTTCAACCAGTACCAAATCAACCAATACGGTTAGGTTAGTACTATATATATTTTGGCACTGGTTTGGTTGGTCTGGGTTAATTTTGCACTGGTTGAAATGGTCTACTGGTTGAGATGACATGGAACCGCTTTATATATATACCGGGTATCTATATTTAGCAGGAACATTTTGAAGGTCTGTGATGGGTGGAATTCATGTTGAATTAAATATCATGTGGTAGGCTGCCGTATGCACTGGTATTTATGTGTACCACATTCAACTTTTAGTCTGTATTTCTGCTAAATACCAATGTCTAAAATTGATCTTGAACTTCCTTATAGCTAGAAATTTGCATGTCGTCAATTTTGTCTTGATTGGGGTATGACCATAATCAGATACGGTAAGCAAAGTTTATGTTGACAACGATTGGGGTTTGACCATAGTCCGATAGGCAAAGTTTATGGTAAATTCTCTACCGGTACCTATAGTTTCCTTTGTAGTGTTACGGTACATCACAAAACTTAACTGACATAGGCCACCTAGCCTATGCTGTGACTGAGGGCGATTGAAGCTAACCAAGCTGATATTACAAGTGATAGAATAGCCCTAGTATATACCGGCATATACTGTATACCGTGTGTATATATATATATCTATCTATCTATCTATTGCCTGACGCCGTGATCCCCGAAGGGGTGGCCACGAACGAACCGCCCCCATGCACCTCTGTCCCCAGTCAGTCGACGCCCCTCCTCCCAACCAGCACCGCCTTCGTTCATGTAGTTCCTCACTCCATCCTTCCACCTCATATTCGGTCTACCTCTCCCCCTCTGTCCCTCCACCTCGCTCTCGTACACCCTCTTAGTCATTCTCTCGCTTTCCATACGTTCCATATGGCCGAACCATCTCAAGTTGTTCCTTTTCACACTTTCCAGCACATCTACCTCCACACCACACCTCCTTCTTACTTCCTCATTAGTCTGTCTATCCCTCCATGTAACTCCGCACGCACTCCTTAAGTAATTCATTTCCACTGCTCTCACTCTTGGTCTGAGTCTCTCAACCAACGTCCATGCTTCGCTTCCGTAAGTCAGTGTCGGGATTACCACACTGTCATGCAAGGACTTCTTCACTTCCATACTGACCACCCTATTTCTTGTTACTGCTTTTAGCGTTCCTACAACCCTCTTCCCCTGTTGTACCCTCTCCCGCACCTCTTCATCCATAGTACCATCTTTACTCAACACACTGCCCAGATACTTAAAAGAGTTGACGATCTCCATAGCCTGACCGTTCAGCTTCACCCCACACTCTGTGACTTCACCCCTTTCGAAGACCATAACCTTGCTCTTCCCCGTATTTACCTTCAAATTCCGTTTTTCGCACACTGTTCCAAACTCATTTACCAGACCCTGCAACTCCCATTCATTATCACTCATCAGAACTGTATCATCCGCAAACAGCAGTATAGGTAGCTTCCACTCAATTCCCTCCCTTTTCAGCGATACACCAACATCCACTGCTCTTGATAGTATTTCTTTCATAACTCCATCCATATACAGTAAACAACCACGGGACATCACACACCCCTGTTTCAAACCAACATTCAGGTCAAAGAACTCGCTCTGCTCACTCTCCACACGTACTGCCGCTTTTGCACCCTCATACATGCTCTTCACTGCTTTCAGCAACTTGCCCTCTACTCCGTATATTCTAAGTACTTTCCACAAACCTTCTCTATCCACTCTGTCATAGGCCTTCTCCAAGTCCATAAAGGCAACATACACCTTTTGTTTCTTCTCCAGATACTTCTCCACAACACAATTCAGGGTAAAAATCTGATCTACACATCCTCTTCCCTTCCTAAAACCTCCCTGCTCGTCGCCTATCCATTTCTCCGTTCTCACTCTCACTCTCTCAATCACTACCCTACTGTATACCTTCCCTACTACGCTTAGAAGACCTATTCCTCGGTGGTTACCACACACTCCTCTTTCCCCTTTGCCCTTATATAGGGGGACTATTATGCCTATTATGACTATTATATATATATATATATATATATATATATATATATATATATATATATATATATATATAGAGAGAGAGAGAGAGAGATATCTACGCCTCTCTAACGAATGCAAGCCTAATATTTTCAACCTTTCTCCATATGGAAGATGTCTAATATTATGGGAAATGTTGCCATTCTTCGTTGTGCCACTTCCAAGATATACGGTATGTCTATTCTGTAATAAGGACATAATCCATATCTTGCCTCACTGATGATAGGAACAGTTTCAAGATTATGTCTGCTGTTCTGTTACTCATGCGGCTAGATACAGATCTAAGAATCTCTATTGCCTATTTCGAACACAGATGCATTGATTTCAGATTACTGCTGACAACGACTTCCAAATCTTGTTCACTGCCTGAGCTTCTTTTATCTATGTTATGTAATTTGTATCCTGCATTTTCAATCGCTTTCTCAAATTTCACTACATTGGACTTTATCTGCCAATGTACTGCCCATTCGTGTACCGGTAGCCTAGTGTATCTATATTTCTTTGGAGAGTTTGCATATCACTATCAGAATTAATAACTCTACCTATTTTAGTGTCATCCGCAAATTTACTGATCTTGCTAGTTATACCTACCGTACATCAAGGTTGTTAATGATGAACAACAGAGGACTGGAAACAGATCCTTGCGGGACCACACTGTTCACTTCACCCCAGTCTTATATATACCGGTATATATATATATATATATATATATATATATATATATATATATATATACAGTAAAGATTAGGAGAGAAAGGGGAGAGGGGAGGGAGGGAGGCGAGAGGGAGAGTGATAAATACTTGTAGTAGATATTCACCTAAATCTTTTTTCTGTTAAATTTTTCAAACTATACTCCTACTGTCATTCTCATACTATCATATTCTAACTGTCTTTATTTCTCATATTCAAACTTTCTCTAATAGGGGAATGCTGGTTACCAGGCGCACTGACGGGTCTGAAGGCTAGCCTCCTCGCAGTGACCCCATCAAACAAGAAGATATATATACAGGTATATACTGTATATATATATATCTATTTTTTTTTTTCCCTCGGGATATAGGATGGGTACCCCCCCCCCCCATGACATATTGAAAATATCTTCTATTTTGACAGTAAGGACTAAAGGCATAATACGAGTTTTACCGGTGTCAATAGCGAGAGTTATAGGGATATTTTTTTACAGTGCTTTATATAGTGCACTAAAATGCGTTTCCGGTGGTTGTAACAACATTGTATATACATTTGTTGATAATATTCAAGGACACTAGTGCGACGTTATGAGAAACAATTTATTACGGAAAATAGGCACCAATAGATTCGCCATATTTTTCTCCATATAGTCCGCATGGAGGATTTTCGTTATCAACATATTGAAAAATACCCACTTCACAGACAAATACACCAAAAATCTAAGTCAAAGCGGGGGTGTGGGGGCGGCAGCCCCCACCTATAATACTAGGATAGGTTAGGTAAGGTTGTTAGGTTAGGCTAATGTCCTATCAAAGGGGTATAGGTTAATAAACACTAGGATAGCCTATACCCGGCCAGAGGTAAGAAGAAGAAGAAGTCCTGCAGTAGTCTCCTTGAATGCTACCCCTTTGTTTACAATATTCTTATTATAGGCCTATAATAGCTTAGGCTTCAAATGTTAAGAACAAATTAGTTGTAGTTTCGGTAATACGTAGCCTACAGACAGGACTGACCCATCGACGGTTAAACCAATTTAACTCTTTGCTGAGCATCTATAGCCTATACAAATAAGTTGATGTTCTAAATGTTCCCTGATTTTGTGTGCGATAAGTGATTCTAATATTTTACGGTACCGTACGGTAGCCTACCTACAGTATAATTGATGTCAAATATTACAACCATTTTCAATAACTTGTGATATCAACGATATACCGTACTTCATATCATAAACAATACATTTGTCCTTATAACCTTCAACAAACTATCTGTCTGTACAGTCGCGCTAATAAGGGATGTCTCTGCACCAAGTATGTGTTGATCAATAATTGGTATCGGCAATATCTAAGCTTCATTTCTTCATATCGAGTGAAATATACAAACATATTCCTAAACTTACTCACCCTCTTCAACATGGGACATGACTTATTAGCGCGACCGTACTCAAAATTTAGACTAGCCTAGGCCTATGCGATACTGGTATAATTATAGGCAGTTAGGCTTACCCGGTACTGTACCGGGGATATTTACTACCTTATGTTCAGAGCTATAGCTATGGTTAATATTTTTCTTTGCATACAAATTGTTCCTGATTTTATAGACTAGTGAATCTGAGAATGTAATTTTTGTATGCATAAAAACACCATTTGACGAGAACCGGTACCGTATTCTAGATCTTATTGATGTGTTAGTAGAACAATATTTCCAGCACACATTTTAATTATTTTGTTAATAACATTGATAAAGGAGATAGCTAGTTAGATGGATATATAGGGACAGGTCACATGTAGATTCCAAAATGATTAATACGAGAAATAAGTTAAGTAATGGTCAGATGTTTGATGAAACGATGAGCTAATTAATTATCTGTTTCCATTTTCATTGACTTTGCTTTATGTTATCAATGTAAATTCCTAAGTAAATTGCTTCACTATTATTTATCTATAGGCCTAGGCTATGTGTATTGCCTTTATCATATTTATATTGTCAAAACGAATTTCCGTGTCATATGCTTCACTCTTAGGCCTATTCATCTATCTATTTATAGCCATCTATCTTATTAGCCTATATTGTCGAAGTAAATTATTGTTCGTCCTATCTCTCAGTTCCATAAGGCCGCAGTGACTACGGTAACGGGGCCGGAGTGACTAGGGCCGGAATAACTTGTTTCCGATGTCAAAATAGTAAAGTTAGTAAACACATTATAAAAATAATACCGGTCAATAGGCTAACTAGTTGTCTTAATAATAATAATAATAATAATAATAATAATAATAATAATAATAATAATAATAATAATAATAATAATAAAACACCCAAACCATTACACCACCAAAACACCATTTCCACATTCCAGTTGTTGCTAAGCTAGGCTAGTTAGGCTAAGCCACTGTTAAATATCCGGTAGATCTGTCAGTCTCCCCTCCGTACCTCCATCATCGATCTGCTCAGCTTCAACACCACTCACACGCAAATCAATAATGTCAATATTTGATCAGGGGACATTTTTCAGTTTTTCTTCGCGTCTGGTGTTCATTGATGATTAATTGTTTTCTCGTTTGTATAATGCATTGTTTACATTCACTTGAAACTGTTGAATCACATCACTGACTAAATAATATATTTTATTTATTTGTAAAATAAGGCTAATGTGGGAAGAAATATTGTACTGTATGTATATAGGCTAATAGACTGTTCTTAGTATTATTTTCAACATAAATGAAGTTCATACGTGTTTTCCTTTTTTTTTTTTCTCATGCACTGGAAGTTCATCCATGAAATTTCCGCTTCATGGCTCACACTCGAGGCGCAGACGCAGAGATACCCAGAACAAAAAATACACACACCCACACACCGTTGGAATTCCCGCACGACTCTGGCACTGAACCTGAAAACCACTACCACACTCGCCAGAAAACACCGTACGATGTATCCTTAACTGAGAAATCGAGAATATGATATAGCTAGGCCCTATGTCGATTTTAGCACTCACCTTTTTGTGCAAGTTCCACATATCCCACGCCGTTTCCATTCGCCCATTGACAAAGGTTACAGGTAGCCTTCTCCTCTGTCTTGGGCGGGCGCATGTCTATCCCTTCTGCCGAAAGCCTCGATACAAATTCTTCCATAAAAGGCGGAATAGGCGGCGGCGGTATGTTAAGAATCATGTTGGGCGGGGGACCCAACTCGTAGAAAGTGTCGCACTCCATCCTTCCACCACAAGAGGTATTGAGCGACTGGTCTCGTAGCAGCAGCTCTGGCAACACTGGCTCACATGATGCCGGAGTAGCTCGCTCGCTGATTGGCTACTGCAAGGTCTCCTTCCTCCTTTATGGCTCCTCCCTCTGGATTATACGCTTTCCGATGCTTAATTTTGACTTCCGATGTATTTACTTCGTATATCTTCACTAGGTCAGTTAGTGTAAGGGGTAAGTGAGTTGTGCAATGCTTATATTAGCTCCTAAGTTGTTTTATACGCAATGTTTTGGGTTAAAGTCCCGCTGGAGTATTGACGGGCTGGGCGGAGAATGGGCTGGAGCAGTGCGAAAGTCGGCCACCAGAGGGGAGTTTTATCGTTTACCTAGTGAGGATGTTCCCTGGCTGTTACTGTGGTGGGAGAGGCTTGTAGTGGTGGGGTGGAGGCGCTCGGCGTGTGCTCAGCCACAGAAACACGGCTGCCCCCAGGCCCACTCCTGTAATTAGAAATGAAAAATATTATATTACGGTTTTAGCTCTACTAACAATGCAGCGTAAGGCTATACAATTACATATGCATGGATGCTTAAGTATATTGTATATTTTCTTAATTAACTCCCAATACATTATGGAATAGTTGAATAAATGTATGAAATTACATGTATATATATATATCCCTTCTTAATATAATACAAATACCATATATGCCGTGAGAGTTTATTAAAGCATGGACTCTCGTCCATATAATTGTATATATATATATATATATATATATATATATATATATATATATATATATATATATATATATATATATATATATATATAGAGAGAGAGAGAGAGATAGATATATAGATAAATAGATAGATCGATAGATATGAGACTATACTCCTAATAGTATATAATAAAGAATAGGTAAAGCTTAGATTTTCCTCGACATATGCAAAATGTATTACCCTAGTGACACTGAACAGTATTGAGAATGTCAAGCTGAATAGCGTAGTTGAAAGTGTATTCTAACGTTCTAACTATTGATGAACCTACAATCCGAACACAAGTTAAAAGGGTACGGTAGAGCTAATAAGTCATGTCTAGGCTGTCATTACGTGTGGCCAGGAAGAAATTGACACCTGGATGGGGATAAAAGTCTTAAACTGTAGGCTGAATGGGACAGAATGGATACAAGCCAGAGAAAGACAAAATGCAGGTCACCCCCCTTAATCGAAATCCGGCTCCCCTTAACATGACAAGATGTTTATTGGATGACAAATATAATAGCTAGGGCTAGGATTCGAACCCATACAGGCAGGAGGTCGGTCACCATTACCCCCCGAGCAAGTTATCTGTACAGTCTCGCTAATAAGTGATGTCTCGGCACCAAGTATGTTTTGATCAATAATTGGTATCAGCAATATCTATGCTTCATTCCTTCATATCGAGTGAAATATAAAAACATGTTCCTTTACTTACCCACCCTATTCAACATCTGACAGACATTAATAGAGTACAGAGCAAGCCAAACGTAATGACAGCTGGGGAAATATACAAACATGTTCCTTTACTTACCCACCCTATTCAACATCTGACAGACATTAATACAGCACAGAGCAAGCCAAACGTAATGACAGCTGGGGAAATATACAACCATGTTCCTTTACTTACCCACCCTATTTAAAATCTGACTGACATCAATACAGTACAGAGCAAGCCAAACGTAATGACAGCAGGGACATGACTTATTAGCGCGACTGTACATACCCACCAATGGAATGATGCTCTAGTCGGTTTTATTTCAACTGACGGTAAATTGAATCCCTTCGCTACAGATTTTTCGATACTTAATGGAGAAATATGAAACTACTATGTCTCTGCATCCTATTAAGACCAGGTGTATATAAACAACACCATATTTCACAATAAAATCTTCAAAATAACTGATAAATCTTGCTAGGAACTTTGCAATTTACCGTCAGTTGAAGAGAAACAGATTGGTAGGTCAAAATATACCGTGACCCCTGACCTTTATAACTCACGAACGACTAGAGTAATCGAACTAATATTTCTACTATTTGGGAAGGGTCAACCAAGGAATAGGAGTGCAAATGTACAGCCCATTTGCTCAAGCCCTTTTTGAGTTACTGAGGTTAGGGTTTACGATATCAATCCTACCTATAAAGAATTAACTATAGATATCTCACCACCTATTTTTGCAAGGTACGCAACGCACCTCATCGAGCCCAAGCATATAATGCCCTTGTATGAAGAAAAAAAAACATGTTAGTATTTTTTGTCTTGATCGAGCCTTTGAGACGGCCACCCTACTCCAGCTATCCCCTTCTATTCTCATAGAAATATTTGTCAATATACAAATATCAATCAATGAAGCAAAACAATCAATCATGGTCCTTTCTTTTCGCCTGGCGGAAAGTTTACTCCCTTAGCATCTGATTAGCAATAATTAATTAGTGGAGAAAAAAAAAGTTACGTAGATGGTTCATGTTTACCCCCAACAGACGTCCATGATCCCGGTACTCCAGCCGGAAGCCGTTATCACACCGACTTACTGTACGGTTAGATGGTATCACGGTAGTAGGGGACACAGGCTCGATCGGTCCTGGGGTAAACCACCAGTTTGCCCCAAGAATTCCCCCACGGTAAAAAAAAAACAAAAAAAAAACAAAAAAAAAATCCTAAGACTCCTCTACTAGCTAGATATGTGGGTTTTTTTCGGTTACAAAAGTCATGGCCAAAGTCAAATTTATCCTAGATTGCAGGCTCGCTATCGCTCGGCCAGAAGCAATCGACACCTGCTTGGAAACAGTCATTTAATAGTTGCCAATCTAAATAAATCCATAAAGAATAGCCAAGGCCTAGATAAAAACGCCTCCTCCTCTTATTAATTTCAATACACTTAACAAACACACCACAGTTCTCTCCAACACACCTAAATAATATTACCTCTAACGTACCTTGATATTGGCTCTCTGTCACTCTTTCAACCTTGGGGGGACACTTGTTACAGGCCATTTTGCCTTCTCTCTCCTTCATTCGCATAGGGCAAAATATAAAGAGTTAAGCCGGAAGCCGTTATCACACCGGCTTTACTACAGTACGGTATAGACCCGGTATAAGATGTTATCACGTGACGGACACACAGGCTCGCTCGGGCGCAGGGGAGCCACCTGGAACATTTGACGATGAAGATAAGGTCTGTAAGCCTGACGCTGTGGAGCCCATGGGAAGGGAAGTGATGGATTAAAGTGTTGGAAAAAAGGCTTACGTGCTGTACTGGTTGTAGGAGTGACGTTGTTGTTATTGTTGTTTTGGTAATGTTTAGTAGTTAGCTCAAAGGTGCTGTTCTATCCAGAGTGAAGACTAGCATCCTCTACCCTACCTTAACCACTTCTGTCTGTCTCTTTTACTGTACCAGTTTTTCTTCTAGGTGCTGGCGAGATCGCCCGATTGGGTGGCACTGCAAGGGGGGTGGGGTGGGGTGGGGTGGAGTGAGTGAGGGAGGGGGGGGGGGGGTGGGGGGGGGGGGGGGGGGGGGGGGGGGGGGGTGCGGACGGTGGGGGCATTGGCCCGGGGGTGTAAGCCCGCGGGCTGATGATCACCTCCCCCGCTGCCCTCTCAAAGACAGATCTCATCTTTTTTCCCTTGCTCCTCAACTTTCTCTTCATAATTGTTAAGGGACACAGGGCCCTGGGAGGGGGCTTTGGTGTCCCGGGTGTTTCCGCATTCTCCTCAGCCCCTCGCCTGGGAGCAGCTTCGGTCTCCTGGGCATTCTTTAGTGGTAAAGCTGGGAGGGTTATGTGGGGTTGCTCGGGAGCTTGGGGCTGCTTGGCCAGACAGCCTGAGGATCAACAACAACAACAACATTTCTTGTTTTATACAGTACATGCTAGAGCGCCCAAATAACCTCTCTGCATAACATACTTTATAACATATTACATGGCAGTCGTTCTCTCTCTCTCTCTCTCTCTCTCTCTCTCTCTCTCTCTCTCTCTCTATATATATATATATATATATATATATATATATATATATATATATATGGCGGTATAAATCAAAAGTGTTGGACATCTGGTATGGAACGTATGGGTCTGCGTTGTGAGTGTGGCTGGTTGAGTCAAGAGGGAGATAGTCCGTTCAGCAAACATGGACCTGTCAATCTGTCTAACCCCCACCCTCCTATAAGCTCTCTCTCTCACTCACTCACTCTCTCTCACTCTCTTTGATTTACTTCTTTATTTATTACCGCTATTAAGTGAACAAAAACACTGACCTGCTCACGTGTGGATCATAGTCTTTAATATTGTAATGTATAATTATATTATTTACTTTTTATTTTTGTTATTTTCTTAGATCTTTTCTAACTTCAATAGTGCTAGATTGCTATAGTGGGTGGAAATATAATAACAATTTCATTAAGAAAGTTTCAGATTCGTGTTTGTTGAGATTATATGAAGGGAAACATGCCCGTGTGATGATGAGGTCAATTACGCGAACGTCTTGGCAGTTTCGTTTTTTTTTTTTTTTTTTTTTTTTTTTTTTGCAATTCTGTTCTGGAAGTTCGGAATCCAGTTTAAGGGGACATGATTGATTTTCTGCCCCCCCCCCCCCCCCCCCCCCTTCCCTCATGCTTAGCCCCAATAGTCTTTAGATTTTCTTAAAGACTTCTCGCTCCATTTTGTTTTTAATATTAAGACTCCAATTAGGTGTCGACTTATTCCTGGCGAGCAATAACGAGGCTGTCTACGCCTTCTTTGATTTTTTGCTGCCTACGCTTTCTTGATTGGCTGTCTACGCCTTCTTTGATGTTTTGCTGCCTACGCTTTCTCGATTGGCTGTCTACGCCTTCTTTGATGTTTTGCTGTCTACGCTTTCTTGATTGGCTGTCTAAGCTTTCTTGATTGGCTGTCTAGGAATTTCTCGATTGGCTGTCTATGCCTTTCTTGGTGACCGGTCAACTCAACCAGTGGACCATTTCAACCAGTAGCTCTCAACCAGTACCAAATCAACCAATACAGTTAGGTTAGGTTAGGTTAGTACTATATTTGGCCACTGGTTTGGTTGGTCCGGGTTAATTTGCCACTGGTTGAGAGCTACTGGTTGAAATGGTCTACCGGTTGAGATGACATGCAACCGCCTTTCTTGATTTGATGTCTATATTTCTCCTAATTTTCAACGCTTCTATCTCCATACCTCTTCCTCTCCGGGATTATAACCATGGCTATTAAAAAGTTCTATTTTGCATGTTGTCTTCCATTTTCGTTCCGTTCCTTCCTGTCTGCCTCTTCCTAAATCCCACTTCCTCCCAATCCTGCCTAATTCGTCATCCCGGTACCCTCGCTATTCCTTACGTTTCCGGGATTATGTTCATGGTAATTATATCGTTCTATTTGTACTCCGTCTACTGCATTCGTTTCGCTCTCTCTCCCTAAATCTCATCCTCTTCCTCTTCTCTGGGCCCATTTCGTCATGCATTAACCTCGATAGCTCTTCATCCCATTTCGTCAAGCACAAAGGGGAGATTTTTTTTCCCTGGCCTCCCTTCTCCCTCATGCTTAGCCCCATTAGTTTAGCGATTTTAAGACTTTTCTCCCCATTTCTTTGTCAATATTAAGAACTTTCGTGTCATTTAGGTGTCATTTAGGTGTCATTTAGGTGTCGATTTTTTTACTGGCAAGCATTAGCGAGCCAATCTTTTAGGAGGAACCGGTCTTCAGCCAGGACATTTATCTACTGAAAAATGTACAAATATATCTAGAATGGGATCATGGGGATGTTTTGTTTTAAGCTTGATGGAGGCTTATGGAGGAAACTTAAAAATACAGTGTATAAATAATGAAATCGACCAATAAATACACTTGTTCCCCCTTAACCCTATTAGGTGCAGGGCGGGCCAATTTAGAACCTCCCAGTTTTACTCCATTAGCTTGGAGATTTTAAGACGTTTCATCGCATTAGTTTGGCGATTATATGATGCTTCAACCCAATAAGGTGTTTATTTTTTCCTGGGCGAGCGATAGCGAGCCCACAATTTGGGAGAAACCGGCCTTTGGCCGGAAATTTTTTCTACCGAAAAATTTACACATTTAGTTTGAAGGGGGACTGGGTTACGTTTGTTTAGTTTGAAGGGGGTTTGGAGAGGCGTTTTTCCAAGTCTAGCGGGTAAACTAAAAACACATTATTCGAAAATGGCTAAAACATATAAAATCCTCTAACAATTCAACAAAATACCATAATAACCCCCAAGACGTTGCACCAGATAGTGTTAACCTCGATAGCTCTTCTAGGTTAGTGATATAGTTGTACATTTTTCGTCCATCCTCCCTAAATTGCTTCCTTAACCGTCTTACACTGTTAAATTGCTTTCTTAACCGTCTTACCCGGTTAAATTGCTTTCTTAACCGTCTTACACGGTTAAATTGCTTTCTTAACCGTCTTACACGGTTAAATTGCTTTCTTAACCGTCTTACACTGTTAAATTGCTTTCTTAACCGTCTTACACTGTTAAATTGCTTTCTTAACCGTCTTACACTGTTAAATTGCTTTCTTAACCGTCTTACACTGTTAAATTGCTTTCTTAACCGTCTTACACGGTTAAATTGCTTTCTTAACCGTCTTACACGGTTAAATTGCTTTCTTAACCGTCTTACACTGTTAAATTGCTTTCTTAACCGTCTTACACTGTTAAATTGCTTTCTTAACCGTCTTACACTGTTAAATTGCTTTCTTAACCGTCTTACATTGTTAAATTGCTTTCTTAACCGTCTTACACTGTTAAATTGCTTTCTTAACCGTCTTACACTGTTAAATTGCTTTCTTAACCGTCTTACACGGTTAAATTGCTTTCTTAACCGTCTTACACTGTTAAATCATATCCTGTTGTTGTTGTCGGTCAGAGAACAGGGAATAATGTAGCCAACCAAATACTGTAATCTTAACTATCACAAGCCTAGCCAATTATCCATATCGTAACACCATAATCTACAGATAAAGTGCAGCTGATAAACACGTAATATTGAAGAGGGGTTTCGAGAATGGTAATTTCCGGTCTTTAGCTGAGTTGGGGCTCCTCAGTTTTTCAAGATGGATAGCCTATACTTGGCATGGATACTAAGGGCCTGCCAGAATAGGTGAATAGGTTTTAAGGGGAGGTTTCTAGTGTGTTGCTTAGACCTCCATCAAGCTTAAAATTACATCCCCTAGACCCCATTTCAAGATAAATATGTACATTTTTCGGTAGAAAAATGTCCCGGCCGAAGGCCGATTCCTCTCAAGTTACAGGCTCGCTATCGCTCGCCAGGAAAAAATCGACACCTAAATGGCACGAAAGGTCTTAAAACTGACAGAAATGGGGCGAAAGTTATTAAAATCGCCAAACTAATGAGGCAAACGTCTTAAAATCTCAAAAGCAATGGGGCTAAACGTGAGGGAGAAGGAAGTTCGAAAAAAAATCCCTCAAGTGGAAACCTCCCCTTAAGCGAAAATTTTATCATTATACAATTATATACGGCTTAGGAAGGACCTGTGGGAGTTAAGAGGGTAAAGACTGGCTAAATTAACCCTCCGACTGCCGTATACCCTGCCTAACCCGCATACAATCGTCTAATAATAGCCATAAATCAAGAAATACTGTGTTAGATCTTTAAAGGGTTAATTTTAGTGGGTTCTCTTTTACTATTTTGCTTATTTATTTTTGTTTCTTTGTTAGGTGACTCATTGTTTTATTGTTTCTTTGTTAGGTGACTCATTGTTTGTCTTGTCCTGGTATTTTCATTTCAATCACGTGCTTCGTTGTCATTCAGGCCCCTTCCCTTAACCTCCACGCCTCTCTCCTGGCTTGTATTTTAGCTTTATATATACTATATATACTGTATATATATATATATATATATATATATATATATATATATATATATATATATATATATATATATATATATATATATATATACTGTATATACTCACACACACTCTCTCACACAAATACATACTTTCTCTCCCTCTATTTCTCTCACACACACTCTACCCCCTCTCTTTTTTAACTAACTAACCACAATCATTTCAACAACTATCTCCATTCCCAACCCATCTTTCTCTCTCACACACACACACACACATACTTTCTCTATCCCTCACACACACACACACACACACACACACACTCCTCTCTCTCTCTCTGTGAAGTGTTTGTGGAGCCTCACTGACTCAGCTGACAGACAGACATACGGATTGTCGGCTTATCGAAGGTTGGTCACAGACGGAGACCAAATAGATCTTATAGTCGGTTTAGGCCGTATGGTGTGATGGTATTGATGCCTAAGAGGTTGAGAGGGGTGATGGTATTGATGCCTAAGGGGGGGGGGATGGTATTGATGCCTAAGGGAGGGGGGGGATGGTATTGATGCCTAAGGGAGGGGGGGTGATGGTATTGATGCCTAAAGGGGGGGGGGGGGGGGGGCAGGGGATGATGGTGATGGTATTGATGCCTAGGGGGGGGGGGGGGGGGGTTGATGGTGATGGTATTGATGCCTAGGGGGGGGGGGGGGTTTGATGGTGATGGTATTGATGCCTAGGTTGGGGGGTTTGATGGTATTGATGCCTAAGGGGGGGGGGGGGGGGGGGGTTGATGGTGATGGTATTGATGCCTAAGGGGGGGGGGGGGGGTTGATGGTATTGATGCCTAAGGGGGTTGATGGTGATGGTATTGATGCCTAAGGAAGGGGGGGGGGGGGGTGATGGTATTGATGCCTAAGGGGGGGGGGGGGGGGGTTGATGGTATTGATACCTAAGGGGAGGGGGGGTTGATGGTATTGATGCCTAAGGGGGTTGATGGTGATGGTATTGATGCCTAAGAGAGGGGGGGGGGGGGGGGTTGATGGTGATGGTATTGATGCCTAAGGGGGGGAGGGGGGTGATGGTGATGGTATTGATGCCTAAGAGAGGGGGGGGGGGGGGGGTGATGGTGATGGTATTGATGCCTAAGGGGGGGGAGGGGGGGTGATGGTGATGGTATTGATGCCTAAGGGGGAGGGGGGTGATGGTGATGGTATTGATGCCTAAGAGAGGGGGGGGGGGGGTGATGGTGATGGTATTGATGCCTAAGGGGGGGGGGGGGGGTGATGGTGATGGTATTGATGCCTAAGGGGGGGGGGGGGGGGGGGGGGGGTGATGGTATTGATGCCTAAGGGGAGGGGGGGGGGGGTGATGGGGTGATTGATGCCTAAGGGGGGGGGGGGGGGGGGGGGGTGATGGTGGGGGTATTGATGCCTAAGAGAGGGGGGGGGATGGGGGGGGGGGGGGAGATCGCCTAGCCTAAGGGGGGGGGGGGGGGGGGGGGTGATGGTATTGATTGCCTAAGGGGGGGGGGGGGTGGGTATTTGGGGTGGGGGGTAGGGGGTGGGGGTTGAATGATTGTATTGATGCCTAAAGGGGGGGAGGGGGGGGTGGGGGGGGGGGGGGGGGGGGTTGATGGTGATGGTTAACCCTTTCAGTACCGGTGCCGTCCTTTGAACATTACTCTGGCTACTATTAAGACGATTTTATTCAGTATAAAAAGGGGACTCCCATAATTAACAGGCTTCGAACCATCTCATGTGCCCCTTTTACCATCACATATGATATACGTCAGATTAGGAAAAACGTCTCACAGGACGTTAAAAACTACCACAGTAACTCCTTCAGGCTTCCACTAGACGATCGTACTATGCCCGCGCCTGCCTCCCGTAGTGGAAGGGTTAAGCCCCCGGTGTGAGGTAAGGTGACAACAGAAGGTAGACTCGGACCCTTGTGTGTGTGTGGGGGGGGGGGGGGGGGGGGGGGGACTAAAAGGCCGTGCCACGCAAACGCTTTCTTCCAAAAATCTTTCTCTCTATTTTTTTTTTATGGGGAGATGGGTCTTTTTTTTTTGTTAAATCCCTTTCTCCCCCATGTTTAGCCCCATTAGTTTTCAGATTTTAAGATGGTTGTCCCATTAGTTTGTCGATTTGAAGACCTTTTGCCCCACTTCCTTGTCAATATTTAGACCTTTCGTGCTATTTAGGTGTCGATTTTTTTCCTGGCGAACGGTAGTGAGCCTTTAGCTTTGGAAGAAGCGGCCTTCGGCCTGGAAATTTTTCTACCGAAAAATGTACAAATTTATCTTGAAAGGGACTCAAGGGGGTGTAATTTTAAGCTTGATGGAGGTCTAGGGAACAAACTAAATACCTCCCCTTAACCTCCATAACTCACAAACGACTAGAGGAAGCCAGATAATATTTCTACCAATTGGGAAGGGTCGACCAGGGAATAGGTGGGGGAAATTTACATCCCATTTGCTCTAGTCCTTTTTGAGTTACAGAGGTTAGGGTTCAGGATTTCTGGCCTGCCAATTTGGAACAGGGTGTAGATGTGTGTGAATTTGTGTTTCGCTTTTGTGTTGTGTTGTCCCTGTTCGGGCTCTGTCTCGAGTCGGCCACCCTCAGCCTACGGTATGGGGTATGTGTCTGAGTACATACATACATACATTGCATACAGGTAGCTGAAATCTTATAAATTGAACTCAGAAGCTTCAAGTAGATAAATTTAATCAGCTTAGGAAGGACCTGCGAGTATCAAGAGGGTTATTGGAGACTCCTTAGATTCCTAGAGGTTCTCCTGAGCTCAATGATATAGTCTAATGGAAGAACAAAAATACACATTAAAAGTTATAAGTTTTTATATGATGGAAATATTAACAAAGGTATAGTGGTATTAACATGGCGGGTTACTGTACACAAGTTGGACACACAGACAGACGGACAGACAGACAGAGATAGATAGAGAGAGAGACTCACTCCCCTGAAAACAACCTGACCTCACCTACTGTTCTCACGCTGATCTAGGAGAGAGAGAGAGAGAGAGAGAGAGAGAGAGAGAGAGAGAGAGAGAGAGAGAGAGAGAGAGACAGGGACAGAGGGAGAGAGAGACAGAGACAGAGGACAGAGAGAGAGAGATATGAGAGAGAGAGTGAGACGAGAGAAGAGAGAGAGGATGAGAGAGAGAGAGAGAGAGAGCCAGGAGGGGGGACCCAACGAGTAACAAGTACAAATTATTATCCTAAGGGGAGATTTCCACTCGAGGGATTATTTTTCTGGACCCCTTTCTCCCTCATGTTTACCCCATTGCTTTTGATATTTTAAGACGTTCGCCCCATAATTAAGACCTTTAGCCCAATTTCTGTCAATTTTAAGAGCGATAGCGAGCCTGTAATTTACGAGGAACCGGCCTTTGGCCGGGAAATTTTGCTACCGAAAAATTTACACATTTATCTTGAAAGGGGGCCTAGAGGGTGTTATTTTAAGCTTGATGGAGGTCTAGGGAACTAACTAAAAATCTCCCCTTATATTATAGAAAACCCAAACAAATACAATAATAATAATAATAATAATAATAATAATAATAATAATAATAATAATAAGACGAGGCATGAAAGAAGCAGAAAAGCCCACATTACAAGGGGTCAAGCATACTACTAATAATAAAAAGAAAAGTTATACATGAAGCAAAAAGGATCATCTTACAGGGATCTGCCTTGTGTGGGCCGATCGGCTTTTTGCAGACTCCCATTTTCTTTATGTTCTTAAGGGGGGGGGGGGGGGTGACCTGTTTTTGTTCTGTCCTTTTCTATCTTGCTCTGGCTTGTATCCATTTGGCCCCATTCAGCCTACTGTTTTAAGACGTTTATCCCTATCCAGGTGTCAATTTTTTACTGGTGAGCGGTAGCGAGCCAGCATATTTTTAATTTTTGTTAGACAGCAAGCTAAATTTTTACATTTTTCGATAGAAAAATTTCTCCGGCGAAGCCGGATTTCTTCATATAATGCTGGCTCGCTATCGCTCGCCAGGAAGAAATCGACACCTAGATAGGGATAAACGTCTTAAAATAGTTGGCTGAATGGGGCCGAATGGATACAAGCCAGAGAAAGAGAGAAAAGGACAGAAATAACAAAAAGCAGGTCACCCCCCTTAATAGGACCATGAAGGTATTATTATTGAACTTCCATGAATAGGACACGTACTGTACAATAACAAGAAGAAGTATGAAAGAAGCAACTACAATAGGACAGTCATATACTAATAAGAACACGGGGTATGGACACAGCAGAGAGACCCATTTTATAATAGGACATTAGTAGAAAGGCTAAAAGAAAACGAGGGTATAAAGGAAGCAAACAGCCCCATCTTCACCTCACCTCCCCTCCCCTCCCCCTCCTCCCCTTCCCCATCTTCACCTCACCTCACCTCCCCTTCCCCATCTTCACCTCACCTCACCTCCCCTTCCCCTCCCCTCCCCTTCCCCATCTTCACCTCCCCTCTCCCCATCTTCACCTCTCATTCCCCACTTCCCCTCCCCTCCCCCATCTTCACCTCTCCTGCCCTGCCCTCCCCTCCCCTCCCGCCCTCCTCTCCCGCGGTCACAAAAGGTCAAGAGGTGGGATGAGAGGTCAGCTATGCAGAACACAAAGTAGGAGGGGCGAGTATAAAGGAAGGCGCTGTTGACATGGCGTTATTGTAGTTCTGGGGGGGAGGGGGGGGGGGGGGTAGTGTGTGCAGAGATACGTGGCGGAGAACAAGGAAGCAGCATCTATGTATATATATGTATGTATGTATGTATGTATGTATGTTGACTTGCTGACTTGTGTGCTGCATCTGGCTGTGGGAATATGCTGACTGGGAAGCCTTTCAGAGGGATCATAGTCATCATCAGCATCATCATCAGCTAGTATTGATACCCTGCAGAATCGTCATATCCCCGAGGGGACCATGGCCACACACACACACACACATTATATATATATATATATATATATATATATATATATATATATATATATATATTATATAAGGCCGTGCTATGGCAGTCTATTATATGCCTCACCACGGTGGCATATTCCGGCTTGGTGAGGCTGTATGTATGGTGTAAAGACGACTTGTGGAATGTTCTTCTATCGGAATGGTTGTAGCATTGTGTGTGTGTAGTCTGTAACCATAGTAGTCAGGAATGTCAAGTATTCTGATCGGGTACTACAGTCCATTCATTTCAAATAGGCCAGAAATCTTGACCCCAACCTCTGTAACTCAAAAAGGGCTAGAGCAAATAGTATTAGCTGGATTACTCTAGACGTTTATGAGTTATAGAGGTTAGTGGTCCAGAGTTTTGGCCTACCTATAATGAATGGACTATAGTATTAATGAGTTACAGGAGAATTCGCCCCGCTCTTGGACAACGAGTTCGCCCCGTTCATAATTCCCTTTCAGACAAATTTCTTTCTAAACTCTATAACAAACTTTCCTTGTGGGTATTTCCTGACCCAATCGGGGCCAATCGGGCCAATCGGCTTTCTGCAGACTCCCATTTTCTTATGTTCTTATAAGGATACATTTCATCCTAGTTTCTGATAATGCAATTTAGCTGGCGGGAGCGGAGGGTGGGGAGAGAGCCTTCTACTTTGCTGTAATTGTATTCTACTATATACTGTCCCTGTCTAGTAGTATTAAGGCCGGACCACCTAGTAGGGACTGCAAGGTATGTGTGGGCTGAGTATCTGTGTTACTATAACTATAACTATCTCACTCACTCACTCACTCACTCACTCACTCACTCTCTCTCTCTCTCTCACTCTCTCTCTCTCTCTCTCTCTCTCTCTCTCTCTCTCTCTCTCTCTCAATCTTCTCCCCCGTGACCCAAGGATCTTTATCAGCACCAGAGAAGAAAGTAAAACAAACTTTATACTATGTTATCACAGAGTCGAAAATCCCCTGACCAACCCCACCGAACCCGCACAGAGAGAGCAAAAACAAAATGAACCTTATATCACGTTAGGATAGAGTCGCAAATCCCCTGACTAACTCCACCAAACACTCACAGAGAGAACAAAAGCAAAATGAACCTTATATCACTCAAGGATAGAGTCGCAAATCCCCTGGCCAACCCCACCAAAATACAGGGGGCAAGGGGAAGGAGGCGGCTAGGAATTTTTGTCGAATAATAAGGTGAAGAATTTTGTCGAATATTAAGATGTACTCACTCTGTCTTGACAGTTCAGGTTGGCTTTTGTGGTGAGGGGTTGGGGGTTGAGGGGCGTTTTCCTGGGGGGGGGGGGGGGGGGGGGGCCTTTTCCTGTGGGGGGGCCGTGTTCCTGTGGTGGGGGGAGAGGGGGAGCATGTTCTTGTAGTGGGGAGAGGGGAGGCATGTTCCTATGGTGGGGGGGGGGGGGGGGGGGCGTATGGTGGGGGGAGGGGGGTTTCCTGTGGTGGGGGGATGGGGGGGCATGTTCCTGTGGTGGGGGAATGGGGGGGGCGTGTTCCTGTGGTGGTGGGTGTTCGTGTGGTGGGGGAGGGGGGGGGGGAGTGTTCCTGTGGTGGGGGGAGGGGGGAGCGTGTTCCTGTAGTGGGGGGTGTTCCTGTGGTGGATGAGGGGGGGCGTGTTCCTGTGGTGGGGGGATGGGGGGGCGTGTGTTCCTGTGGTGGGGGGGAGTGTTCCTGTGGTGGTGGGTATTCGTGTGGTGGGGTGAGGGGGGGGGGGCGTGTTCCTGTGGTGGGGGGAGGGGGAGCGTGTTCCTGTGGTGGGTGAGGGGGGGCGTGTTCCTGTGGTGGGGGGGAGAGGGGGCTGAGCTTGTCTATATTGATGATTTTATGCTTGTGGGTGAGTGAGGAATTCGGTGGTGTATTCGCTCGTAAAGCCTGTTCCGTGTGGGAAGTCTGGGTTATGGGGATACATTCACTTGCATAATTTTGAGGATACATAATTTTGGGAGGATACATTTTAGGGGATACATAATTTAGAGATACATTTTTGGGGTACATAATTTTGGTGGATACATGTACTTGCATATGGTGTGCAATGTGG
>CM064503.1:48762375-48825131 GCA_032716605.1 Paralithodes platypus
TGTAGTCTCTGCCAGTAGTCCATGTTGTTCAGTCCTTCGATTCGGGCCGTGTACGTTCGTTGTACTGCCTCCAGTTTTCTGATTTGGCCGATGTTTGTGGGGTTCCATAACTGGCAGCAGTATTCAACCAATGGTAGTATCAGGGCCCTGAATAATACTATTAACGCACGTGGTTCTCTTGTTTTGAATGTTCTAAAAATCCATCCCATATTCTTTCTGGCCTTCGCTACAGTATTATCAATATGATGGTCAAAGCTAGCGTCGTCGCTTATTGTTATTCCCAGATCCCGCAAGTGGTTGCTTTGGATTATAATTCCTCCTTCTGGTGTTGTATAGTCCTTGTCGGCCACTTCCTGCTTCGGGTGTCGATATCTCAATAACTCGAATTTTGTGCTATTGAATATCATATTATTCATTTCTGCCCAGTTATATATCGTCTTCAGGTCATCTTGTATCATTTTATAATCATCTTCCCTTCTCACAATGCCCAGGAGTCGAGTGTCGTCTGCGAATGAGGTTGTTTTACAGTACTGTATACTCTGGTCGATATCACTGATATATATGAGGAAAAGCAAGGGGCCAATCACCGACCCCTGTGCCACACCACTTCTCACTTCCGACTTCTTGGATTCGCTTCCTTCGACCATTACCGATTGACTTCTATTAGTGATAAAGCTCCCGATCCACTTGTGTAGCCTACCTCTAATCCCAATATGTTCCAGTTTTTGCAATAAGATCGTGTGGTCAACCTTGTCGAAAGCTTTAGAGAAGTCCAGGTAGATTGCATCTGCACCATCTCCATCTTCTAGAGCACTCAAAATATCTATCCTGTGTTGAAGAAGCTGCGACACGCACGATCTTCCGCTTCTAAATCCGTGTTGACCTTTGTTATAAAGCGATTGTTCCTCCAGATATTTGGTTACTTTTTTTACAACTATCCTCTCGAATATTTTAATTACGTGTGAAGTAAGAGCCACCTGTCTATAATTTTTTGGTTCCGTTCTCGGCCCACTTTTATAGATGGGTGATATTTGCCCGTGTTTTAAGAGACTAGGTATTTCCCCAGTATCCATCGACTTTCTCCATATCATGTGCAGTGGTTTGGATATAATGGAGGCACACTGCTTCATGAGTATTGCTGGTATACAGTCTGGTCCTGCAGCGGCATATGTGTTGATTTCTCGTATGGATGTCTCTATATCTGTCCTATCGAACTCTACATCGCTCAATTGTGATTCTGCGGGCGGTGTTGTTGTATGCCACTGATTCACTGTATCTAGTTTTGGTGTACTAAATGCAGACACATACTGGTGGTTAAGGGCTTCGCTCATTTTTTGTGGATCACTGGTGAGGTATCCATTGTACGTGTACACACACACACACACACACACACACACACACACACACACACACACACACACACACACACACCTGAAAAAGAGTTGAGCCGGGTCGGAGTATCAGGTGGACATCAGACAGATAATTGACTCTCGATGTAAACAAGGTGTTTTATGTCCCCCCCCCCACACACACAACCTTCCTTCTCTACCAACCTTTTAGAGTCTAGACCTACCCAGCCTCCCACCACGGTCATCTTTACACTTATCTTGGCCAGTCTACAGATACTCAACCCAAAACTATTAGGTTTAAGGGGGGTGACCTGTTTTTGTTCTGTCCTTTTCTATCTTTCTCTGGCTTGTATCCATTTGGCCCCATTCAGCCTACTGTTTTAAGACGTTTATCCCCATCCCGGTGTCAATTTCTTACTGGTGAGCGGTAGCGAGCCAGCATATGTTTTATTTTTGTTAGACAGGAGGCTAAATTTGTAAATTTTTCGATAGACAAATTTCTCCGGCGAAGCCGGATTTCTTCATATAATGCTGGCTCGCTATCGCTCGCCAGGAAGAAATCGACACGTAGATGGGGATAAACGTCTTAAAATAGTTGGCTGAATGGATACAAGCCAGAGAAAGAGAGAAAAGGACAGAAATAACAAAAAACAGGTCACCCTCCCTTAACTAAACAAGGTAGTCAAATACAATATAAACATTAAAAAAGGTGAATTAAGGTTTATATATACATACTGTACATGTACTGTATGTATATATATATATATATATATATATATATATATATATATATATATATATATACAAAATATACAGTATATGTTGTAAGGTAAGCCCATATACTTTGGTAAGGGGAGGTTTTTAGTTTGGTCCCTAGATATCCTTCAAGCTTAAGATTACACCCCCTTGAGCCCCTTTCAAGATAAATTTGTACATTTATCGGTAGATAAATGTCCCGGCCGAAGGCCGGTTCCGCTTAAATTACAGGCTCGCTGTCGCTCGCCAGGAAAAAATCAACACCTAAATGGCACTAAAAGTCTTACAATTGACAGAAATGGGGCGAAAGTTCTTAAAATCGCCAAACTAATGGGGCGAACGTCTTATAATATCAAAAGCAATGGGGCTAACCATGAGGGAGAAAGGGGTCAAGAAAAAAATCCCTCAAGTGGAAATCTCCCCTTAACTGACTCTTCCCAAATGGTAGAAATATTAGCTCGATTACTCCAGTCGTTTTACAGTTTCAGAAGTTAGAGAGGTCATGATTTCTCACCTACTTGCAGCGAACAGACTATAGTATTCTTGAACCGGGCATATTGGTGATTGTAGACATAATATATTAACCCTTTGAAGCTCTGACGCGTGTTAGCAGTTTATTTTGGCTGTCATTATTGCGATTTTATGCAGCTTAGGAAGTACCTGTGGGTATTAAAATGGTAAATACTATCTCAATCAACCCTTTGACTTCCATATACCGTTACTAATCCTCAATAAAATCGTCTAACAGTAGCCAAAAACAGAACAGAAACGCGTATTGGAGCTTGAAAGGGTTAACAGCCTATGTAGTGTCTCTTTCTCCGCTTAGTAACCCTCTCTCTCTCTCTCTCTATATATATATATATATATATATATATATATATATATATATATATATATATATATATATATGTTAGTAAAGCCAGGTAATACATTTTCTTTAATACATACGAGGTTGAAAGAAATGGCAATTTCTGCGTTTTCTACCCTTCCTGTTTACCTTTTATATCATTCCTTCCTTACTAGATAATGCTGGTTGTCCAGTGAAACGCGTCGTATATCCTGTATCATTATGTACATTTATGTAACCCTGTACCACCATGAATTTTGCTCATCTCCTTCATCTACTTCCTGCCACCCAGCGAAAACTCATCAGAGACCTGGAAACTTTGAATAATAAAATTTCCAACGCAGAAATTGCCATTTCTTTCAACCTCGTATGTATTAAAGAAAATATATATATATATATATATATATATATATATATATATATATATATATATATATATATATTTCTCGCCCAAAACGAATAAATCAAGTTGTAGATATTGTGCTGATACCAATTATTGATACAAAGTATACTTAGTGCCGAGACATGACTTATAAGGCCGACTGTACAGTAAGGGATAATATATAGGTAGTGTTGCCTGTCCTAGCCCGCCCATCCATCCTCGTTACCATTGTGGGACCTAACGTATGCAACCTTTCCTATACTCACACACTTAAGGGCAGATTTCCACCTACAGGATTTTTTTCTGGACCCCTTTCTCCCTCGTGTTTAGCCCCATTGCTTTTTTAGATTTTATGGCGTTCGCCCTAGTAGTTTGGACATTTTAAGACATTTTGCCCCATTTCTGTCAATTTTAAGACCTTTCGTGCCATTTAGGTGTCGAATTTTTCCTGGCGAGCGATAGCGAGCCTGTATTTTAAGAGCAACCGGCCTCCGGGCCGGAACATTTTTCTACCGAAAAATGTACAAATTTATCTTGAAAGGGGGTCTAGGGGGTGTAATTTTAAGCTTGATAAAAACGTAGGGAACAAACTAAATACCTCCCCTTAAGCCGGTATCACACGAGAGCTTTTATAGTCAACATTCGATGATCAATATTTTTCTGGAAACATTTCTGGAATACTTTGCACTGGTATCGGAAACTAGACTGATGGTAGATGAATTTAAGTGATAGGAATATTGTCATTGTAAACCATATAAGCTGCCAGACCAGTGTTGAGGATAAATGTTGAGTGAAACAGCGTTCGTGTGATACTGGCTTTACCCGCCAAACTTACTGAAGAGGGTTAACGGGACAGGGCTTAATTTATGGTATATATATATATATATATATATATATATATATATATATATATATACAGTATATATATACAGTATATATATATATATATATATATATATATATATATATATATATATATATATATATATATATATACTATATATGTGTGTGTGTGTGTCTTCTTTTTTCCTCGAACTAATAAATATATAGATAACAAAATAAATAAATACAAAAACATCCCTTAGACTCCCCTTCGAGATAAATTTGTAAACACATTTCGGTGGCAAATATGTCCCGACCGAAGGCCTATACTCTCTAAAATTTCAGGCTTGCTATCGCTCACCAGGTCTATCTATCTATCTATATGCTCAGGCCCAATCCCCATTTTGGGGGTAGCCGACTCAAGACAGAGCAAGAACAGGGAAAACACAAAAACAACATAAAACAACAAATAAACACAGATAAAAAGCACAAATTCACACACATCCAGGTCACCCAGGAGAAGACCCAGAGACCAGGGTCACCAAGGTCGCTCCAGCACTCCCCCGGCCCCCGACCACCCGGAGAGGTTCCGATCTCGGCAGGCAGACACGCAGCGGAGCCAAAGCCACAAGCCCTCCCACCACACTTCCAGGCGCACCCTTCATATTAATCGTCTCCCCGGGCCAGGCGCCTGATGGACTATTATCTAGTCCAACTTGCGCCCGACCCCTTACTCCAAATGACCACGTGTTCACTCAACTATTCACAAGCATTCTCCATTCACTCCTGTCCACCACCACTTCCCCTGCCTGATCTATAGTCATGCCTCTATCATCCAAAGCATTTCTTACACAGTCTCTCCATCTCAATGGGGGTCTTCCTGCCCTTCTATCTCCCCTTGTACCTGACTCACATATTCTCTTTGTAAGCCTTTCATCTCCCACTTCGTTCAACATGACCATACCAGCTCAGCACCCTTCTGTCCACTCTGGCTGACAAATGTTCCTGCTGCCCCACTCTCCTACGTATCTCTTCATTCCTCAATCTGTCTCTACGAATAACTCCACACATACTCCTCAAGCAGCTCATCTCCATCACATCCAGCCTTCTTTTCTCCTTTTTCTTCAGAGCCCATGTCTCAGCCCCATACATCACTGTTGGCACAACAATTCCTTGATACAGTGCACTTTTTACTTTCACTCCGAGATTTCTCGTCTTCCACATACTTCCCATTGCTCCGAAAACCTTCCTTCCTTCACACACTCTCTGTTTTACCTCCACTTCCATACCTCCACTCCTGCTTATCGTTCCTCCTAGATATTTAAAACACTCTACTTGTTCCAATATTTTCCCATCACCAGGTAAAATATCGAAACCTAAGTGTCACGAAAGGTCCTAATATTGACCAAAAAAAATGGGGTGAAAGGTCTTAAAATCGCCAAACTAATGAACCGAACGTCATAAAAACTGAAAAATAATGGGGCTAAACATGAGGAAGAAAGGGAACCAGAAAAACGACCCAACTGCCCAGTTGGGTAGAGGTAGGTTGGAACTTCAATTTGACATCGATTTAGTTGGCCCTGGTTGAGAGCTACTGGTTGATATGGTCTACTGGCTGAGAGCTACTGGTTGAAATGATCTACTGTACTGGTTGAAATGGTGTACTGGTTGAGAGCTACTGGTTGATATGGTCTACTGGTTGATATGGTCTACTGGTTGAAATGATCTACTGGCTGAGAGCTACTGGTTGAAATTATCTACTGTACTGGTTGAGAGCTACTGGTTGAAACGGTCTACTGGCTGATATCTACTGGTTGAAATGGTGTACTGGTTGAGAGCTACTGGTTGAAATGATCTACTGGTTGAGAGCTACTGGTTGAAACGGTCTACTGGTTGATATCTACTGGTTGAAATGGTCTACTGGTTGAGAGCTACTGGTTGAAACGGTCTACTGGTTGAGAGCGAACAGGTTTGAAATGGTCTACTGGAAAGAGCTACTGGTTGAAACGGTCTACTGGTATATATCTACTGGTTGAAATGATCTATACTGGTTGAGAGCTTCTGGTTGAAACGGTCTACTGGTATATATCTACTGGTTGAAATGATCTACTGGTTGAGAGCTACTGGTTGAAATGGTCTACTGGTTGAGAGCTACTGGTTGAAATGATCTACTGGTTGGAGCTACTGGTTGAAACGGTCTACTGGTATATATCTACTGGTTGAAATGATCTACTGGTTGAGAGCTACTGGTTGAAATGGTCTACTGGTTGAAATGGTCTACTGGTATATAGCTACTGGTTGATATCTACTGGTTGAAATGGTCTACTGGTTGAGAGCTACTGGTTGAAACGGTCTACTGGTTGAGAGCGAACAGGTTTGAAATGGTCTACTGGAAAGAGCTACTGGTTGAAACGGTCTACTGGTATATATCTACTGGTTGAAATGATCTATACTGGTTGAGAGCTTCTGGTTGAAACGGTCTACTGGTATATATCTACTGGTTGAAATGATCTACTGGTTGAGAGCTACTGGTTGAAATGGTCTACTGGTTGAGAGCTACTGGTTGAAATGATCTACTGGTTGGAGCTACTGGTTGAAACGGTCTACTGGTATATATCTACTGGTTGAAATGATCTACTGGTTGAGAGCTACTGGTTGAAATGGTCTACTGGTTGAAATGGTCTACTGGTATATAGCTACTGGTTGATATCTACTGGTTGAAATGGTCTACTGGTTGAGAGCTACTGGTTGAAACGGTCTACTGGTTGAGAGCGAACAGGTTTGAAATGGTCTACTGGAAAGAGCTACTGGTTGAAACGGTCTACTGGTATATATCTACTGGTTGAAATGATCTACTGGTTGAGAGCTACTGGTTGAAATGGTCTACTGGTTGAAATGGTCTACTGGTATATAGCTACTGGTTGATATCTACTGGTTGAAATGGTCTACTGGTTGAGAGCTACTGGTTGAAATGGTCTACTGGTATATAGCTACTGGTTGAAATGATCTACTGGTTGAGATGGTCTACTGGTTGAAATGGTCTACTGGTTGAGAGCTACTGGTTGAAATGGTCTACTGGTATGTAGCTACTGGTTGAAACGGTCTACTGGTTGATATCTACTGGTTGAAATGGTCTACTGGTATATAGCTACTGGTTGAAATGATCTACTGGTTGAGAGCTACTGGTTGAAATGGTCTACTGGTTGAAATGGTCTACTGGTTGAGAGCTACTGGTCGAAATGGTCTACTGGTTGATGAAATTGTCCAGGAACCCTCAAATTTAGCTTGATGGTGATCTTTTGGTAGGCATTTTTAATTTTCAGTGTAGTTTGAGTAAGTCTGGGAAGGCATTTATGTTAGCCTTGGGGACAAACTAAAATGCATTGCTCGAAAATGGCAATTGTTTTTAAAATCCTCTATAATAATTAAACAAAATATCATAATAAGAACATAAAAACAAAAGAAAACGGGAGTCTGCAAAAAGCCGATCGGCCCACACCAGGCAGATCCCTCAAGGCGTCGGATCGTATAGTGTTAACCCACTTCTGTTCTGCTTTCAGGCTACTATTAGACGATTATATCCAGATTAGGAAGGGTGTGTGGAAGTCAGGGGGTAGATTGAGGCCGTTTTTACCCTCTTAAGGGGAGGTTTTTAGTTTGTTTCCTACTCCTCCAGCAATCTTAAAATTTCACCCCTTTGACCCCCTTTCAAGATAAATTTGTACATTTTTCGGTAGAAAAATGTCTGTTACTCTTAAATTACAGGCTCGCTATCGCTCGCCAGGATAAAATCGACACCTAAATGGCACGAAAGGTCTTAAAATTGACAGAATGGGGCGGAAATTCTTAAAATCACCAAACTAATGGGACAAACATCTTAAAATCTCAAAAGCAATGGGGCTAGACACGAGGGAGAAAGGGGTCAAGAAAAAAGTCCCTCAAGTGGATATCTCCCCGTAATTCCCACAGATCCTTCCTAGGCTGAAGATAATAGGATATACAAGGGGTTAAATGATTAAAACAGTGTCTGTGGCCTTGTAATGGGTAGACGTCTTTCCTAAGCTGACTAAAATCGTCTAATGGTTGCCAGAATATAATGAAAAGGACGTCACCGGTACCGAAGGGGTTAAGGGGGGGGGGGAACCTGCTTTTTCGTTATTTCTGTCCTTTTCTCTCTTTCACTGGCTTGTATCCATTCGGCCCCATTCAGCCCACTATTTTAAGACGTTTATCCCCATCTAGGTGTCGATTTCTTCCTGGCGAGCGATAGCGAGCCAGCATTATATGAAGAAATCCGGCTTCGCCGGAGACATTTTTCTATCGAAAAATGTACACATTTAGCCTGCTGTCTAACAAAAATAAAAAATATGCTGGCTCGCTACCGCTCACCAGTAAAAAAATGACACCTGGATGGGGATAAACGTCTTAAAACAGTAGGCTGAATGGGGCCAAATGGATACAAGCCAGAGACAGATAGAAAAGGACAGAACAAAAACAGGTCACCCCCCTTAAAGGGATCTGCCCCGGATGAGTCATGTGGGCCCAAACAGATCCTTGTTAAGCTATTTCCCTGCAAAAGGGTTACCTCGACTCATTTCCAATTGTCCTGCTTTCTGCTTGCTTAAGGGGAGGTCTCCACTTGAGGGATTTTTTTCTTGACTCCTTTCTTCCCTCATGTTTAGCCCCATTGCTTTTCTAATTTTAAGACTTTCGCCCCATTATTTTGACGAATTTAAGAACCTTCGACCCATTTATGTCAATTTTTAGACCTTTCGTGCCATTTAGGTGTCGATTTTATCCTGGCGAGTGATAGCGAGCCTGTAATTTAAGAGGAACCGGCTTTCAGCCGGGACATTTTGCTACCGAAAAATGTACACATTTATCTTGAAAGGGGATCTAAGGAGTGTAATTTTAAGCTTGATGGAAGTTTAGGGAGGAAACTAAACACCTCCCCTTAAGCCGGTGTCACACGAGCGCTTTTTCCGCCAATTTTCCACGACCAAGTTTAATTGCTCGTAATATTTTAACCCTCTCCGAAACATGACGCGATTTTGAGCCTATTAGGGATACTTTAAAGCCTTTGTTACCATCAGGGGTATTTAGAAACCTTTAGTTTAGTTACTTCAACCTCTGCAGTTGTCTTTGAGTTAGCTGTGTTGAGCCTATTAGGGATACTTTAAAGCCTTTGTTACCATCAGGGGTATTTAGAAACCTTTAGTTTAGTTACTTCAACCTCTGCAGTTGTCTTTGAGTTAGCTGTGTTGAGCCTATTGGGGATACTTTAAAGCCTTTGTTACCATCAGGGGTATTTAGAAACCTTTAGTTTAGTTACTTCAACCTCTGCAGTTGTCTTTGAGTTAGCTGTGTTGAGCCTATTGGGGATACTTTAAAGCCTTTGTTACCATCAGGGGTATTTAGAAACCTTTAGTTTAGTTACTTCAACCTCTGCAGTTGTCTTTGAGTTAGCTGTGTTGAGCCTATTGGGGATACTTTAAAGCCTTTGTTACCATCAGGGGTATTTAGAATCCTTTAGTTTAGTTACTTCAACCTCTGCAGTTGTCTTTGAGTTAGCTGTGTTGAGCCTATTGGGGATACTTTAAAGCCTATGTTACTATCAGGGGTATTTAGAAACCTTTAGTTTAGTTACTTCAACCTCTGCAGTTGTCTTTGAGTTAGCTGTGTTGAGCCTATTGGGGATACTTTTAAAGCCTTTGTTACCATCAGGGGTATTTAGAAACCTTTAGTTTAGTTACTTCAACCTCTGCAGTTGTCTTTGAGTTAGCTGTGTTGAGCCTATTGGGGATACTTTAAAGCCTTTGTTACCATCAGGGGTATTTAGAAACCTTTAGTTTAGTTACTTCAACCTCTGCAGTTGACTTTGAGTTAGCTGTGTTGAGCCTATTGGGGATACTTTAAAGCCTTTGTTACCATCAGGGGTATTTAGAAACCTTTAGTTTAGTTACTTCAACCTCTGCAGTTCACTTTGAGTTAGCTGTGGGCAGAAAACTAATTTTGGAGAGGTAATTATAAGAGTGAGAGAACTCTATTTCTTATTGCTAATCTGGCAACCTCTGCGTCATATGAGCGTGAAAGGGTTAAGGCTCTTTCACATAAGAATCGGAAACTAGACTAAGGGTAGATTATGGTAGATATCTAGTAAACCTTTAAGGGGAGACGAGTCGTTTCTCTTGGTCCCCTTTCTCCCTCGTGTTAAGCCCCATTTGTTTTGAGATTAAAAGACGTTCGGCCCATTAGTTTGGCGATTTTAACACCTTTCGCCCCATTTTTTTGTCAAATTTATGACCTTTCGTGCCATTTAGGTTTCGATCTTTTCCTGGCGAGCGAATGCGAGCCTGAAATTTTAAGAGGAACCGGCCTTCGGCCGGGAATTTTTTCTATCGAAAAATGTACAAATTTATCTTGAAAGGGGGTCTAGGTTTTATTTTTAAGCTTGATGGAGGTCTAGTGAGGAAACTAAGAAATAAAGGAATGAATGACCAAACAAACGGCTCGTCTCCCCTTGAATTTTGAAGCTGCCAGATTACAATTGCCCGTAAAAAATTGCCGGAAAAAGAGCTCGTGTGACACCGCCTTTAACCACCCCGTCAGCACCAGGAGCGTCGGTTGACCCTTTCCGCCTGGCTAGAGTTAGACGATGTTATGCAGTTTTCATTTTACCCCTTCGAGTCCTAAAGGTAGGTTAATACACTCCAGAAAATCGTCTAATGGTCACCAGCCTATGATGAAAATGACGTTAATGGTGGTGAAGGGAGATTTCCACCTGGAGGATTTGTTTTTTTCTGGACCCCTTTCTCCCTCATGTTTTAGCCCCATTGCTTTTGAAATTTTAAGACGTTCGCCCCATTAGTTTGGCGAAGTTTAGTTATAAGTTTAGTTTCACCCCCTTTATGTCACTTTTAAGACCTTTTGTCCCATTTAGGTGTCGATTTTTTCCTGGCGAGCGAAAGCGAGCCTGTAATTAAATTTGTCTACCGAAAAATGTACAAATTTATCTTGAAAGGGGGTCTAGGGGGATAATTTTAAGCTTGATGAAAACGTAGGGAACAAACTAAATACCTCCCCTTAAGACTCAAATAGCCTACCAGTATTCAAGGGCAGACTAAAGAGGCCTATTTTAGCAGATGATCTAGAGTGAGATATTGATCACTGTTTTATTTAATTGTAATCTATTTGAGGTAGGAAATATTTCTTTGTACATTCTTACCGACACTGTTTATGTAGGATTATGATGCATTATGTATTTAGCTTAAGAACATAAGAAAATGGGAGTCTGCAAAAAGCCGATCGGCCCATACAAGGCAGATCCCTGTCACACCCCAACCCCAATTACATAACAACATAAGGTCATACTGTATGATCGCGGGAAACTGCTATGGCCATGCGGCCCACATGAGGCAGCTCCCATTCACACCCAGCCCATATCACCCATATGGGAATCCAACTTATGCTTAATTAAAGCTTTCAACTGTTTCTGAGCTAATTACTGTTCTGGGCAGTGCATTCCACATGTTAACAACTCTATTCCCAAACCAGTGCTTTCCTATATCTTTCCTAAATCTAAACTTATCTAACTTGAAACCATTTGAGCGGGTTATGTCGCCGTTCTTTAGCTTTAATACCTCATCTATATCGCCCTTATTTAAACCTTTTATCCATTTAAATACCTCTATCATGTCTCCCCTACATCTTCGTCTCTCCAGTGAGTGCAAGCCTAAGACTCGTACGATAAATTTCTAATATTATGTATCTTTTTGGTCATTCTTCTTTGGACTGCCTCTAAAGGGTCGATATCCATTCTATAATAAGGGCACCAAAATTGAACAGCATAGTCTAAATGGGGTCTTACTAGTGCTAAGTATAGTTTCAAGAAAACTTCAGCAGTCCTGTTGGTAACATGATGATGTTATTGTATGGACAGCCATTGTATATTTAATGGATATATAATAATATGAATCTGAATCTGAATCTTCGTAACCTTCTTCGTGACAGTGTAGGGACAAACACACACGCCCCGTTGACCGTAAGCCGTCGCCGCTACTACACGCAAACACACGTAAACACACGTAAACACAAGCCGCCTTTCTCCCTACCCACCGCTCCCTCCGGCTTACCACCTATTTCTCAGATCGTTAACCTGTTTCCCAGATCGCCCAGTTTACAGTCTTCGCCTCACCGATCCCAGGGCTTAAAGGGAGATGGGCCGGTTTTCTAGACCACTTTCTCCCTCTACTCATGTTTTCAGATGTTAAGATGTTTGCCCCATTAGTTGGTCGATTTTAAGACCTTTCGCTCCATTTCGTCGTCAATATTTAGACCTGTCGTGCTATAGTATTTAAGTGTCGATTTTATTCCCTGGCGAACGATAGTGAGCCTGTAATGTTGCCTTAAAACAGTTGGCTAAATGGGGCCGAATGGATACAAGCCAGGGAAAGAGAGAAAAGGAGAGAAAGATATAAAAAAAAAAAAAAAAAAAAAAAAAAAAAAAAAAAAAACGGTGACCCTCCCCCCTAAGGAGTGTGCATAGAGTGTTGTTGGCGTAGGTGGTTGTCTGTTACGCAGTCTTGATAGCGTAATGGTTAGTGCGCGGAATCCCGGTGTGAGTATCCTAGGTTCGAATCCTTGGAGTACCACATGTATTCACTAGTTTGAATTGATTTTATTAATTGGCTTTATTTTTAAGTTAATTGGTGGATTGGTGATACTATGCATTTATAATGGGTTAGCTGTATTCTTATAACACTTTTATTCAGACAATTCCATATTATAGATGCCGCGAAAAGAGAGAGAGAGAGAGAGAGAGAGAGAGAGAGAGAGAGAGAGAGAGAGAGAGAGAGAGAGAGAGAGAGAGAGAGAGAGAGAGAGAGAGAGAGAGAGAGAGAGAGAGAGAGAGAGAGAGAGAGAGAGAGCGAGAGAGAGAGAGCGAGAGCGAGAGCGAGAGCGAGAGAGAATAAGTGTGTGTATAAGGAAGAGGTGAAAGTACTCGTCTCAACCCACTTCTAAGGTAAGGAACAGGTACCATTCTTCCTAGGGTTGGAGTCGTGATATATAATTAGTTTGGCGATTTTCATACCTTTCGCCCCATTTCGTTGTCAATTTCAAGACCTTTCGTGTCATTTAGGTGTCGATTTTTTCCTGGCGAGCGATAGCGAGCCTGTAATTTTAAGAGGAACCAGCCTTTGGCCGGGACATTTTTCTATCGAAAAATGTACAAATTTATCTTGAAGGGGGGTCTAGGAGGTGTTTTTTTAAGCTTGATGGAGGTCTAATGAGGAAACTTTAAAAAATATAAAACAAACAGTATCCCCTTAAATTTTGCCAAGCTATCAACTCGCTTCTAAGATGACGACAATACGCTAGCCTCCAGGTACCATTCTCTCTGCTTTGTCTCCCTGCATTGTCTCCCGCCCTGCTAAGCTCCCTTCTCCCTGCCGCTTAATCCCTCGTTACGACGAAGGGGGAACAAGGGAGGATTAAGGGCGCGAATGGAAATACATCTGAGGGAGGGAAACCTGCGTGTGAGGGATTACAGGCTCGGAGGACAGAGGGGGCCGGCCAGTGATCCTTCTACTGGGCCGCCGTACACAAGGCATTAATGAAAGTTGTAAAGGGGAGACTGTGCAAGACAAAGGAGAGCTGGTTAAGGGGGGTCACCTGCTTTTTGTTATTTGTCCTTTTCTCTCTTTCTCTGGCTTTATCCATTCGGCCCCATTCAGCCAACTATTTTAAGACGTTTATCCCCATATAGGTGTCGATTTCTTCTTGGCGAGCGATAGCGAGCCAGCATTGTATGGATAAATCCGGCTTCGCCGGAGAAATTTTGCTATCGAAAAATGTACAAGTTTAGCCTGCTGTCAAAAACATTTATACAAAAAATGCTGGCACGCTACTGCTCGCCAGGAAAAAAATCGACACCTGGATGGGGGTAAACGTCTTAAAACACTAGGCTCAATGGGGCCGAATGTCTGGTGGAGGGAAACCTGCGTGGCTCGGAGGACAGAAGGGGGCCGGCCAGTGATCCTTCTACTGGGCCGCCGTACACAAGGGGGCCGGCCAGTGATCCTTCTACTGGGCCGCCGTACACAAGGGGGCCGGCCAGTGATCTTCTACTGGGCCGCCGTACACAAGGGGGCCGGCCAGTGATCCTTCTACTGGGCCGCCGTACACAAGGGGGCCGGCCAGTGATCCTTCTACTGGGCCGCCGTACACAAGGGGGCCGGCCAGTGATCCTTCTACTGGGGTCGCCGTACACAAGGGGGCCGGCCAGTGATCCTTCTACTGGGCTCGCCGTACACAAGGGGGCCGGCCAGTGATCCTTCTACTGGGCCGCCGTACACAAGGGGGCCGGCCAGTGATCCTTCTACTGGGCCGCCGTACACAAGGGGGCCGACCAGTGATCCTTCTACTGGGCCGCCGTACACAAGGGGGCCGGCCAGTGATCCTTCTACTGGGCCGCCGTACACAAGGGGGCCGGCCAGTGATCCTTCTACTGGGCCGCCGTACACAAGGCATTAATGAACGTTGTAAAGGGGAGACTGTGCCAGACAAAGGAGAGCTGGTTAAGGGGGGTGACCTGCTTTTTGTTATTTCTGTCCTTTTCTCTCTTTCTCTGGCTTGTATCCATTCGGCCCCATTCAGCCAACTATTTTAAGACGTTTATCCCCATATAGGTGTCGATTTCTTCCTGGCGAGCGATAGCGAGCCAGCATTATATGAAGAAATCCGGCTTCGCCGGAGACATTTTTCTATCCAAACATGTACAAATTTAGCCTGCTGTCAAACAAAAATAAAAAATATGCTGGCTCGCTACCGCTCACCAGTAAAAATTTGACACCTGGATGGGGATAAACGTCTTAAAACAGTAGGCTGAATGGGGCCAAATGGATACAAGCCAGAGAAATATAGAAAAGGACAGCAGAACAAAAACAGGTGACCCCCCTTAATGAAAGTTGCAAAGGGGAGACTGTGCAAGACAAAGGAGAGCTGGTTAAGGGCCTATGGTCTCGGCTGTGTGTATGTCGGAGAGGGTTAAGGGGCTATGGTCTCGGCTGTGTGTATGTCGGAGAGGGTTAAGGGGCTATGGTCTCGGCTGTGTGTATGTCGGAGAGGGTTAAGGGGCTATGGTCTCGGCTGTGTGTATGTCGGAGAGGGTTAAGGGGCTATGGTCTCGGCTGTGTGTATGTCTCTTGTGTATAGAGAAGGTCGTCCTGTGGCACTATAGTCCGTTCATCCTAGGTTGGCCAGAAATCGTAACCTCCAACCTCTGTAACTCAAAAACGGCTAGAGCAAATGAATGGTCAATGTATATATATATAATATATATATATATAAATATATATATATATATATATATATATATATATATATATATATATACTCGAAGTGGAAGGAGAGAGACTGTTTAGTGCACTACACTCTTGAGAGAGAGAGAGAGAGAGAGAGAGAGAGAGAGAGAGAGAGAGAGAGAGAGAGAGAGAGAGAGAGAGAGAGAGAGTAGAAGGTAATATGAGAGGGTGCGTAAAGGGAAGAGGTGGTAATGAAGGAGTGATGGAGGGAAGGATGGAAGGTAAGGTTGGAGGCAGACCGTTTGGGTGTGAGAGGGATCTGCCTTGTTTGGGCCAATCGGCTTTCTGCAGACTCCCATTTTCTTATGTTCTTATGTTTGTTTGGTCTATTCATTCATTTATTCATACATATTTTTTAGTTTCATCCCTAAACCTCCATCAAGCTTAGAAAAACACCTCCTAGACTCCCCCCCCCCCCCCCCTTAAGATAAATTTGTAAATTTTTCGGTAGAAAATGTCTCGGCCGAAGGCCGGATCCTCTTAAAATCGCAGGCTCGCTATCGCTTGCCAGGAAAAAATCTACACATAAATGGCACGAAAGGTCTTAAAATTGACAACAAAATGGGGCGAAAGGTGTTAAAATCACCAAACTAATGTGCCGAACGTCTTATAATCTCAAAAGTAGTGGGGCTAAACATTAAGGAGAAGGGGGTCCAGAAACAAGGTCTTCCTGCCCTTAAGGTAGAAAGGCATGGGAAAGATTTGCTGGGATACTTTTTTTTTTTTTCTTTTTCCATGTGATTGAGGGAGGCAAAAGGCAGAACTGCCTATAGCGAGTGCCTCCCCCATAGTTGAAAGAGTGACAGGGCTAAAATCAAGGGACGTTCGAGCCAAAATGCCTGGACACACGGAGTTTGAAGCAATTTAAGTCATAGGAAGAGGGAAAGACTGTTTCTGGGAGAGAGTTCCAGAGCTCAGGGATGGGCTGATTGTTCTGGCCCCCTTCTCCCTCGTGTATAGCCTCATTGGTTTTTAGATCTTTATTTTAAAGGACGTTCGGCCATTTAGTTTTTTTTTTGGCAATTTGTAAAGATCTTTTTCCACCCCTTTTATTTGTCAATATTAAGACCTTTCGTGCCATTTAGGTGTCGATTTTTTTCTGGCGAGCGATAGCAAGCCTGTAATTTAAGAGGAACAGGCCTTCGAAAAAATTTACAAATTTATCTTGAAGGGGGGTCTTGGGGGGTGTTTCTTTTAAGGTTGATGGAGGTCTAGGGAGGAAACTAAAAACACACAATACAATATATAAATGAACAAATAAATACATCCCTTCCCTCCTGAACTAATGATATTCTTGCAACTTATAATAATGTTGTGCAATTAAGTCAAAAACTTCTTAACAACACTCCCTCAAGAAACAAATACAGTTAGGCCAGTAGACAAAATATATCTCGTGCAAGCCATGTTGAACAAATATGAAAGTTATTTAATAGTCCCCCAGAAAAAAAAATATATATATACAGTATATAGAAAATAAAACCAACCTAGGTTATAAATATGCACTAGCTGGCCTTAAGAGTGAACAAGAGTCGTCTAAGAAGTCGTTAGTGGTAGTTTGATGAAAGGGAATTGGTGAAGGGTTAGCGATTAATTACTCTCTCTCTCTCTCTCCCTCTCTCTCCTCTCTTCTCTCTCTCTCTCTCTCTCTCTCTCTCTCTCTCTCTCTCTCTCTCTCTCTCTGCGTCCAATCCTGGGTGCCACCTTATTACCAAAAAAGGATATAAACAAGCTAGAACAGGAGTTCAACGTAGAGTTACCAAAAATGATACCTAGCTAAAAGACAAAACAAACACTACGAAGAAGCGTCTTAGAGAATTAAATCTATTTCCTTTGTAACCCAGTCGGCAGGATTAAGAAGGTGACTTAATTCAAGTGTTCACAATCATCAAAAAAGGCATCGGACTAATTATGAAAACTGTAGTAAGTACTTCACTATCGGGACCCAATCTAATTACACGCGGGGGAAACGGTTGCAAAAATTATTGGTAAATCTTTTAACTCACACGAATCTAAGAATTTCTTCTTCAATCGAGTTGTCAACTTGTGGAATGGGCTTCCCCGAAACGTTATAGACTGCATCACTGTTGATTCATTTAAACTCCACCTAGACAAATATCTCGCATCAAAACCCGCGACTGACTGCGTTTGTAAATGAATAACTTTATTTTATCCCCCCCTCAGTTACTAACCCATCTGTCCCCTACTAACTTCCTAATCCTGCCACGGACATTAGTTCCAGGGGAGTAATTCCCTTTCCAATGTTCCCTTACCCACTCTAAACCACTGTATGGACACTTGATCCTCAGTGTTTTGGAGGACAAGCAACCTAGAAGGGTCACTAGATCTGTTGTTGCTTGATTTCCTTTGTACTCCTTTGTACTCCTTTGTACTCTCTCTCTCTCTCTCTCTCTCTCTCTCTCTCTCTCTCTCTCTCGCAAACATTATCATCTATAAATCAATTAGGCCTATGCGTATTTTGTTCTATATTCAACGATCTCTCTCTCTCTCTCTCTCTCTCTCGTACCCAACGCCCTTACATGGCAGGACGGACGGTAATGTAACGTATATAACCCTTTCAATAGCACCACACCGCAAGGCAAGGTACGACACACACACCATACTATATATATAGGTAGATACGCGCCAGCGGACTTGACAATTATCTTTGACCCCTTAACTTCTTATCACTCGATTTAAGGGGAGATTTCCACTTGAGGGATTATTTTCTTGACCCCTAATTTCTCCCTCATGTTTAGCCCCATTGCTTTTGAGATTTTAAGACGTTCGCCCCATTAGTTTGGCGATTTTAAGAACTTTCACCCCATTCATGTCACTTTTAAGACCTTTAGTGCCATTTAGGTGTTGATTTTTTCCTGGCGAGCGATAGCGAGCCTGTAATTTAAGAGGAACCGGCCTTTGGCCGGTACATTTTTCTACCGAAAAATGTACAAATTTATCTTGAAAGGGGGCCCGGGTCAAGGGAGTGTAATTTCAAGCTTGATGGAAGTCTAGGAAACACACTAAAAACCTCCCCTTAACCCTCAGACTTCCATAGACCCTTCCTAATCTCCGCAAAATCGTTTAATGATAACCAGGATAAACAGCCATAATGCGCCATAGTTCCTCCGAGTGGTAACACAATGGCCACGACCTTGTTTGACATAAAAACCAAGCCCCCAATGAACGGCGACGAGAAAGGCCCCACCGAGATATGCTGAAGGACATAGTAATATTATTATTCTGTATGGAGGACATTTTGGGGTCATCATAAATTAACTTAGGACTCAGGACAAAATATAACTAGGACTAACATTATAATACTTAGAAAGAACACGAAATCCATCCCTAAATAATGTATATACAGTACATATAAATAAACTAATTGCAAAAATCCAAGTCGCCTAGGGATATTTCGACCTAGTGGAACTCTGAGAATTATTTCCTTGCAAGAATCTTGTCCAATGGAGATTTTATTGTAAGGGCAATAATGTTTTACGAGATATCACCAAAATGGAGACAGTATAATTAATATTGGTACCCTTCTACACTTCCTAGAAGAAAAGGCGGGGATATTATGGCGCGAAAAAAATGGCGGGAATATTATGGCGCGAAAAAAATTGTTTGTCTGGCATTTTGTAGGATCGCGTTGTTTATGTGGCTATTATGGGGAATGCGCGGGAAAAACTGGAGTGGCATTAGCTTATAGTGTTACATGTTCTCAAGGGGTTAATGATGTTGGTATTTAATTTAGTTCTCTCTCTCTCTCTATATATATATATATATATATATATATATATATTGTATATATACCGGTATAAATATATAATATTATATATATATATATATATATATATATATATATTATATATTATATATATATATATATATATATATTATATATACTGTTTATCATATTTTTTTTTTAGTTTCCTCCGTAGACCTCCATCAACCTTAAAAAACATCCCCAAGAACCCCTTTCCAAACTAATGCGCCGAACGTCTTAAAATCTGAAAACTACAAGGGCTAGACATGAGGGAGACAAGGGTGCCAGAACCCCCCCCCCCCCCCCACACACACACACACAGAATCAAGGCCTATACAGAATGGGATCGTTACCGTACGGGCTGTTGAAATTCCCACACTCGGATAAGAGAGAGAGAGAGAGAGTTATAAGGGGATATCTCGATTTTGTTTTAGAACTATCTCACTCAACCCATTTTACTACCACAGATTCTTTTTAAGCTGCACAAAATCGTCTAAATATAGCTAGAATAAAATTAAAGGGACGTCTCCGGTACAGAAAGGGTTAAGAGAGACATACAGAGAGAAAGAGAGAGAGAGAGAGAGAGAGAGTGCTTAGAGGAGCGAATGAAGGAAGAAAGGAAGAGAGAGAGAGAGAGAGAGAGAGAGAGAGTGTGAGAGAGTGAGTGACAGAGAGAGAGACAGAGAGACAGATATTTATTAAGCCATTCAGCATACAAGGCCGAATTCTTGCATTATATTATGGCTACCATTAGTCGAATTTCGGAAGTCAAAGGGTTAATTAAGCTAGATAATACCCCTTTGATCCCTAGATGACCTTCCTAAGCTGAATAAAATCATCTCATATTAGCCAGAAGAAAGTGATAAACATAAGAAAATGGGAGACTGCAAAAAGCCGATCGGCCCATACAAGGCAGATCCCTGTCACACCCAACCCCAATTACAAGGCCCAATTATAGGCCCAACTCACTAATACCTTGAGTACTGACCCCACCAAAACGGTCAGAGACGTGGAGTCAATGGATTTATTAGGTTAGATATATCGCCCCCTTTCAAGCACGGTTTTTATTAGTCCTGTATTCAATCTTCTAGTATCAGCAAAAATACAATAGAAAAACGGCGACCTGCTGTTAAGGGGAGATATCCACTTGAGGGATTATTTTCTTGGCCCCTTTCTCCCTCATGTTTAGCCCCATTGCTTTTGAGATTTTAAGACGTTTGCCCCATTATGTTGGCGATTTTAAGAACTTTCGCCCCATTTCTGTCAATTTTAAGACCATTTGTGTCATTTAGGTGTCGATTTTATCCTGGCGAGCGATAGCGAGCCTGTAATTTAAGAGGAACCGGCCTTCGGCCGGTACATTTTTCTACCGAAAAATGTACAAATTTATCTTGAAAGGGACTCAAGGGGATGTAATTTTAAGCTTGATGGAGGTTTAGGGAACAAACTAAATACCTCCCCTTAAAAGAAGGAGAGAGGGGAGGAACAAGGAGGAGGAAGGAAGGAGGTCCGAGGGTATATAAAGGGGGCCTCCTCACCAGCCACCAGTCAGTGCCCCGTGCCCAGCCAGTGAGCGAAGATATGTTGTGCCGAGTGAGTCAAGCCCCCATCACTTAAATTTGCTGAATTAGAATTATACACAATACCATATCGTAGAAGGTTCACAGACTATTTTGCTAGCTTCTCTCTCAACCATTTACATTTGCTGAAATAGTCATACAGAACACTATATCGTAGAAATAGTCATACAGAACACTATATCGTAGAAATAGTCATACAGAACACTATATCGTAGAAATAGTCATACAGAACACTATATCGTAGAAATAGTCATACAGAAACACTATATCGTAGAAATAGTCTACAGAACACATACACTATATCGTAGAAATAGTCATACAGAACACTATATCGTAGAAATAGTCATACAGAACACTATATCGTAGAAATAGTCATACAAAACACTATATCGTAGAAATAAGATATTATGAAAACGTTTGCAAATGTTATGTCACAGTTAAGATCAATATTGTATTTAACTGAGTTGGTGGTGTTAATGGTTTAGGTGCTTATGTTCTGGGTGTGGTGTCCCGAGTTCGAATCCCGGGAGGACCATATGCTTTTCATTAGTTTATTCAAGTGCCTTGGGGTTTGTGGTTGTTGATTAATGTTAAGAACGGGGTGTTATTTAATATAAGATCATTAGGAATATTGATAGTGATTTACTAAATACATTTAGAAAATATGGGTTAGTACCGTACCTTCCTTTAAGGGGAGGTTTTTAGTTTGGTCTCTAGATATCCATCAAGCTTAAGATTACACCCCCTTGAGCCCCTTTCAAGATAAATTTGTACATTTTTCGGTAGAAAAATGTCCCGGCTGAAAGCCGGTTCCTCTTAAATTACAGGCTCGCTATCGCTCGCCAGGATAAAATCGACACCTAAATGGCACGAAAGGTCTTAAAATTGACGGAAATGGGGCGAAAGTTCTTAAAATCGCCAAACTAATGGGGCGACTGTCTTAAAATCTCAAAAGCAATGGGGCTAAACATGAGGGAGAAAAGGGTCCAGAAAAAAATCCCTCAAGTCGATATCTCCCCTTAAATTGGGTTGACAATTATGCAAGAAAACGGAAGTGATCCCGGACCATGATAATAGGAACTTTAAATGTTGTTTCTGTTCGGGGCTCTGTCTCGTGTCGGCCACCCCCAGCAATGGGATATGTGCCTGAGTACATACATACATACATACATACATACATACATACATACATACATACATACATACATACAATTCTGTAAAAAAAAAAATTAACCCCTTCAGTACCGGCGACGTATTATTAATCATATTTTTGCTATACTTAGACGATTTTGTGGAGTTTAAGAAGGATCTGCGGTAGTAAAAAGGGTTAATTACGATAGTTTGAAGCCGGCTAATTGCTAGAGGGCCATCTTAAACTGATTAAAATCGTCTAAATCTAGCTAGATAAAACTGTAAAATACGTCGCCGATACGGAAGGGGTTAACCTTGAAACAGTAGCGACAGATATTACTAGAGACGTTACTAGATATCATATGTGTTATTATATGTGTTATCATATGTGTTATTATATATGTATTGTGAGTGTATCGGTGTGTGTGTGTGTGTGTGTGTGTGTGTGTGTGTGTGTGTGTGTGTGTGTTATTATCTGCTGTGTACTTGTATATTAGCTGGCCTTCCATATCGCTTCTAATGACACTCTTTAAAACTCGATTGGGGAATGAGATAGAGAGGTGGGGGAGGGTAGAGAAAGAGTGAGAAAGACAGTACAAAGGAAAGGAGGAAATCAAGCAACAACAGGTCTAGTGACCCTTCTAGGCTGCTTTGTCCTCCAAAACACTGAGGATCAAGTGTCCAAACAGTGGTTTAGAGTGGGTAAGGGAATATTGGAAAGGGAACTACTGCCCTAGAACTAATGTCCGTGGAAGGATTAGGAAGTTAGTAGGGGACAGATGGGTTAGTAACTGAGGGGAGGATAAAATAAAGTTATTCATTTACAAACGCAGTCAGTCGCGGGTTTGATGCGAGATATTTGTCTAGGCGAAGTTTAAATGAATCAACGGTGCTGCAGTCTATAACGTCTCGGGGAAGCCCATTCCATAAGTTGACCAAGATGATGAAGAAGAAATTCTTAGCTTCGTGTGAGTTAAAAGATTTACCAATAATTTTGCATCCGTTTCCCCGTGCGTAATTCGACTGGTCGATAGTGAAATACTTACTACAGTTCATATTGTCGATGCCTTTGATGATTTTGAACACTTGAATTAAGTCTCCTCTCAATCTGCGCTGGGTTAAAGGAAATAGATTTAATTTTCTAAAACGCTCCTCGTATGGTTTGTTCTTTAGGCTAGGTATCATTTTGGTAACTCTACGTTGAAATCGTTCTAGCTTGTCTATATCGTTTTGGTAATAAGGGCACCAGGATTGAACGCAGTATTCAAGAAGAGGGCGGACTAAGGAATTGTAAAGGGTTAGGATAACGTCTTTGGATTTATGCTCAAATGACCTGCCTATAAAGCAATATTTGTTTGCCTTCTTAACAACTTCTGACCATGTTGACTCGGTTTTAGGTGACTCGATATTGTTACTCCCAGATCAGGGTTCTCTGTTACATTCTTAAGCTGAGTGCCATTCATCAAATAGTTTGCTTTCTCATTTTGGTATCCGATATGTAGTACTTTACATTTATCCGCATTGAAACTCATTTGTAAATTAGAAAGAGAATTGGTCCTAGTACCGATCCCTGGGGTACTCCGCTACTTACATTGGTCCATTTAGATGCCTTACCGTTTATGACTACCCTTTGCTTTCTGTCGCTGAGCCAATTTTCTATCCATTTCAACACACCGTCTTGTATTCCATGCACTTTTAGTTTTAGCAATAAACGTTTGTGGGAACTTTGTCAAAGGCCTTTTGAAAATCAAGGTATATAATATCTACAGCTTTACTCTCATCGTAGAGGTTGAGGATATCGTGGAAGAAATCTAAGAGGTTTGTTAAACAGGAACGTTTTTTACGAAAGCCGTGTTGAGTATCTTTAAGTATGTTATTTTCCTCTAAGTGATTTACGAGTCTGTCTCTTATGACCGTTTCTAACATTTTACATACAACTGAGGTTAAGCTAATTGGACGATAGTTACTGGGTAGGGATTTGCTGCCTTTTCTTAATATCGGTGTTACGTTGGCTAGCTTCCACTGATCAGGCATATTTCCAGACTGCAAGGATTTATTAAATAGCAATGTCAATGGTTTGGAGAGCTCATCCTTAGCTTCCTTTAGGACTCTAGGCGAGATTTTATCAGGTCCAGGCGTTTTATTTACCTTGAGTTTATCTAAACAATTATTCAATACTTCTCTCTCTGTAACGGTGATATTGCTTAGAACATCTGAATTATCAATCTGAATCGGCGATGGTGTAGGGATATCACTGAGGTCTTCTGTTGTAAAAACTGATGCAAAGAAGGTATTGAGGGCATTACTCATTTGTACTTCGTCTTTGGTGTATTCTCCATTTTCATCGACTAACGGTCCAACAGTTGAAGTAACTACTTTTTTCTTTCTGATATAACTATAGAATTCTTTCGGGTTTGTTTTACTTTGATTCGCAATATGTAACTCTAGGGTCTTTTTACTTTGCTTAATTAACTTTTTGGCTTTGCGTCGTAGCTCTACAAATTTCACCCGTTCTTCGTCATTTTGTAAGGATTTTAATCTATCATTAGCACATTTTTTAGCAAGCAGGCAGTTTGAAATATCTTTATTCCACCATTTGGGCTTATTATTAAGGCCTGGACGCCGTATTTTCGATGGTATGCAGTGTAGGGAATGGGATAGAGAAGAGGAGAGAAAGAGAGAGAAATACAGTTTAGAGAGAGAGATAGAGAGAGAGGGGAGAGGAGAGAGAGAGAAAGACAGTGTAGGGAATGAGATAGAGAGAGGGGAGAGGAGAGAGAGAGAGAGAGAGAGAGAGAGAGAGAGAGAGAGGAGGAGAGAGAAGAGGATGTAGAAATGAGAGAGATTTGTTTAGAGAAGAGCCGAGAGAGAGGGGAGAGGAGAGAGAGAAAGAGAGATGGGAGAGAGAGAGGAGAGAGAGGAGAGAGAGGAGAGATGAGGGGGAGGGGCGAGAGAGAGGGAGAGCGAGAGAGAGCGAGAGGAGAGAGAGAGAGAGAGAGAGAGAGAGAGGATGGCTAGAGGAGAGAGAGAGAGAGAGAGAGCGAGAGATGAGAGAGGGAGAGAGAGAGAGAGAGAGAGAGAGAGAGAGAGAGAGAGAAAGACAGTGTATAGGTCCTCCTTAAACAGCATACAATCGTCTAAGTTTAACCAGAATCATAGGTTAATTAGGACCGACGTTAACCCCGGCCCATACACTATCAGTACAAGCCCCAACACCTTAGGGAACGATGTGGCAAAAGGGGTTTGTATGCGCATGCGTGTAAGTGTACGTTTGTGTGTGAGTGTGTACGAGTTCTGGTTGTTGCCAGCCTTAAGGCGGGTGACCTGCTTTTTGTTATTTCTGTCCTTTTCTCTCTTTCTCTGGCTTGTATCCATTTGGCCCCATTCAGCCAACTATTTTAAGACGTTTATCCCCATCTAGGTGTCGATTTCTTCCTGGCGAGCGATAGCGAGCCAGCATTATATGAAGAAATCCGGCTTCGCCGGATACATTTTTCTATCGAAAAATGTACAAATTTAGCCAAAACAAAAAAAAATAAAATAAAAAAAATATGCTGGCTCGCTACCGCTCACCAGTAAAAAATTGACACCTGGATGGGGATAAACGTCTTAAAGCAGTAGGCTGAATGGGGCCAAATGGATACAAGCCAGAGAAAGATAGAAAAGGACAAAAAACAAACCCAGGTCACCCCCCCTTAAGGCCACAGTTAACCAAATATATATCAGTTTACCCTATGATATCCAAAAATAAAAAAAAGGCTGGAGAATGAAACCTGTATACATGGCCACAGAAAACGTATATATATGTATGTATCAGTTTACCCTATGTGATCTAAACAAAATAATAATACACCCCGTTCTTTAAGGGGAGGTTTTTAGTTGATTCCCTAGACTTCCATCAAGCTTAAAATTACTCCCCCTAGACCCCCTTTCCAGATAAATTTGTACATTTTTCGGTAGAAAAATTTCCCGGCCGGAGGCCGGTTCCTCTTATATTACAGGCTCGCTGTCGCTCGCCAGGATAAAATCGACACCTACATGGCACGAAAGGTCTTAAAATTGACAGAAATGGGTCGAAAGTTCTTAAAATCGTCAAAATAATGGGGCGAACGTCTTAAAATTAGAAAAGCAATGGGGCTAAACATGAGGGAGAAAGGAGTCAAGAAAAAAATCTCTCAAGTGGATATCTCCCCTTAACATGAATATCAATTACAAACCCCAATGTACTTGAATAAACTAATGAAAGCATAATTATGGCCCTCCCGGGATTCCAACTCGGGACACCCACACCCAGAATATAAGCACCTGCTACTAAATACATAACAAATAAATGCTAGGAAATTGTAGTTGTATGCATTTTTTGTTTTTAATATTACTAAGATTTCCATGGTTTTAGTTCTCCTGAGCAACTGTAAAAGCAAATTTTAGTTCAATCTCTTTGGGAAACATTTTGGCATAGAGCAAGGACTGTCTGTCTGTGTGATCTGGTCTGTCTGTATGTCTGTCTGTCTCGCTTACTAACTTTCTGTCTCTCTACTCAACAGATCCTATCAGTGACGGTGGCAGTGTGCGTGTGGGGAGGAGTGTGGGGAGATGCCAACCCATCTCCCTATCTCTTCTTCCCACAGAGCTGGGCCGCACAGGCCTACGGAACGCCACAGGAAATCGCATCCCAACCCCAACTCTCCCAAAGACAAGCGGTCGACCCATCCATCCCCGCCATAAAACCAGCCCATGCCCATCCGAGTCCACTGTTCGCGATTAGGGACGTCCAGGCCCCTACGGCAGCTATAGCAACCCTCCGGCAGCCTTCCATACAGGCCTACCCCTACCATCCCCTGTGGATGGTGCCCCCTCCGATGTTCATCCACACCATGCACCTCAGGATCCCAAGCCCCCAACAGGACTCGTCGATCGTGCCCGCTAGTGCCCCGAGTGCCCTGGCCTTCGCCCAGAGACACACTGCTCAGGTCCCCTTCATCCTCCCTAACTACCCCATCGTCTTCCCAACCCATCAGGTCCCCACCCAGCAGTTCCCCATCCAGCAGGTCCACAAGCCCATCGCCTTCCCCACCCGGCAGGCCCAGTCGCCTATCGTCTCAGTCTTCCAGGAGTGTGATGATGACGATGAGGATGACGACGACGCCCCGCACTACGTCATCGTCCGCCGCTTCCCCACCGAGATCGCCACTCCGTTTACTCTGCGGGGGGCCGGCGACGAGGGCCCTCTCGCCCCGGCAGGTATTGTGCAGAGCAGCCAACCTTCCTTTGAGAGGGTTGAGTTCACCAATGCCAAGGCCCATCCGAGCCTCCGTAAAACCAAGCCAGCGAAAGATAGTGGGGTGCTCGCTGTTTAAATGAGATATGAAAGGTAGCAGAGTGATTAATCTTTAAGGATGTGAATGGGGTGATTTCTCTTTAAGTATGAGCAAATGATAGTGGGTCGATTTCTGTTTATGGATGGGCAAAAAATAAGGGGGCATTTTCTGTATAGAACAATTACTGTTTAAGCTTGTGTAAATGATAATGGAGCTATTATTTTCTAAGGATGGGATAAATATCAATTTCCGTTTAAGAATGTGCAAAAGCGAGCAGAGTGAATATTGCCTAAGGATGTGCTAATGCTAATGGAGCAATTATTACTTCAGAATGTGCGGAAAGATTATTGCTATGACCATTATTCAAGACAGTAAGCGGATCGATGTCTAGATATTTAATATTTAGCGTTTGATGTGGGAAATCAGAAATAGACAATGAAATATAATCACTTTGAAAGCTTCGTGTCAGAAATATATAAATTAGCACTAAGATAGTGAACGTTAAGGGGAGGTTTTTAGTTGATTCCCTAGACTTCCATCAAACTTAAAATTACTCCCCCTAGACCCCCTTTAAAATATAAATTTGTACATTTTTCGGTAGAAAAATGTCCCGGCCGAAGGCCGATTCTCCTTAAATTATAGGCTCGCTATCGCTCGCCAGGAAAAAATATAATAGACACCTAAATGGCACGAATGGTCTTAAAATTGACAGAAATGGGGCGAGGGTTCCTAAATCGCCAAACTAATGGGGCGAACGTCTTAAAATCTCAAAAGCAATGGGGCTAACCATGAGGGAGAAATGGGTCAAGGAAAAAAATCCCTCAAGTGGAGACCTCCCCGAGAAGCAAATTGACTGTTTGAAGATCGATGATGTATTTTGACATTATAAACTGGATAACAATAGACGATATTACGCAACCTAGGAAGGATCAGTGGGAATGATGAGGGTAAAGACTATCTCAGTCAACCCTCTGACTTCCACACACCCTTCCTAATCTGAATAAAATCGTCTAATAATTGCCAGGATAAACACTCAAAACGCGTCATAGTCTTCAAAGAGTTAAGGGGAGATCTCCACTTGAGGGATTTTTTTCTTGACCCCTTTCTCCCTCATGTTTAGCCCCATTGCTTTTGATATTATAAAACGTTCGCCCCATTAGTTTAGCGATTTTAAGAACTTTCACCCCATATTAAGACCTTTCGTGCCATTCAGGTGTCGATTTTATCCTGGCGAGCGATAGCGAGCCAGTAATTTAAGAGGAACCGGCCTTCGGCCGGGAAATTTTTCTACCGAAAAATTTACAAATTTATCTTGAAAGGGACTCAAGGGGGTGTAATTTGAAGGTTGATGGAAGTTTAGGAAACACACTAAAAACCTCCCCTTAAAGACAACCTCCCCTTAAAGCAATAACCGTGTGACTAGTGTGTAAATTTAAGGGGAGGTTTTAAGTTGATTCCCTAGACTTCCATCAAGCTTAGAATTACTCCCCCTAGACCCCCTTTCAAGATAAATTTGTACATTTTTCGGTAGAAAAATGTCCCGGCTGAAAGCCGGTTCCTCTTATATTACAGGCTCGCTATCGCTCGCCAGGATAAAATCGACACCTAAATGGCACGAAAGGTCTGAACATTGACAGAAATGGGTCGAAAGTTCTTAAAATCGTCAAAATAATGGGGCGACCGTCTTAAAATCTCAAAAGCAATGGAGCTAAACATGAGGGAGAAAGGGGTCAAGGAAAAAAATCCCTGAAGTGGAAATCTCCCCTTAAGGGTTATGCACCATGTTCGTTTTAGCGAGGAAAGGTCAATCAATCGATCATGTCGAGATATACATAGGAATCCGGAGGTGGAGTTTGAGGATGAATGTGCGGCCACGCGCTGTCATGGCATATCCCCCACCCCATAAACCTATTCATAACATCCCCTTTTGATAGTGAGAGGTCTTTCATAAGCCGAATAATGTTAGCGGGAGATATTCAAAATAGTTCACCAAATTCAAAGCACCGAGTGTGAGTGTTGTCAGGTCCTTCCTAAGCTGAATAAATTGTATCTAAATGTATCTAAATGTAGTGAGTAAGTACTAAGTGTGACTGTTGTTGTTGTATAATTGTATCGATGTAAATAAATCCGAAAATTCAAGCACTATGATCGTTTACCAAAAAAAAAAAAAAAAAAAAAAAAATCCCATAGTCATTCACTCGTTCGCACTAACTATAAGGGTAGCGCCAACCAACTGGACAATTATCTGGATCCCTCCACACCTATTTCCTGGTGGACTCTTCCCAAACGATAGAAATGTCAGCCCGATTGCTCTCATACATGTTGAGTCATAAGAAGAGTTAATGGGTCCAAATTACTGTCAAGTTCGCTGGCGCTACCTATAGATGGTGTGTGTCCACGAGTAATTAAGAGCCCAGGTGACCAATGAGCTTATACCCACACGTATACGAACCCAACCCATGTATATAATATAAACCTTAAGGGAAGGTATTTAGTTTGTTCCCTAGACCTCCATCAAGGTATTTAGTTTGTTCCCTAGACCTCCATCAAGGTATTTAGTTTGATCCCTAGACCTCCATCAAGGTATTTAGTTTGTTCCCTAGACCTCCATCAAGGTATTTAGTTTGTTCCCTAGACCTCCATCAAGGTATTTAGTTTGTTCCCTAGACCTCCATCAAGGTATTTAGTTTGTTCCCTAGACCTCCATCAAGGTATTTAGTTTGTTCCCTAGACCTCCATCAAGGTATTTAGTTTGTTCCCTAGACCTCCATCAAGCTTAAAATTACACCCCCTTGAGTCCCTTTCAAGATAAATTTGTACATTTTTCGGTAGAAAAATGTCCCGGCCAAAGGCCGGTTCCTCTTAAATTACAGGCTCGCTATCGCTCGCCAGGATAAAATCGACACCTGAATGGCACGAAAGGTCTTAATATGGGGTGAAAGTTCTTAAAATCGCTAAACTAATGGGGCGAACGTTTTATAATATCAAAAGCAATGGGGCTAAACATGAGGGAGAAAGGGGTCAAGCAAAAAAATCCCTCAAGTGGAGACCTCCCCTTAAATATTGTAGTCGCTTCATGACAAGTAGGCCAACAATCATGACCTGTATCCCCCTAACTCAAAATGGACTGGAGCAAATGGGTTACAACTGTGCACGTTTATTCCCTGGTTGACTCTTCCCAAATGGTAGAGAGACTAGCTCGATTACTCTAGTCTTTTATGAGTTTTAGAGGTTAGGGGTCAAGATATTTGACTTAATAATAATGCAATAATAGTTGTGTGTACTAACCCGTGTGTGTGTGTGTGGGTGTGTGGGTGTGTGTGTGTATGTGTGGGTGTGTGGGTGTGGGTGTGGGTGTGGGTGTGCAGTCACGGTAAAGCGCTTGGTCCCACCTACAGCATTTCTACTTTAGTTATCCCTTTAATAGAAAAAAAAACCCGCGCAATTTTTTAGTGAAGTACCCGGTATACTCAAAATCAATATATATAACAAAAACTAATACCCGGTACGTCTGTTTCTACACATTCCCCCGACTAGTAGGGAACGAAAGGTCTGTGCAGTCTGTAACTATATGAACACTAGAACTCACTTTCTCACTCTCACACTCTCTCATTCCCTCTCTCTCTCTCAAACAGGTCTATTAATATACTGTAAAGATGCGGCGTGACTGGATCCCGACTATTTATAATTCTCTCACATTTTTTATATGTCTGCGAAGCTAGGCAAAACTTGCTTTATTGTGAATGATCTCTCTCTCTCTCTCTCTCTCTCTCTCTCTCTCTCTCACGAGGTTAAGTGGGTAGGTTGGTTTGATAAGGAAAGAGGTACATAATACAAGAAAAACCACACACACAAGATACATACTCACACACACAAGACACACATACACACACAAGACACACACACACACACACACACACGAGGTTAAGTGGGTAGGTTGGTTTGATAAGGAAAGAGGTACATACAAGAAAAACATACACACACAAGATACATACACACACACACACACACACACACACACACACACACACACACACACACACACACACACACACACACAGGCAGGGTTAAGTGGACATGTTGGTTTGATAAGGAAAGGGGTACGGTGTACGAGAGAACAAAAACAAGTCATTCTAAGCGGGATATTCTTGTCAAGGTTTTCTGCTCTACTGTGTAATATGTACGGGGCTCTAACTCTATCTATCTATCTATCTATCTATCTATCTATTTCTCTCTCTACTTATATTATTGATGTATCTATCCCTAACTAATGGCTCTTACTCTATCTATCTGCATATCTAGCTATCTATCTATCTACATATCAATCTATATCTGTTAATCAATCTATCTATCTATCTATCTATCTACATATCAATCTATCTATCTATCTATCTATCTACATATCAATCTATATCTGGCAATCAATCTATCTATCTATCTATCTATCTATCTATCTATATAATTGTATCTATGTATTATCTACCTATCTGTCTATAGAGTTGTCCTTACATAATTATATATATTGAAGTCATTATATTTCTTAAGGGGAGGTTCTTAGTTTGTTCCCTATATTTCCATCAAGCTTACGATTTCACCCCCTAGACCCCCTTTCAAGATAAATGTGTACATTTTTCGGTAGAAAAATGTCTCGGCCGGAGGCCGGTTCCTCTTAAATTACAGGCTCGCTATCGCTCGCCAGGAAAAAATCGACACCTAAATGGCACGAAAGGTCTTAAAAGTGACATAAATGGGGTGAAAGTTCTTAAAATCGCCAAACTAATGGGGCGAACGTCTTAAAATCTCAAAAGCAATGGGGCTAAACATGAGGGAGAAAGGGGTCAAGGAAAAAAAGTCCCTCAAGTGGAAATCTCCCCTTTATCTATCTACAGTACATTATAGGCTACCTGTCTATCAGCAGAGTGCCCTTGTCATGCATACCAGGTGTACAGTAATCTTAATTAACCAGGTAGCGTACTTATAAGAGCTACATATGATCCTCACACATGGGGGATTACGTGTGTGTGTGTGTGGGTGTGTGGGTGTGTGTGTGTGTGTGTGGGTGTGTGTGGGTGTGGGTGTGGGTGTGTGTGTGGGTGTGGGTGTGTGTGTGTGTGGGTGTGTGTGGGTGTGGGTGTGTGTGTGTGGGTGTGGGTGTGTGTGTGGGTGGGTGGGTGTGTGTGTGGGTGTGGGTGTGTGTGTGGGTGTGTACTGTGCAAAATAAAAGTTCCAAATTCATAAATGCTTGAATCTTACCATTCCTAATCATATATTCACAGTTGATTATATATAATTATATATATATATATACAGTATACAGTATCTATCTATCTATATATATACAAGAAACGTATTTTCAAGATATAGAAGTAGGACAGGCTAATACCGGTACATTAATCACACTTAAACGAAAACACACAACGTAAATCCTAGCAATAAGAGATTTAACGTACAGTCGCGCTAATAAGTCATGTCCCAGCTGTCATTACGTTTGGCTTGCTCTGTGCTGTATTAATGTCTGTCAGCTGTTGAATAGGGTGGGTAAGTGTAGGAACATGTTTGTATATTTGACTCGATATGAAGAAATGAAGCTTAGATATTGCTGATACCAATTATTGATCTAAACATACTTGGTGCCGAGACATGACTTATTAGCGCGACTGTACTTATCAGCGATAATGTAGAGGGATCCGAACCGGACCGCTAGCTAGAGTGAACCAAGAAGATCTTAGACTGAACGAGGTCAAGCCAGGGTAAGCTAAGGGGAGTCCCAGTGTTCCAAGGTCGGCGTTGATGTTGGTGGTGGAGTTCTTTCTCATGTACACTCGGATGTCATAGTTTCTACCCCACTCGTAAGAATTCATAGATACTCTTTCTTTTAATGTATGTAATTTAAGGGGAGGTTTTTAGTTGATTCCCTAGACTTCCATCAAACTTAAAATTACTCCCCCTAGACCCCCTTTCAAGATAAATTTTTACATTTTTCGGTAGAAAAATGTCCCGGTCCTCTTAAATTACAGGCTCGCTTTCGCTCGCCAGGAAAAAATCGACACCTAAATGACACGAAAGGTCTTAAAAGTGAAATAAATGGGGTGAAACTTCTTAAAATCGCCAAACTAATGGGGCGAACGTCTTAAAATCTCAAAAGCAATGGGGCGGGAGAAAGGGATAAAGAAAAAAATCCCTCAAGTGGAAATCTGCCCTTAAACTATCTGGATTAACTTTTGGATAGAGCTGGTGAATAAATAGTATATAAAGTTATTGTTTTCCATAAATAGTTTTCCATCCAGGCATATTTATGAGTGGGCTGAGACTATGGCCTCCGAGTGTACCTGAGTAGGAAGCTTGGACAACCCGACCTTGGCGAGGGGGCAAAAGAGGGGTGGTAGAGGTTGGGGGTAGGGATGGAGGGGTGAATAGGGGTAGGAGGTATGACAGTATGGAAGGAGAAAGAGAGAAGAGTACGGTTGGGGGGAGGGTAGGAATGAAGGGATTTAGAGGGATAGGAAGTGAGGTAGAATGGAAAGGAGAGGGAGAGAGAGAGAGAGATGAGAGGAGAGGGGGGGGGGGGGGGGGGTGGCGAGATCCTTCCTAAGCTGAATACACTCGTCTAATGGTATCTCGAATGCAATCAAGAGGGTTAACATACTTTAGCTGATCTTATAGGTACCGGTAACCCTAAACCCAACTCGTACCCCAGACTTAAGGGGAGATTTCCACTTACGGAATTTTTTTTCTTTACCCCATTCTCCCTCATGTTTTGCCCCATTGCTTTTGAGATTTTAAGACGTTTGCCCTAGTAGTTTGGACATTTTAAGACATTTTGCCCCATTTCAGTCAATTTTAAGACCTTTCGTGCCATTAAGGTGTCGATTTTTTTCTGGCGAGCGATAGCGAGCCTGTAATTTAAGAGCAACCGGCTTCTGGCCGGGACATTTTTCTACCGAAAAATGTACAAATTTATCTTGAAAGGGGGTCTAGGGGGTGTAATTTTAAGCTTGATGGAAACGTAGGGAACAAACTAAATACCTCCCCTTAAAATGAGACGCGGGACATACCACTCTGGCCCCACCACCCGGTTTGATAATAATCTATCAACGAAGACTAGGAAGTATATAGAGCTATCAACAGACGACCTTGGGGGAAGGGGGGGGGGGGGGGGAGAGAAAGACCCCACACACACACACACACACACACACACACACACACACACACACACACACACACACACATCACATAAGGACACACCCACCACCACCACCATCATTATTAGTAACCCTTACATAATACACATCTTCCGTTTTTTGTGGCCATAAAGCTAAACGGGTGACGAGGGTAACTTAAGTATTTCGAGGCCATCCCTACGCTAGACTAGTTTTCCAACCCGTTATAATGTGAAGGTGGTCTAATTTTTGGAAAATAATTTAATATGCATTAAGTAGCAGTGGCCACCGTTAATTATTTGCGCTACAACCGCCGTACAAGGAAACTTCACTGCCTAGCATAGCGAATTAGATCATATATATTTATGGCTGTCGGCTGGTTCTGCATTGTACTCTAATTACTGACTTATTGTTCTTGTGTTTATCAAGAGAGTTTCCACTTCACTGCTTTGAGCTGGTTGGCTTTAATGAGTTCAAATAGGCCTTGAGAGGCTATCAACCCTATTGGATTATTAAGCCAGCACACTGCAAGTCAAGAATAACGTCAGGACTGGAGCCTCTCTGCGAGAACTCCAGTCCCTTGCTGGTTGGTTGTTGGTACTGTGGCCTAACAATATATATAGGTTTGTTCTTGAAATTACCTCCGTCAACGAAGTTTCGAGATAATAATTCCACTCCTTGACCATTGCCTATGGTACCGTGCAGAAAACCCTCACGAATAATCATAATATCACCACAAAAAAACACTTGGTGTGTCGGATTAACTAGTGTTAAGGGGAGGTTTTTAGTGTGTTTCCTAGACTTCCATCAAGCTTGAAATTACACCCCCTTGATCCCCTTTCAAGATAAATTTGTAAATTTTTCGGTAGAAAACTTCCTCTTAAATTGCAGGCTCGCTATCGCTCGCCAGGAAAAAATCGGCACCTAAATGGGACGAAAGGTCTTAAAAGTGACATATATTGGGTGAAAGTTCTTAAAATCGCCAAACCAGTGGGGCGAACGTCTTAAAATCTCAAAAGCAATGGGGCTAAACATGAAGGAGAAGGGGGTAAAGAAAAAAAATCCCTTAAGTGGAAATCTCCCCTTAAACCTCGTTTTGGAATTTAGGCCCTGGAGCAGGAAAGTCGAGCAGAAAACTCTTACACCGACACGACACGTTTCTTCCAGTTCCTGGGCATTTGTACAGTCGCGCTAATAAGTCATGTCCCAGCTGTCATTACGTTTGGCCTTCTCTGTGATGTATTAATGTCTGTCAGATGTTGAATAGGGTGGGTAAGTGTAGGAACATGTTTGTATATTATCTCATCCCAAAAAGAAGATATCGTGTGTAAATATTGCTGATACCAATTATTGATGAAAACATACTGGGTGCCGAGACATGACTTATTAGCGCTACTGTACAGTCGGCCCAATAAGTGATGTCTCGGCACCAAGTATGCTATGATCAATAATTGGTATCAGCAATATCTAAGCTTCATTTCTTCATATCGAGTGAATTTATTGTGTTCCTACATTTACCCACCCTATTCAACAGCTGACAGACCTTAATACAGCACAGAGTAAGCCAAACGTAATGACAGCTGGTACATGACTTATTAGCGCGACCGTACCTAATCTGTAATTGTATGTATGAGTGTCAACATAATATCATTGACTTACATAAACAAATTGTTATGAAATCAGTCATTCAGGTGTCGATCATATCCTGGCAAGCGATTGCAAGCCTTCAGCCGGGAAATGTTGTACTACCAAAAAATGCACAAATTTATCTCGTAGGGGTGTCTCGGTGATTTTTTAAGCTTGATGGGGGTCTAGGGAAATACTAGAAACAGAAATAATAAATATATATAGCCTATACCGGTATATATATAGCCTATACCGGTATATATATAGCCTATACCGGTATATTATAATATATACAAATATATCAACATTTCTCCTTAAGGGGAGATTTCCACTTGAGGGATTTTTTTCTCGACTCCTTTCTCCCTCATGTTTAGCCCCATTGTTTTTCTAATTTTAAGACGTTCGCCCCATTATTTTGACGATTTTTAAGAACTTTCGACCCATTTCTGTCAATTTTAAGACCTTTCGTGCCATTTAGGTGTCGATTTTATCTTGGCGAGCCTGTAATTTAAGAGGAACCGGCTTTCAGCCGGGAAATTTTTCTACCGAAAAATGTACAAATTTATCTTGAAAGGGGCTCAAGGGGGTGTAATCTTAAGCTTGATGGATATCTAGGGACCAAACTAAAAACCTCCCCTTAAAGACTACATATTTACTTTTACAAATGAGGTGAATCAAGCTATAGGTAGGACAAGCACTTCTGCGGGTGACTGTACACATGCCATCGTGAGGAAACAGGCAACAACCACAACAGATAGTACGGTACATACCATTTTTTCCTCACACAGACAACAGTATATGCATGCACCAGTCGTGAGATGAATTTGGATTAGAGACATGGATATTAAATAAGGCAAACATGTTATTGATGTTAAATGTCAAGAGTATCTAGATCAGTGGCTGGTATTTGGCATTACAGACGGGGGGGGGGGAGGGAGATGTTCAAAATATTAATATCGTGTGTACAGGGTGTTCCAGTAATGCTTTTCATAAATTACATGGTGGACTCATCAGACAAAAATAAGAATACATTACTCTATGAACATGAGGTTGAGTATTTATAATAACGGAGTTATTACACGATTTAAGTTAACGATAGATACAATGCCATTCAGTCCAAGGGGTAATGTTGCCATTTTAGTGGATTATATCCATTTGGCCTTCGCTATCGCTTGCTAGCCTCAAGATAGTGAGCAGTAGCGATCTGACTTTTCGGTAGAAAAATATGTCCGGCTTCGCCGGATTTGATTTTCCTACCGAAAACATCAGCTCGCTACCGCTCGCTAGCCTGAAGAGAGAACGCCGATTGGATACAAACCAAACCACTGGTCACTATCTTGAGGCTAGCAAGCGATAGCGAAGGCCAAATGGATATAATCCACTAAAATGGCAACATTACCCCTTGGACTGAATGGCATTGTATCTATCGTTAACTTAAATCGTGTAATAACTCCGTTATTATAAATACTCAACCTGATGTTCATAGAGTAATGTATTCTTATTTTTGTCTGATGAGTCCACCATACAATTTATGAAAAGCATTACTGGAACACCCTGTATACAGTATATATATATATATATATATATATACACCGTATTTGTAAAATAAATTTACCAGAAGGGAAACCATTTTAGGAGAAACGTATTATTGCATAGACAGAAAATATATACAGTATTTATAGCGATGTGTATAATTATTTTACACACAGGGACACCAATTTAGAATACACGTTTGAATCTTGCCTAAGAGGAATATATTATTGAAGTTAAGGGGAGATGTCCACTTGAGAGATTTTTTTTCTTGACTCCTTTCTCCCTCATGTTTAGCCCCATTGCTTTTCTAATTTTAAGACGTTTACCCCATTATTTTGACGATTTTAAGAACTTTCAACCATTTCTGTCAATTTTAAGACATTTCGTGCCATTTAGGTGTCGATTTTATCCTGGCGAGCGATAGCGAGCCTGTAATTTAAGAGGAACCGGCCTCTGGCCGGGAAATTTTTCTACCGAAAAATGTACAAATTTATCTTGAAAGGGAGTCTAGGAGGTGTAATTTTAAGCTTGATGAAAAAGTAGGGAACAAACTAAATACCTCCCCTTAATAACGGCAGGTATGAACGAAATTATAATCATGACCATTACATACGACAAACCAGGGGTACCTAATAGAGATCCTAGGGGTACCTAATAGAGACCCTAGGGGTACCTAATAGAGACCCTAGGAGTACCTAATAGAGACCCTAGGGGTACCTAATAGAGATCCTAGTGGTACCTAATAGAGATCCTAGGGGTACCTAATAGAGACCCTAGGGGTACCTAATAGAGACCCTAGGGGTACCTAATAGAGACCCTAGGGGTACCTAATAGAGACCCTAGGGGTACCTAATAGAGACCCTAGGGGTACCTAATAGAGATCCTAGGGGTACCTAATAGAGACCCTAGGGGTACCTAATAGAGACCCTAGGGGTACCTAATAGAGATCCTAGGGGTACCTAATAGAGACCCTAGGGGTACCTAATAGAGATCCTAGGGGTACCTAATAGAGACCCTAGGGGTACCTAATAGAGATCCTAGGGGTACCTAATAGAGACCCTAGGGGTACCTAATAGAGATCCTAGGGGTACCTAATAGAGACCCTAGGGGTACCTAATAGAGATCCTAGGGGTACCTAATAGAGATCCTAGGGGTACCTAATAGAGATCCTAGGGGTACCTAATAGAGATCCTAGGGGTACCTAATAGAGACCCTAGGGGTACCTAATAGAGACCCTAGGGGTACCTAATAGAGACCCTAGGGGTACCTAATAGAGACCCTAGGAGTAACTATTTCTAACTAGACGATCTCTAGTGCCGAACCAGGCCACTCAAATGTACAGTATATATCCTACTCTGAGGTAAACATAATGTATATCCTACAGTACTCTGAGGTAAACATAATGTATATCCTACAGTACTCTGAGGTAAACATAATGTATATCCTACAGTACTCTGAGGTAAACATAATGTATCCTACAGTACTCTGAGGTAAACATAATGTATATCCTACAGTACTCTGAGGTAAACATAATGTATATCCTACAGTACTCTGAGGTAAACATAATGTATATCCTACAGTACTCTGAGGTAAACATAATGTATATCCTATAGTACTCTGAGGTAAACATAATGTATATCCTACAGTACTCTGTGGTAAACATAATGTATATCCTACAGTACTCTGAGGTAAACATAATGTATATCCTACAGTACTCTGTGGTAAACATAATGTATATCCTACAGTACTCTGAGGTAAACATAATGTATATACTACAGTACTCTGTGGTAAACATAATGTATATCCTACAGTACTCTGAGGTAAACATAATGTATATCCTACAGTACTCTGTGGTAAACATAATGTATATCCTACAGTACTCTGTGGTAAACATAATGTATATCCTACAGTACTCTGAGGTAAACATAATGTATATCCTACAGTACTCTGTGGTAAACATAATGTATCCTACAGTACTCTGAGGTAAACATAATGTATATCCTACAGTACTCTGTGGTAAACATAATGTATATCCTACAGTACTCTGAGGTAAACATAATGTATATCCTACAGTACTCTGAGGTAAACATAATGTATATCCTACAGTACTCTGTGGTAAACATAATGTATATCCTACAGTACTCTGAGGTAAACATAATGTATATCCTACAGTACTCTGAGGTAAACATAATGTATATCCTACAGTACTCTGAGGTAAACATAATGTATATCCTACAGTACTCTGAGGTAAACATAATGTATATCCTACAGTACTCTGAGGTAAACATAATGTATATCCTACAGTACTCTGTGGTAAACATAATGTATATCCTACAGTACTCTGAGGTAAACATAATGTATATCCTACAGTACTCTGTGGTAAACATAATGTATACTACAGTACTCTGTGGTAAACATAATGTATATCCTACAGTACTCTGTGGTAAACATAATGTATATCCTACAGTACTCTGTGGTAAACATAATGTATATCCTACAGTACTCTGTGGTAAACATAATGTATATCCTACAGTACTCTGTGGTAAACATAATGTATATCCTACAGTACTCTGAGGTAAACATAATGTATACTACAGTACTCTGTGGTAAACATAATGTATATCCTACAGTACTCTGAGGTAAACATAATGTATATCCTACAGTACTCTGTGGTAAACATAATGTATATCCTACAGTACTCTGTGGTAAACATAATGTATATCCTACAGTACTCTGAGGTAAACATAATGTATATCCTACAGTACTCTGTGGTAAACATAATGTATATCCTACAGTACTCTGAGGTAAACATAATGTATATACTACAGTACTCTGTGGTAAACATAATGTATATCCTACAGTACTCTGAGGTAAACATAATGTATATCCTACAGTACTCTGTGGTAAACATAATGTATATCCTACAGTACTCTGTGGTAAACATAATGTATATCCTACAGTACTCTGTGGTAAACATAATGTATATCCTACAGTACTCTGTGGTAAACATAATGTATATCCTACAGTACTCTGAGGTAAACATAATGTATATACTACAGTACTCTGTGGTAAACATAATGTATATCCTACAGTACTCTGAGGTAAACATAATGTATATCCTACAGTACTCTGTGGTAAACATAATGTATATCCTACAGTACTCTGTGGTAAACATAATGTATATCCTACAGTACTCTGAGGTAAACATAATGTATATCCTACAGTACTCTGTGGTAAACATAATGTATATCCTACAGTACTCTGAGGTAAACATAATGTATATCCTACAGTACTCTGTGGTAAACATAATGTATATCCTACAGTACTCTGAGGTAAACATAATGTATATCCTACAGTACTCTGAGGTAAACATAATGTATATCCTACAGTACTCTGTGGTAAACATAATGTATATCCTACAGTACTCTGAGGTAAACATAATGTATATCCTACAGTACTCTGAGGTAAACATAATGTATATCCTACAGTACTCTGTGGTAAACATAATGTATATCCTACAGTACTCTGTGGTAAACATAATGTATATCCTACAGTACTCTGTGGTAAACATAATGTATATCCTACAGTACTCTGTGGTAAATAATGTATATCCTACAGTACTCTGTGGTAAACATAATGTATATCCTACAGTACTCTGTGGTAAACATAATGTATATCCTACAGTACTCTGTGGTAAACATAATGTATATCCTACAGTACTCTGTGGTAAACATAATGTATATCCTACAGTACTCTGTGGTAAACATAATGTATATCCTACAGTACTCTGTGGTAAACATAATGTATATCCTACAGTACTGAGGTAAACATAATGTATATCCTACAGTACTCTGTGGTAAACATAATGTATATCCTACAGTACTCTGAGGTAAACATAATGTATATCCTACAGTACTCTGTGGTAAACATAATGTATATCCTACAGTACTCTGTGGTAAACATAATGTATATCCTACAGTACTCTGTGGTAAACATAATGTATATCCTACAGTACTCTGTGGTAAACATAATGTATATCCTACAGTACTCTGTGGTAAACATAATGTATATCCTACAGTACTCTGAGGTAAACATAATGTATATCCTACAGTACTCTGTGGTAAACATAATGTATATCCTACAGTACTCTGTGGTAAACATAATGTATATCCTACAGTACTCTGAGGTAAACATAATGTATATCCTACAGTACTCTGTGGTAAACATAATGTATATCCTACAGTACTCTGTGGTAAACATAATGTATATCCTACAGTACTCTGTGGTAAACATAATGTATATCCTACAGTACTCTGTGGTAAACATAATGTATATCCTACAGTACTCTGTGGTAAACATAATGTATATCCTACAGTACTCTGTGGTAAACATAATGTATATCCTACAGTACTCTGTGGTAAACATAATGTATATCCTACAGTACTCTGTGGTAAACATAATGTATATCCTACAGTACTCTGTGGTAAACACAATGTATATCCTACAGTACTCTGAGGTAAACATAATGTATATCCTACAGTACTCTGTGGTAAACACAATGTATATCCTACAGTACTCTGAGGTAAACATAATGTATATCCTACAGTACTCTGTGGTAAACACAATGTATATCCTACAGTACTCTGAGGTAAACATAATGTATATCCTACAGTACTCTGTGGTAAACATAATGTATATCCTACAGTACTCTGTGGTAAACATAATGTATATCCTACAGTACTCTGAGGTAAACATAATGTATATCCTACAGTACTCTGTGGTAAACATAATGTATATCCTACAGTACTCTGAGGTAAACATAATGTATATCCTACAGTACTCTGTGGTAAACATAATCTAGTATTTCGAGAACAAACACAGACACTGTTATAGTATTGAACTGTTGACTAGTACAAACGAGTTCTTAAGATGCTCCAGATATTTTGGATTAACTAAAACTTCTGAGAGTGACTTTAAAATGTCTGATCACCTGTGTTGTTGTTCATGGTCAATAATATATACTGTATATATATATATATATATATATATATATATATATATATATATATATATATATATATATATATATATATATATATATATATATATATATATATATATATATGAGTTAGAGTGCATGTGGTTATGTAACGTATGTGTGTGTGTGTGTGTGTGTGTGTGTGTGTGTGTGTGTGTGTGTGTGTGTGTGTGTGTGTGTGTGTGTGTGTATAAAGGGGTGGGGCCCTATGAACCTGTATTTTCCCACTTTTTCCTTCACTCTCTCCCCTTCAGACCAGTCGCCCCCTTAACCCCTAACATGCGAGGTTTTGCTGGGTTAAGTGCGGTGTTTTCAATATATCAAGGCAAACAAGCAACACACATATATAAATAATCCATACCAGACTGTTGTGATAGGGAGGAGATCTGGTAAGGACGAACTGCCACGGAAAGCCACTGAAGAGGTATAGGGAGATCTGGTAAGGACGAACTGCCACGGAAAGCCACTGAAGAGGTGGTTGTTTAGAGTTGCCAAAACTATATATATACAGTACATAGCTGAATACCCTTTAAGGGGAGATATCCACTTGAGGGACTTTTTTCTTGACCCCTTTCTCCCTCATGTTTAGCCCCATTGCTTTTGAGATTATAAGACGTTTGCCCCATTAGTTTGGTGATTTTTAAGAATTTCCGCCCCATTCTGTCAATTTTAAGACCTTTCGTGCCATTTAGGTGTCGAATTTATCCTGGCGAGCGATAGCGAGCCTGTAATTTAAGAGTAATCGGCCTTCGGCCGGGACATTTTTCTACCGAAAAATGTACAAATTTATCTTGAAAGGGGGTCAAGGGGGTGAAATTTTAAGATTGCTGGAGGAGTAGGAAACAAAGTAGAAACCTTCCCTTTAATATAAACATCAACATCTACCGGAATATACATAACCTTAGCTATAAAAATTATAATGAAAGTAAACACATATATATATATATAATAACAATGACTAATACTGTTCCTAGAGCCCTATTGTTTACGTAGAGAGTAACTAACAAGCTTTAACACGTTCACAATAATTAACCTGTTGCCAATTAGATATTAAGCTTGATTTTTAGTACGTTAGTTGATGTCGTAGTTTAGATGTTATAAGCTATTTTGTGTAAGCTTTACCTCCACTCTCTCTCTCTCTCTCTCTGTCTATATATATATATATATACCTTTCTTCAGGGCGTCTAAGCAGATACTGTATCCATTATTGTATAATTACAGTTTATATTTGCTATGTATACATGTGTTAATTCATATTTGTATTCAATTTGCTGGTAAACGAATTCATATTTTTGTCTCTTAAATTATGTAGCCTTATTGGTGTGCCTAAGTCAACGTTTTGAAATTATGTATACGGAATTATTACATGTATTTTGAAATTATGTATACGGAATTATTACATGTATTTTGAAATTATGTATACGGAATTAGTACATGTATTTTGAAATTATGTATACGGAATTATTACATGTATTTTGAAATTATGTATACGGAATTAGTACATGTATTTTGAAATTATGTATACGGAATTATTACATGTATTTTGAAATTATGTATACGGAATTAGTACATGTATTTTGAAATTATGTATACGGAATTATTACATGTATTTTGAAATTATGTATACGGAATTAGTACATGTATTTTTTGTTTATGTGTTATGTGTCTATAAAGTATTGGCGAGTTGTATTCACTGATGTTTCCATTCATCTAAATTTTCTTTTATAGTTCTACATCTTTCACTATATGGTCCATTCACTATAGGTAAGCCAAAATGCTTGACCACTAACGCCTATACCTCGAAAACGACTAGAGTAATCGAGCAAATATTTCTACAATTTGGGAAGAGTCAGCCAGGGAATAGGTGTGGAAATGTACAGCCCACTTGTTCTGGCCCTTTCCGAGTTACAGAGGTTAGGGGTCACGATTCCTGGCATCAAATAACTTCATGTAATTGTTTGTCAACATATTCTTTCTATATTTTGTAATACAATTGTCTGTCAACAACTCTATGCATAAAAAAACGAAAATTAGTCAAGGTACAGTCGCGCTAATAAGTCATGTCCCAGCTGTCACTACGTTTGGCTCTCTCTGTGCTGTATTAATGTCTGTCAAATGTTGAATAGGGTGGGTAAGTGTAGGAACATGTTTGTATATTTCACTCGATGTGAAGAAATGAAGCTTAGATATTGCCGATACTAATTAATGATGAAAACATACTTGTTGCCCCGAGACATCACTTATTAGCGCGACTGTACGTATAGTATTATATAATGAAACAAATAATTAAATAAATTACATGTTAAAAATGGGGTAAAGCAGAAATATTAACAAAACATTAGGCTATTCAGAGTGCAGTTGGGTTTGAGATATCCAGTATTCAATACGTGGATATAATACTGATGTTCCATGACTAATTTTCGTCGACTGTAGTACCAATGAGTGATGATCTTCTACCGATTATATTTAGATATTAATGTGCTTGAAATAAAAGATGCTATTGTTTCTTTGTTCGTTTTCTTTACCCATTTATTTACAAACTGAAAACGCAACAAAATGAATAATAATACAAACACAATTTTGTTTTTCTATGTGAGTGAGGGAGACAAAAGGCAGAACTGCTTGTAGCGAGTGCCTCCCCCATAGTTGAAAGAGTGACAGGGACACAATCAAGGGACGTTCGAGCCAAAATGCCTGGGCACACGGAGAGTTCTATGTATCTATCTCTTCCACATGCATACTGTACACTCACTCACTCACTCACACACTCTCTCTCTCTCTCTCTCTCACACTAACTCACACATATACTTACCTATCTACCTTCACTATCGACCAATCTAATTACACGCGGGGAAACGGTTGCAAAATTATTGGTAAATCTTTTAACTCACACGAATCTAAGAATTTCTTCTTCAATCGAGTTGTCAACTTGTGGAATGGGCTTCCCCGAGACGTTATAGACTGCAGCACCGTTGATTCATTTAAACTCCGCTTAGACAAATATCTCGCATCAAACCCGCGACTGACTGCGTTTGTAAATGAATAACTTTATTTTATCCTCCCCTCAGTTACTAACCCATCTGTCCCCTACTAACTTCCTAATCCTGCCACGGACATTAGTTCCAGGGCAGTAGTTCCCTTTCCAATGTTCCCTTACCCACTCTAAACCACTGTTTGGACACTTGATCCTCAGTGTTTTGGAGGACAAGCAGCCTAGAAGGGTCACTAGATCTGTTGTTGCTTGATTTCCTTTGTACTCCTTTGTACCTACGAACATACACGCACATTACGAAAGACAGTATCTCTCTCTCACTCACACACACACACTCACACACATACACCCTCCCCTCTCTCTCTCTCTCTCACTCTCTCTCTCACACACATATATACACCCTCCCCCTCTCTCTCACTCACTCTCACACACACATACACCCTCCTCTCTCTCTCTCACTCACTCTCTCACACACATATATACACCCTCCCCCTCTCTCTCTCACTCTCACACACACATACACCCTCCTCTCGCTCTCTCACTCACTCTCACACACACATACACCCTCCTCTCTCTCTCTCTCACACACATATATACACCCTCCCCCTCTCTCTCACTCACTCTCACACACACATACACCCTCCTCTCTCTCTCTCACTCACTCTCACACATATATACACCCTCCCCCTCTCTCTCACTCACTCTCACACACACATACACCCTCCCCCCCTCTCTCTCACTTCCTCTCTCTCACACACAGTATCAGATAAAAGTAGACCACCACCTCATCTCTTATGACGTAAACATTCTCTAAATTCTACCACTTTATAAAATTATATAACAAAACAAAAAAATATCTGACCTTCGATTCTCTCTATAGATCGGCTTAAATTTTTTGTTGTCTGATCTGTTTTTATTAATTTGCATATTTGTCTGTCATCTTTGTATATATATTCGGATTAATTGATAGGTAATACACACATACACACTCATATACAAATGTGTGTGTGTGTGTGTGTGTGTGTGTGTGTGTGTGTGTTTGTGTGTGTGTGTGTGACCATCTTCATATTTATCTACTTTCCTATCTATCTATCTATCTATTCACTATTAACTATATCAATGTATCTCAATCAGAAGAACATACAGCTAAAACAAAATATAAACAAGAAACAAACCCAATAGAAAACACTCCTCAAAAAAACATACAAATAATGATCAAATAAATAAATAAATCGAACCACTATAGGGGAAGGAAAACGACAACAGAAAATAATTGAGTCTCCCCTCTCCCCCTTCAAGCAAGAAATAAAAAACGCACTCCACAAAAAACGACCACAGAAAATAATTGAGTCCCCCCTCTCCCCCTTCCAGCAAGAAATAAAAAACGCACTCCACAAAAAACGACCACAGAAAATAATTGAGTCCCCCCTCTCCCCATTCCAGCAAGAAATAAAAAACGCACTCCACAAAAAACGACCACAGAAAATAATTGAGTCCCCCCTCTCCCCCTTCCAGCATGAAATAAAAAACGCACTCCACAAAAAACGACCACAGAAAATAATTGAGTCCCCCCTCTCCCCCTTCCAGCAAGAAATAAAAAACGCACTCCACAAAAAACGGGATGATGCGCGACGTGAATCCCGGCACGACGTAATAGGCTACGAGAATATTGGTTAGTTTTTTGGGTTTTTTTTTGTCTATAACTCCACCGACGAAGTTAGAAGAAGTTTTTTTTTAATCTGTTTGTCTGTTTACAAGATATCTCACTAAGTTATGAACAGATTTTTATGAAATTTGGTGGGTAAGTATGATTTGCACCAAGGAAGATGTTAAACAATTTAGGCGGTGATCCGGAGATTTTCACGAAATTCGGTGGACAGATACGATACTCGCTGTGAACTGATTTGCACGACATTTGGTGGGTAGAAGTGATGCAATTTAGGAGGCAATCCGAATCATATTCAGGAACCCAGAAGAAAATATAGTCCTATGATATTAAGGGTAGGTATTTAGTTTGTTCCCTACTTTGTCATCAAGCTTAAAATTACTCCCCCCTAGACCCCTTTTCAAGATAAATTTGTCGGTAGAAAAATGTCCCGGCCAGAGGCCGGTTGCTCTTAAATTACAGGCTCGCTAACGCTCGCCAGGAAAAAATCGACACCTTAACGGCACGAAAGGTCTTAAAATTGACAGATTTTTTTTTTTTTTTTTTTTTTTTTAAGAGACAATGAACGGAGGAAGGAAAAACACAGATAAAACAAAAAGGTCCATGTGCCTAAAGGCATCCTCCATTCATAAAATGTTTGTAACAACTGGATTTAAACATTTGTAGATTGTAAGTTTGTGGAAAGCAATTCGAGGGAAGTGAATTCCAAAGAGTAGTAGCTCTGGGGATAAATGAATTCTGATAAGCAGAAGTTCTGCATTGTGGAGGAGAAAGTGTAAATTCATGGGCGCTCTCAGCTGCCCTAGTTCTACGGGGAAAGATGTGGAGAGGCGGCACAATTGAAGCAAGTTCCTCGGAACAATTGCTGTGAAAATATCTGTAGAATAATGCAAGGGATGCAACGTTTCTTCGTATGAATAATGTAGGAAGGTCCTGTGTGATTGCAGGGTTATTGATTAATCTAATAGCTTTATTTTTGAATTTTGTCCAACTGCCTCAATGCAAGCACTCCACTTCCACCCCACAGAGGTGAACAGTAATCCATCTGAGAGCGCACATGACTTTTATATATTACGGCCAACTGCTCGTCAGTGAAGAATTCTCGAACTCTGTACAGGAGTCCCAGTTTTTTAGAGGCATTCTTAGCAATGCTTCTAACATAATGTGTCCAGCTCAAGTTAGTAGTTAATGTTACACCGAGAATGTCAATACTAGGGGAAGTGGGAATATTTATATCATTAACAAATATATGGGAGTCAGTGAGATTCTGTCGGTTAGAAAATTGAATGTACTTGGTTTTCTGTGCATTAAAGGAAACTAGATTCTCTTGTCCCCATTCATTAATTCTAGAAAGGTCCTGGTTCAGAGAAATTGCAGTGTTTATTTTTGAATTTATAAGATCGGGTTGGGTGAAAGAATTGGTAAATGTGAAGGAACTGTGGAGTGTTGAGTCATCTGCGTAGGAATGTATTGGATTATGAGTGGTAGATATGAGATCATTGATATGAATGAGGAACAGAGTTGGGGCCAAAACTGATCCCTGGGGAACACCAGCATTTATTGAGTGAAATTGTGAATAAAGGCCATCTACCATTACACGTATTTTTCTGTTATGAAGATAAGAAGAAATTAGTGGAACTAATGATGCAAGGCCGTAGTGTGACATCTTCGACAATAAGGATTGATGCCAGACTCTATCAAATGCCTTTGATATATCCAGTGCTATTGTATGTGTTTCACCATGTTGGTCTGTAGCTTGGTTGATTTGATGCGTAATGGGTCAAAATGTCTTAAAATATCCAAACTACTAGGGCGAAGGTCTTAAAATCTCGAAAGCAATGGGGCTAAACATGAGGGAGAAAGGAGTCCAGAAAAAAACGCCCTCAAGTGGAAAATAATCTCCCCTTAGTGGTAAAGAAGCAGCCAGCGTGGGCGGAGGGATGTGCTCTACCTGCTGCACCTCTATCTATCTATCTATATACTCAGGCCCAATCCCCATTTTGCCTTTTAGTTCATTTTTTTTTTTTTTTTTTTTTTTTTTGGGGGGGAGCGACTCAAGACAGAGCCCCTCTAGTGACCATAGCCTTGAATGGGTTAAACAGGGACAACAACTACTACTATTATTATTATACAACTATTATATATATATATATATATATAAGGGGAGTTTTCCACTTGAGGGATTTTTTTGGCTGGACCCCTTTCTCCCTCATGTTTAGCCCCATTGCTTTTGATAATATAAAACCGTTCGCCCCGTTAGTTTGGCGATTTTAAGAACTTTCACCCCATTTTAAGATCTTTCGTGCCATTCAGGTGTCAATTTTTATCCTGGCGAGCGATAGCGTGCGTGCCTGTAATTTAAGAGGAAACGGCCTTCGGCCGGAACGAAAAGTACGTCATTTTGCTAAAAGGGTTAAACCCATATTTTTAACAGCGTACGGTACCGGTACGTTGGTTAAAAAAAAAAAAAAAAAAAATGGCGACCTTATCCTTGAATTGGTAAGCAGTGAGACACATTGCATCACACAACTGTATACCTTCACATTGAATCTTGGGATGTTTACACGGACTCATAGGTGGGCTACACTGTCTTAACCCTCTCCGACATATGACGCAATTTTGAGCCTATTGGGGATACTTTAAAGCCTTTGTTACCATCAGGGGTATTTAGAAACCTTTAGTTTAGTTACTTCAACCTCTGCAGTTGTCTTTGAGTTAGCTGTGTTGAGCCTATTGGGGATACTTTAAAGCCTTTGTTACCATCAGGGGTATTTAGAAACCTTTAGTTTAGTTACTTCAACCTCTGCAGTTGTCTTTGAGTTAGCTGTGTTGAGCCTATTGGGGATACTTTAAAGCCTTTGTTACCATCAGGGGTATTTAGAAACCTTAGTTTAGTTACTTCAACCTCTGCAGTTGTCTTTGAGTTAGCTGTGTTGAGCCTATTGGGGATACTTTAAAGCATTTGTTACCATCAGGGGTATTTAGAAACCTTTAGTTTAGTTACTTCAACCTCTGCAGTTGTCTTTGAGTTAGCTGTGTTGAGCCTATTGGGGATACTTTAAAGCATTTGTTACCATCAGGGGTACCGGTATTTAGAAACCTTTAGTTTATTTACTTCAACCTCTGCAGTTGTCTTTGAGTTAGCTGTGGGCAGAAAACTAATTTTGGAGAGGTAATTATAAGAGTGAGAGAACTCTATTTCTTAGCAACCTCTGCGTCATATGTGCGTGAAAGGGTTAATGGTGTAATGTGTTGAGCTTGTAACTCCTGCATGTGATATCCCAGGTTCGAATCCTGGGAGAATCACATGCTTTCATAAATTTCAGTTGGGGTGTTACTGGTGTTAAGAACGATGTTAATAACAAATATATATATACACAGTACTGCATAATACATACATACACAGTACTGCATAATATATACATAAATACCTACAAGCAGTACACACACACACACATACATACCAATACTTGTTATGTGTAAGAAGCCTTAAAGAAGGAGACAAGAAAATAGGATATGTTTGGGATCGTGATATGGTCGGGTATACTATTTAACCTGTACAGGGTGCGGGTACCTCGGCTAGTGCTATATATAGATACTACAAAGGGTGTGGACTTTATCATGAGCCAAATATGTTGAACTCTGTGTCACCACAACAATAGGGAGTCGAACCGGAGCCATTTTGTTTTGAAGACTTGAATGTGAAAAGGAATGACAGAAAATTACTATGAAATAGCATTGGTTTTGGCCATTTCGTCACTGCCAACGATATCATTTGAACTATAAACCCTATCATCATCTTCACATGTACGTACAATAATCTAGCCTAGAAATATTGGACTCGGCGGCTTTTGTTTGACACACCCTCTGTCACAACACACAGGCTAAGTAAACATCACACCCGGATGTACAGTCAACATCAAAAGTATAGGGCCAAGTTACATAAAGAAACAAGTAAATAAATGTAAACAAACAAAATACATTGGTCTTCGCAATATTCACTCAAAATAATGGATAGTAATCATAGCATGGAGGGACGAATTGGGGAACAACTAGGTTGATTGTAGGGAGGTACTGGTACAATAAGATAAACTACAATGTAACTAGAATAAGATAGATTGTACACCACTTTGTAACTGTCACCTTAATACAAAAAAAAGGAAAAAACAAATATAAGGAAACATGCTTTACATCACTGAAATGTTTGTGGACATGCAGTAATGTTTGTGGACATGCAGTAATGTTTGTGGACATGCAGTAATGTTTGTGGACATGCAGTAATGTTTGTGGACATGCAGTAATGTAAGTAATGGTCACTCTTCTGTAAATCTAAAATGGCTTACTTTTTTTTTTTTAAATCATAGCATGGGGTAAAGACACACATACTGTATGTATATATACACACACGCCCTTAGAAGCAACGATATACACACACACACACACACACACACACACACACACACATACATAGGCACACACACAGAAACACTATCTCGCACACACACACACACACACACACACACACACATACATAGGCACACACACAGAAACACTATCTCGCACACACACGCACACACACACACAAACACAACACTACATACATGTTAATAATCGTTGTACGGTACCTTACATTAGTCAATCATACTACATACTCTCTCTGTGTTTGTGTGTGTGTGTGTGTGTGTGTGTGTGTGTGTGTGATACTGATATTGGTCTTTTGTCTGTGATCTCTATGTTTGCAGATGAAGTGAATGTGAAGGACTCCAAAGGGGTTGAAAAACTCAGGGTTGATCTTAACAGGCTGGGTGAACGGTCGGAGGTCATGACAGATGCCACTAAACTTGGAGAAGTGCAAGGTGATGCATATTGGCCAAACTAAACTCAAATGATGTTGGTGTTTTGATTGAAGTAGTGCATTGAAGTAGAGCAGAAAACACATAAATTATTAGGGTGTATTCATTTGTGGGTGGATGGGACTCGTTGGCCTTGGTCGGCAACCCAACCTGTCTAGGGGATGATAACCTGATACAATTCCGTACTGCTTACCGAAGGGTAAGGCAGGTTAGTGGATGGACTACCCGAGCACCACTGTAGAAAAATAGTGGTAACAAGATACACAGAGGGCCTCGGAGTCGGACGGATCCTAAATTGAGTGGTCAATCCTGTAAACTGGCTCGGGTTGTCCCTCTTACAGGGAATAAGTCCTCTGTGTATGGCCACCCTCATTAAGGGGAGTAAGGCGTCCGGCAATAGATAGATAGATAGATTAATTTTTGGTCTCCAGAACTCAGAAAAATATACCTGTAGAACGACTGGAAAGAGTACAAACTAGGGCTACAAAGCCTATTCCAGTGGTAAGAAGACTGAGCTATTAGGAGTGGTTGAGAGCTCTTGGTCTCTTTTCGTTGTAAACTCGTACACTACCAGGTAAACTCGCTGAAGTGCTTAAAATATGTAATGGGCTTGATAAAGTAGGTTTTAACGAAATGGTAATTTAAATATGAATACAACACATAACCATGGTTGGAAGATAGAATGGAAGAGGTTCAGCACTGTAGGTAACGCCAACAAACTTGACAATCATCTTGATCCCTTAAGGGGAGATCTCCACTTGAGGGATTGTTTTCTTGACCCCTTTCTCCCTCATGTTTAGCCCCATTGCTTGTGATATTATAAAACGTTTGCCGCATTAGTTTAGCGATTTTAAGAACTTTCACCCCATATTAAGACCTTTCGTGCAATTCAGGTGTCTATTTTATCCTGGCGAGCGATAGCGAGCCTGTAATTTAAGAGGAATCGGCCTTCGGCCGGGACATTTTTCTACCGAAAAATGTACAAATTTATCTTGAAAGGGACTCAAGGGGGTGTAATTTTAAGCTTGATGGAGGTCTAGGGAACAAACTAAATACCTCCCCTTAACTTCTCATAACTCAGAAGGGGCTAGAGCAATTTGGCTGTAAATATCCACACCAACTTCCTGGTGGACTCTTCCCAAATGATAGAAATATCCGCTCGATTGCTTTAATTTATTTTACAGTATGTGGACAACAAAACACACAAATATGTTATGTTATCCTTGGAACAAACTACCCTCAGAATTTGTAAACACCGGTAGTGCTTCAGTAGAGCAGTTCAAGAAGAGAGTAGGCAGTATTCCACACCCAAGGGACCGGGGTTCACTCAAAGGGGCTCCAGTCCTGACGTTATTCTTGACTTGCAGTGTGCTGGCTTAATAATCCAGCAGGGTTGATAGCCTCTGAGGTCCTATTATAACTGTTCTACACAATCTGCAATGAGTGAAGTGCCCTACACAATATTTCTCTTGCCAGTTTTTGGATCTCCCCGGAATGGACCGCAAGATCTATGAGGTACTATACCCTGTTCCAAATATGTATGCCAAAACTCTTGAACATCAAGGGGAGATTTCCACTTGAGGGACTTTTTTCTTGACCCTTTTCTCTCTCATGTCTAGCCCCATTGCTTTTGATATTTTAAGATGTTTGCCCCGTTAGTTTGGCGATTTTAAGAACTTTCACCCCATTTTAAGACCTTTCGTGCCATTCAGGTGTCGATTTTATCCTGGCGAGCGATAGCGAGCCTGTAACTTAAGAGGAAACGGCCTTCGGCCGGGACATTTTTCTACCGAAAAATGTACAAATTAATCTTGAAAGGGACTCAAGGGGGTGTAATTTTAAACTTGCTGGAGGTCTAGAGAACAAACTAAATACCTCCCCTTAAACGACTAGAGTAATCCACCTAATATTGCTACCATTTGGGAAGGGTCAGCCAGGGAATAGGTGTGGAAATGTACAGCCCATTTATTCTAGCCCTTTTGTGAGTTACAGCGCTTAAGAGTTCACGCTATCTGGCCTCCCTATTTGGAACAGGGTATACATATTCCTTGTAACTCCAGGTAACTCTCTCTCTCTCTCTCCCGCAGATCAGTACCGGGTCATCACAGAGTTGGTCTGTTATGATCTGTATGTAGAATCAACCAGGGCGAAGCATGTGAGAGTACAAAGAAGTACAAAGGAAGACAAGTAACAACAGTCTTATAAATCCTCACCAGGCTGTTTGTAGCAGAGAAAGATCATTAAGCCAGCACACTGCAAGTCAAGAATAGCGTCAGGACTGGAGCCCCTCTGCGAGAACTCCAGTCCCTTGTGAATTATATTGAATTGTTCTAGCTATGCATGTATTGTAAAACGGGATAAAAAAGGCGAGTTATTAATATCAAGTAGGCTATCCCTCAGAAATACAAGTGAGCTACTAATGTTTTATACTCCCAGCCAGACTGGAACCACCGACAGTCAGGACGAGAATCCATGCTTTAACCCAATACACCACGGCGTGATAAAGGATACTTAACCTTTTCCTATTTATATGAAGGCCCAGGAATAATAAGAAAAGGTTAAGTAACCTTTATCACGCCGTGGTGTAGTGGATTAAAGCATAGACACTCGTCCTCACTGTCGGTGGTTCCAGTCCGGCTGGGAGTATCAAAACATTTAGTAGTAGCTCACGTGTATTTGTGAAATATATACTGTATATATATATATATATATATATATATATTATATAGATAGATAGATAGATAGATAGATAGATAGATAGATAGATAGATAGATAGATAGATAAAGATATATAGATAGATAGATTATGTATATTATTAGAATTATCATAAATATAATTAAATGGTTGTAGGTGTGGATTATATGGTTGTAGGTGTGGATTATATGGTTGTAGGTGTGGATTATATGGTTGTAGGTGTGGATTATATGGTTGTAGGTGTGGATTATATGGTTGTAGGTGTGGATTATATGGTTGTAGGTGTGGATTATATGGTTGTAGGTGTGGATCATATGGTTGTAGGTGTGGATTATATGGTTGTAGGTGTGGATTATATGGTTGTAGGTGTGGATTATATGGTTGTAGGTGTGGATTATATGGTTGTAGGTGTGGATTAAATGGTTGTAGGTGTGGATTATATGGTTGTAGGTGTGGATTAAATGGTTGTAGGTGTGGATTATATGGTTGTAGGTGTGGATTATATGGTTGTAGGTGTGGATTATATGGTTGTAGGTGTGGATTATATGGTTGTAGGTGTGGATTATATGGTTGTAGGTGTGGATTAAATGGTTGTAGGTGTGGATTAAATGGTTGTAGGTGTGGATTATATGGTTGTAGGTGTGGATTATATGGTTGTAGGTGTGGATTAAATGATTGTAGGTGTGGATTATATGGTTGTAGGTGTGGATTATATGGTTGTAGGTGTGGATTATATGGTTGTAGGTGTGGATTATATGGTTGTAGGTGTGGATTTTGTAGATTTGTAGCTGGGTGTTGGAATTAGCCGAAAACGACCTTGTGCATAATTAGGTTATAAATTGAAGGAATGATCGTTCAACCCACACTACAAAAACTCTCTCTCTCACTCTCTCTCTCTCTCTCTCTCTCTCTCTCTCTCTCTCTCTCTCTCTCTCTCTCTCACTGTGTCTTATACACACAGGGTGTTGGTCAGATATTAAAGCCATCATTTAAGTTTTTTGCTCTCTCTCTCTCCTCCTCCAACCTTGCTCTGTTTCTCTTTCCAACAATTATTACCGCCTATACCGGTATATATATATATATTATAATTTATCTACACTGTTATAATGTGTGTGTGTGTGATATATAACACTCTTTATACCCCTTCCATGTCCTATTAAGGGAAGGTTTTTAGTTTGGTCTCTAGATATCCTTCAAGCTTAAGATTACACCCCCTTGAGCCCCTTTCAAGATAAATTTGTACATTTTTCGGTAGAAAAATTTCCCGGCTGAAAGCCGGTTCCTCTTAAATTACAGGCTCGCTATCGCTCGCCAGGATAAAATCGACACCTACATGGCACGAAAGGTCTTAAAATTGACAGAAATGGGTTGAAAGTTCTTAACATCGTCAAAATGTTGGGCCGAACGTCTTAACATTAGGAAAACAATGGGGCTAAACATGAGGGAGAAAGGAGTCAAGAAAAAAAATCCCTCAAGTGGATATCTCCCCTTAACCCCTTCAGTACCGGTGACAGCCTTTTCATTATACTCCCCTCCTTCTAACCAGAGCTTCCTCCTTCACTCCATTCTTCCTCCCTCCCTCCCTCCTTCCTTCAAACCAAAGCGCCATCCTTCACTCCATCCTCACTCCCGCCTTCATTCCTTCATCCCCTCCTTCCTTCAAACCAAACCTTCATCTTTCACTACCCTCCCTCACTCCTTCACCCCACTTTTTCCTCTTCCTCCCTCCCCTCCTTCCTTCAAACCAAACCTTAATCTTTCACTACCCTCCCTCACTGCTTCACCCCACTTTTCTCTTCCTCCCTCCTTCCTTCAAACCAAACCTTCATCTTTCACTACCGCACTCCTTCCCCACTTTTCTCTCCCTCCTTCCTTCAAACCAAAAAACTTCATCTTTCACTACCCTCACCTCACTCCTTCCCCACTTTTATCTGTCCTCACTCCGTCCTCAAACCAAACCTTCATCTTTCCTACCCTCCCTCACTCCTTCACCCCACTTTTCTCTCCTCACTTCCTTCCTTCAAACCAAACCTTCATCTTTCACTACCCTCCCTCACTTTCACCCCATTTTCTCTTCCTCACTCCTTCCTTCAAACCAAACCTTCATCTTTCACTACCCTCCCTCACTCCTTCACCCCACTTTTTCCTCTTCCTCCCTCCCCTCCTTTGTCTTCAACCAAACCTTCATCTTTCACTACCCTCCCTCCTCCTTCACCCCACTTTCTTTCCTCACTCCTTCCTCAAACCAAACCTTCATCTTTCACTACCCTCCCTCAACTCCTTCACGCCCATTTTCTCTTCCTCACTCCTTCCTTCAAACCAAACCTTCATCTTTCACTACCCTCCCTCACTCCTTCACCCCTTTTTCTCTTCCTCCCTCCTTCCTTCAACCAAACCTTCATCTTTCACTACCTCCCTCACCCTCACCACACTTTTCTCTTCCTCACTCCTTCCTTCACAAACCTTCATCTTTCACTCCCTCCCTCACTCCTTCACCCCTTTTCCTCTTCCTCCCTCCCCTCCTTTCTTCAAACCAAACCTTCATCTTTCACTACCCTCCCTCACTCCTTCACCCCACTTTTCTCTTCCTCACTCCTTCCTTCAAACCAAACCTTCATCTTTCACTACCCTCCCTCACTCCTTCACCCCACTTTTCTCTTCCTCACTCCTTCCTTCAAACCAAACCTTCATCTTTCACTACCCTCCCTCACTCCTTCACCCCACTTTTCTCTTCCTCACTCCTTCCTTCAAACCAAACCTTCATCTTTCACTACCCTCCCTCACTCCTTCACCCCACTTTTCTCTTCCTCACTCCTTCCTTCAAACCAAACCTTCATCTTTCACTACCCTCCCTCACTCCTTCACCCCACTTTTTCCTCTTCCTCCCTCCCCTCCTTTCTTCAAACCAAACCTTCATCTTTCACTACCCTCCCTCACTCCTTCACCCCACTTTGTCTTCCTCCCTCCTTCCTTCAAACCAAACCTTCATCTTTCACTACCCTCCCTCACTCCTTCACCCCACTTTTCTCTTCCTCACTCCTTCCTTCAAACCAAACCTTCATCTTTCACTACCCTCCCTCACTCCTTCACCCCACTTTTCTCTTCCTCACTCCTTCCTTCAAACCAAACCTTCATCTTTCAATACCCCCTCACTTCCTTCACCCCACTTTTCTCTTCCTCACTCCTTCCTTCAAACCAAACCTTCATCTTTCACTACCCTCCCTCACTCCTTCACCCCACTTTTCTCTTCCTCACTCCTTCCTTCAAACCAAACCTTCATCTTTCACTACCCTCCCTCACTCCTTCACCCCACTTTTTCTCTTCCTCACTCCTTCCTCCACTCCTTCCTTTCTTCCTTCCACCTTGCCCCCCCACTGTGGAGCCAGCTAGGGACACTCCACCCATCCACTGCTCGTGTTCAAGGCTGTTTTTCCTACTTGGGGGTTATCCACATATATTTTCAATTATTTTGCTTAGGCTAAAATTATACATCATTAATATTATTCTTGAACTATATACCGGTACTGCATATGATTCCAAATTATTTAACAGCCACATAATCACAATATACATAGGCTATATGTAAGATTACATAATATTTAATATCCACATAAAAATTATATTTGTTCACCAACCAACTTTACTTCTAAACTCAATTAATGAAATCAACAAATACATGTGGCACTCCAAGGACTCGAACCTAGGACACTCACACCGAAATTCCGGGCACTTATGCATTACACTATCAAGACAGTTAATAACATATATACCGGTACTTAGCCTACATGTAAGATTATAAATTACTGAGCATCCACCTAATTATAAAAATACTTAGGTTAAAATATGTAGCATTCTAAGTTAATTAACATTCACTTATAATATACTTAGGCAATATATAACATTCTAAATTACTTAACACAGGATGCTAAATAACTCCATGTGTATTGGAAATAGTTCTAGTTAGTCCTCTGTGTATTGTCCTTCCCTTAGCCCTCCTTCCACAGTTCAATCAACCAATCCATCCTTCCTTCCTGCCTTCCTGCCTGCCTTCCTTCCTCCCTCCATCCCTATCTCCCTCCTCCCCCCTTCTTCCTTCCTCCCTCCATCCCTATCTCCCTCCTTCCTTCCTTCCTTCCTCTCTCCTTTCCTTCCATCCATCCATTCATCCATCCCCTTCCTACCTTCCTCCCTCCCCTCCTTCCTCTTTTCCACCTCCACCACCACCCCCCACCATGGACCCCCTCAGAACACTCCACCCCTCCACAACCCTAAGTGGGCGAGAGTCCACATGTAGTCCACATATATAGGATAATAAATTACCTCCATTATAGGCTCTTAAATTATTCCCTACTGAGGATGTTAGTTGGTCTATTGTCGGTCTCCATTCTTCCTTCCTTCTGTTCTGTCTCAGCTCCTTCCTTCCTTCCCTTATAGACGTTATAGACTGCAGCACCGTTGATTCATTTAAATTCCGCCTAGACAAATATCTCGCATCAAACCCGCGACTGACTGCGTTTGTAAATGAATAACTTTATCCTCCCCTCAGTTACTACCCCATATGTCCCCTACTAACTTCCTAGTCCTGCCACGTTAGTGGCAGGGCAGTAGTTCCCTTTCCAATGTTCCCTTACCCACTCTAAACCACTGTTTGGACACTTGATCCTCAGTGTTTTGGAGGACAAGCAACCTAGAAGGGTCACTAGACCTGTTGTTGCTTGATTTCCTTTGTACTCCTTTGTACTTCCTTTGTACTCCTCCCTTCCTTCCTTCCTTCCTTCCTCCCTCCCTCCCTCCCTCCCTCCCTTCCTTCCTTCCTTCCTTCCTTCCTTCCTTCCTTCCTTCCTCCCTCCCTTCCTTCCTTCCTTCTGTTCTGTCTCAGCTCCTTCCTTCCTCCCTCCCTCCCTCCCTTCCTTCCTTCTGTTCTGTCTCAGCTCCTTCCTCCTTCCCTCCCTTCCTTCCTTCCTTCCTTCCTTCCTCCCTCCCTCCCTCCCTCCCTTCCTTCCGTCCTCCCTTCCTTCCTTCCTTCCTTCCTTCCTTCTTCCATTCTCCCTATTTCTTTCTTCTTCTCCCTCCCTCCCTTTACTCAGTCCACTTACTCTCCATTTCTTCCACCTTACCCCCTGTGTGGATCCACCTAGGGCGCTCCACCCATCCACTGACCATACCCAAGGTTACTGCCCCTATTGGGGAGTGGGGGGGGGGATGTAGTCCACATATATAGGATAATACATTGCTCCATTATAGAAGTCTCAAAAACCACCTAATTACTCCCTCGCCTCCTCCTTTCCTTCCTTTTTCTCACTGTTACATCCATCCATCCTTCCTTCCTTTCTTTCTTTCTTTCTTCCTTGCTCCCATCAATACATCAAAGCTTCCCCCTCCCCTCCCTTCCTTCCTTCCTTCCTTCCTCCGTCCCTTCCCTCCTTCTTTCCACCTATTTGCCTCCCTCCATCTTCCACTCTTCCTTCCTTCCTTCCGCCCCTACTTCCTCCACTGTTTCCTCCTTCCTTCCTTCTACCCTCCATCCTCCACTACTCCTTCCTCCCTCCATCCTCCACTGTTCCTTCCTTCCTTCCTTCTACCCTCCATCCTCCACTACTCCTTCCTCCCTCCATCCTCCACTGTTCCTTCCTTCCTTCCTTCTACCCTCCATCCTCCACTACTCCTTCCTCCCTCCATCCTCCACTGTTCCTTCCTTCCTTCCTCCCTCCATCCACCACTGTTCCTTCCTTCCTCCCTCCCTCCATCCTCCACTGTTCCTTACTTCCTTCCTCCCTCCATCCTCCACTGTTCCTTCCTTCCTTCCTTCTACCCTCCATCCTCCACTACTCCTTCCTCCCTCCATCCTCCACTGTTCCTTCCTTCCTTCCTCCCTCCATCCACCACTGTTCCTTCCTTCCTCCCTCCCTCCATCCTCCACTGTTCCTTACTTCCTTCCTCCCTCCATCCTCCACTGTTCCTTCCTTCCTTCCTCCCTCCATCCTCCACTGTTCCTTCCTTCCTTCCTCCCTCCATCCTCCACTGTTCCTTCCTTCCTTCCTCCCTCCATCCTCCACTGTTCCCTCCTTCCTTCCTCCATCCTCCACTGTTCCTTCCTTCCTTCCTCCCTCCATCCTCCACTGTTCCTTCCTTCCTTCCTCCCTCCCTCCATCCTCCACTGTTCCCTCCTTCCTTCCTCCATCCTCCACTGTTCCTTCCTTCCTTCCTCCTCCCTCCATCCTGCCACTGTTCCTTCCTTCCTTCCTCCCTCCCTCCATCCTCCACTGTTCCCTCCTTCCTCCATCCTCCACTGTTCCTTCCTTCCTTCCTCCCTCCATCCTCCACTGTTCCTTCCTTCCTTCCTCCCTCCATCCTCCACTGTTCCCTCCTTCCTTCCTCCATCCTCCACTGTTCCTTCCTTCCTTCCTCCCTCCATCCTCCACTGTTCCTTCCTTCCTTCCTCCCTCCATCCTCCACTACTCCTTACTTCCTTCCTCCCTCCATCTTCCACCCTACTCCCTCCGTCCTCCTTCCTTCCTTCCACCTTACCCTTAAGTGACTCCACCTAGGACACTCCACCCCTCCACTGTCCACGTTCAAGGCCACTTTCCCTAATGGGGGACTACTCCACTTTTTCACTTGCACACACCAAAAGCTGTTGTTGAAATGGGTCCCTGACATCTCAACCAGTAGACCATTTCAACCAGTGCCAAATCAACCAAGGCCAACCAAACTAGTGCCAAAATATAGTAGTAACCTAACCTAACCGTATTGGTTTATTTGGTACTGGTTGAAATGGATTTCTCCATAAAATACTGGCTCGCTATCGCTCGTCAGGATAATGTCGACACTTGGATGAGGATAAATGTCTTTAAACAGTAGGCTGAATGGGACCGAATGGATACAACCAAGAAAGAGAAGAAAAACACAGGTGACCCTCTTAACGGAGATGGATTATACCCCTTCGGTGCCTATAAGATAGGTAAGGACACACATGCAGTAGGACCCAAGTTTATTCAACGCTTCGCTAGACACGGCTTCTTCAGGAATAAATAACACCCCGTTCTTAACATTAATCATCAATTGCAAACCCCAATGTACTTGAATAAACTAATGAAAGCATATGGTCCTCCCGGGATTCCAACTCGGGACACCACACCCAGAACATAAGCACCTAAACCATTACACCACCAACACAGTTATTTTTGTATTATTATTTTTTTGTCTCGAAAGGTTGAGTACACGAACGAACGAACGAAAAAGAGTAGGGAAAGGGGGTTAGGGGGAAATGGTGATAATAAAATGGGGTACAGTCAGCCTCGTAACTACTTTATATTTTTCCTATTTTCTGAAGAGTCTTGAGAGGGGAGAAAGGGTGTTGGAGAGAGAGGAAGCTGTTGGAGTGGCTTTGTTGTGTGCGTTATTAGTCTGTATACATAATATCCAGGTATAAAGCCTACACTACAGTCATGCCATACACTCCTTCACAATCTAAAATCCCTTGGTATTTATAATAATTCCTTTTAGCATAGTTACCCCTCTCAGTAAGATTTATCATTTTCTTTTACACTGTGTAAATTATCCGTAAAAATAAAAGTAAAGGACCTCAAATTATGACCTTCGAAAACCTTAAGCTGGTATCATACGAGCGCTTTTTCCCTCAACACTGTTCTGGCAGCTTATGAGGTCAACCATTTTAAAATATTTCGGTTACGGTAAATGTCGTCTAATCGTCACTTTTTTGTTATTAGTGTCCGATACCAGTGCAAACATATTCCAGAAATCGTTGCCAGAAAAATTGTTGATTATCGAAATGTTGACTATAAAAGGCTCTCGTGTGATACCGGCTTAACGTTACCATTGTGTTTTGTTATCTGTATAATACCTGCAAAATAACTATTCA
>CM064503.1:48825231-48875231 GCA_032716605.1 Paralithodes platypus
AGAACCTGACCTTCAACCTCTGTATAACAATAAGCCATCAACAAAGAACCTGACCTTCAACTCTATAGATAGCATCAACAAAGAACCTGACCTTCAACTCTATAAATAGCATCAACAAAGAACCTGACCTTCAACTCTATAAATAGCATCAACAAAGAACCTGACCTTCAACTCTATAGATAGCATCAACAAAGAACCTGACCTTCAACTCTAGGATTAAGCATACAGCACAACAAGAACCTGACCTTTTCAACTTTGATAGATAGCAAATTCAACAGAGGATACCTGACCTTCAACTCTATAGATAGCAATCAAACAAAGAACCTTGACCTTCAACTCTATGACAGATAGCAAATTCAACCAAAAGAAACCATGACGTACAACTCTATAATAAATAGCATCAACAAAGAAACCTGACCTTCAAACTCTATAGATTAGGCATCAACAAAGAAAACCGTGACCTTTCAAATCTATAAATAGCATCAAACAAAGAACCTGACCTTCAACTCTTATAGATAGCATTCAACAAAACGAAAGACCTTCAACTCTAGAAGATAGCAATCAAACAAAGAACCTGACCTTCAACTCGTATAAATAGCATTCAACAAAGAACCCTGACCATTTGCCAACTCTATAGATAGCATCAACAAAGAACCTGACCTTCAACTCTATAGATAGCATCAACAAAGAACCTGACCTTCAACTCTATAGATAGCATCAACAAAGAACCCGGACCTGTCAACTACTAATAGATAGTCATCAACAAAAGAACGCTGACCCTTTCAACTCTATAGATAGCATCAACCAAGCAACCTGACCTTTTCAACTCTATAGATAGCATCAACAAAGAGCAGCCCTGACCTTCAACGCGTATGACGATAGCATGCAACAAAGAACCTGACCTTCAACTCTATAAATACGCATCAACCAAAGAACCTAGCACCTTCAACTCTTATAGACTAGCATCGAGCAACAAGAACCTGACCTGTCAACTCTATAGATAGCAATCAAACAAAAGAACCTGAACTTTCAAAGCTCTTATATTAACATAAGCATCAACAAAGAACCTGACCTTCAACTCTATAGATAGCATCAACAAAGAACCTGACCTTCAACTCTATAAATAGCATCAACAAAGGAGTCGAGCTACAAAACAACCACCCAATATTGTGTTGAAGCAATTTTAATAATTGGCTTTATTGGCAGAACTCTTGAATCCGAGAGCGTGATGCATTTTATATTAGGATATTGGGTTTCGCTTTGATCTCCCTCTTAATAACAAATATATACACAAAACTAGAGAGAGGGCATCAGAATAACTAAATTAATTACTCGATGACTACACGATAAATTATTATATAGTGAAGGAGGGATCTGTGGGAGTCAAAAGGGATTAATGGAGATCGACTTTACCCCTACCATTACTAGAGGTCTTTCCTAGGCTATATATAATCGCCTAATAAGAGCCAAAATTAACTATTACAACGTGTGTATAGGTAAATATTTTATTAATTACGAAAACTTAGCAATAACTTATGCAGAAACATAGTATTTTCATTTTTCCCATTAGTTATCGAGAAATGAGCTGCTAAGGGAGTAAAATTTCCGCCATTGAAAAAAGAATCGAGTAAAATAGAAATAATTCGATATGTTGTTACTTGCTTTCCTATGTATTTTGTTGTGTAATCAAAGGAAATATTTAAAAATTATAATGGATTACTGTATATCTGATTTGAGACAATATACTCTTGTTAATTGAATTTTGAATGGAATATTTAAAACTAACTATTGTTGATTTTTAATTTGTCAGAGGCAGCGTCAATTAAAATGATATCGTATATATGAATTCATGGTGCAAGGATTCTGTGCACTATATATATATATATATATATATATATAATATATATATAGTATATATACATATATATATATATCTATATATCAATAATATATACATATATATATATATATATATATATATATATATATATATATCTATAATATAAGATATATATATTAATCTATTAATAATAATATACCGTATAAGTATATAGTTAATATCATAGATGACCTCCTCCGGACTTAACTTCACCTTTGAAAAAATCTAACAATGGACAACTCCCCTTCCTCGACATCCTCGTAGCTTCTGAACGACCATGGGTTCAAAACCACCGTCTACATTAATTAAACGCAACGAACACAGGACAATGCTATCAACGGCGATAGTGAATGCCCCCGCCGTTATCTTCTTATCCTCCATCTCGCCGCCTATGTTAGGAGAGCCCTCACGCACTGCCGCTTCTACTTGGCGCCGGACACCAACCAGGAACTAGAAATAGAAAGATATCCCCAGTTTTAGTAAATAACGGAGACTACCAACTCCGGACCACATCTCCAGCACCATCAACACCACCAACCACCTCTTGAGAAAAATGGTAACCCAAAGCCCCCCAACATTGGAGCCCTCCCAACCATTGACCCCCACCCCACCCCCCCCCCCCACCCCCCCCCCCCCCCCCCCCCCCCCCCCCCCCCCCCCCCCCCCCACCCCCCCCCCCCCCCCCCCCCCCCCACCAACCCCCCCCCCCCCCCTCCCCCCCCCCCCCCCCACCCCCCCCCCCACCCCCCCCCCCCCCCCCCCCACACCCCCCCCCCCCCCCCCCCCCCCCCCCCCCCCCCCCCCCCCCCCCCCCCCCCCCTCCCCCCCCCAATAAAATTAAGAATCTTCTACCGCAATTACATGTCCTCTGAACACAAAAATGACGAGGCCGTCTTAAAAGAAATAATCTCCAAGCATGTCCACCCAACCAACCGGGAAAACAAAATCAAATTAATAATTTATTACAAATCCCCCAAGACCTCCAACCTCGTTCTCCGCAACAAACCAGCCTCCACGAAGATAAAGAGCCCGATGACCGACGATCACGTCATTTACCAACATACCTGTAATTATGAGGACTGTGGACCTCATTCCTATATTGGTATGACTCAGACTCGTCTTTCACGTCGGCTAACTCTTCACCTTCAGGCGGAAGCCATCAAAAACCACTATCTCACCCCTAACCACCCTCACCTCACATGCAACGAGTTAGAGAAACACACCACCATACTCGATAAAGAAAGTGACCCAAGGAGATTACCTATACTCGAAGCTGTATTTATCCAAGCCTTACATGCCAACATCACCAATCATTCTCTGGACCTTCAGATCCTTCCTTCTGCCAAAGGGCACTACCCTACAGGACCTAACACCCCCCCTCACGCCCCCCGGTGCCCTTGACGCAGCCCCCCGCGCTACCTCCTTCAGCTTCGTCTTCGCCAGGCGCCAACACCCAACTTAGGCCACGCCCCTCGACACGCAGCCAATCAGCTTCGACCCCACCAACCGACCACCATCCCGCATCCAGTGCGCATGCGTGAAGCGGTTCCCCCCTTTCTCTTTCCTAGAATACCCCTCCACCAATAGTAGACTTTTGCCCCCCTGATTTTCGCTTCCTCTGATCCTCCACCCTCTATATATACCCTTCCTGTTTACCTTTTATATCATTCACTCTCGATTCACTCTCCACTCTCCACACCTGGCAGCAACACCTCAACCCTCTCTCACCATGGCCACCCAGGAAGAACCCACCACCTTTTCTGGAGTGGTTAAGTGGTTTCACCAAAAGAGGGGATTTGGATTCATCACCAGAAACCAGGACAAAATTGATTTCTTCATCCACAGGAAGAACGTTGTGCCTAACATCGATAGCACAACGAAGTCACTAGGTGAAGGAGAAAAAGTGCAATTTACAACCAAGGAGGGAAGGAAGGAAGGGCAAGGAGGCAACAGGGGTAACAGGACCCCATGGCAGACCAATAAGGCGCTCCAAACCATCACAAGGAAGGTAGAAGCAACCCGCTACCACCGGATTGAAGTCTGGCCTCAAGACTGACATCATTACAGTCATTGTCCACACAGCCATTGCTCTTGCTGGGGACGATCGATCGAGGCCAACTTTCTGTGCTTTTGCCTGCTCTTCTGGCTGCCAATGGCCTGCCTACCATCATCATCCCTCCAGACCTCCTTGCCCGAAGAACAACCGAGAAGCCGCACAAAAAGAAGCCTTCCAACTCTCAACTTCTGCCTCGACCACTCTGCCTTCAGAAAAGACTCGAACACCTAGAGTCCAGGAGGCAGCAGCTTCAACACCGAGCCTGCATAACGTCACCGGACCAGCAGCAGCCTTGCCTCCAGCACCTGCCACCCTTCAAGATCCAGTGGCAACCAACTCCTTTACATCGTCTGAATACTCCTACTCCACCATAGGAGAAGACTTCGATGTGGAGGGGATGGAGGAAGGAGACGAGGATGTTGACTTGGTGACTGCCAGCACTACACCATCCCAGCGAGCTGAAGATCTACTACAAAAACTCAGACAAGCTAAGGAATCAGGTCTAGAGTTTCCTGAACACCTTGAAGAAAAGTGGAAGAAACTTCAACAATTTATAAACTCAAAATAACTACTACTCCATCAACATCAGTGGCCTTCCAACACCAACATCAACTGCCTCTCCACACCAACACCACGTGGCACTGCAGCTCCAGACATGCTGCTATCAACAAAAACTCAAGAAAAATAGCAAGGAGGACAGTCCTCCATCTTTTACTCTTCGACTTCGCTCTTCATTTCCATCTTTACTTCTCTCTAAGTCTTAGAGACCTCTCATCTCCCCAACTTACCTTGTAAAATTGTAATTGTAAATTTATATCATTCCATCCTTACTTGATAATGCTGGTTGTCCAGTGAAACGCGTCGTATATCCTGTATCATCATTTACATTTATGTAACCCTGTACCACCATGAATTTTGCTCATCTCCTTCATCTACTTCCTGCCACCCAGCGAAAACTCATCAGAGACCTGGAAACTTTGAATAATAAAATTTTCAACGCAGAAATTGCCATTTCTTTCAACCTCGTATGTATTAAAGAAAATTTATTACCTGGCTTTACTAACATACATATATATATATATATATATATATATATATATATATAGAGAGAGAGAGAGAGAGAGAGAGAGGGAGATATATATATAGATAGATAAATATATACAGTATAGATAATCAGGTGATTAGATGAATCGATACATCAATATATATATATATATACAGTATATGAGAGGTTAACATTATGGAGACTAGGTGGTGCTTACAGACTAATGTGAAGGCTTTACTATCCATGCGTTGGGAAATGGGGGCGATGAATCCTTAAGGGGGGTCACCTGCCTTTGTTTTCTCTCTCTCTCTGGGTTGTATCCATTCGGCCCCATTCAGCCTACTATTTTAAGACGTTTATCCCCATCCAAGTGTCGATTTATACCTAGCGAGCGATAGCGAGCCACCATATGTTGGACAATGTGTTAGACAGCTGACTAAATTTGTACATTTTTCGATAGATAAATCTCTCCGGCGAAGCCGGATTTCTCCAAAAAATGCTGGCTTCCTATCGCTCGCCAGGAAAATATTGACACCTGGATGGGAATAAATGTTTTAAATCAGTAGGTTGAACGGGGCCGAATGGATACAACCAAGAAAGAGAAAATAGCAGGTGACCACCCTTAACCCCTTCAGCACCATACCTCCGTTTTACCTGTGAGTCTGGCTAAACTTAGACGATTTTATGGAGTTTCAGAAAGACCTGTATTATGAAGAGGGTTTACTGAGATCGTACTTACCCATTTGAGTCGTAGAGGTAGATTATACAATAGAGTCAATCGTCTAACGGTAACCATGATGTGATGAATGTTACGTAATGGTGGTGAAGGGGTTGACCACTTGAGGATTAAGACGAGTTTTACCCTTTAATTCCGGCTATTATTAGACGATTTTATTCAGCTTAGGAAGAAGGTACGGGAGGTAGAGGGTTAATTGAGATAGTTTTTACACTTAAATTCTTAGAGTCCTTTCCTAAGCTGCCTAAAATCGTCTAATGTTATCCAGAATAGTATGTCAAAACGCATTACAATCCTCAAGGGGTTAAAATCCCAATATTACCTCTTTGCTGTATTATCCTTAAAATAAAAATTATATATATATATATATACATACCTTAACCCCCTTAAGTTATGCAAGGGGTGGAGGGGTGCCTGAGTTTGTTCCCATGTTTAACCCTTATAAGTACAGTGGTGTAATTTTACTACACACACACACACGCACACGATACCTACGCCTTCATACACACACACACACACGGTACCTACGCCTTCACACACACACGCTATACCTAAGCCTTCACACACACACACACACACACACACACACACACACACACACACACACACACACACACACACACACACACACACACACACACACACACACACTATACCTAAGCCTATACACTGTGAACATTTAAGGGGAGATTTCCACTCGAGGGATTTTTTTCTTGACCCCTTTCTCCCTCATATTTAGCCCCATTGCTTTTGATATTATAAAACGTTTGCCCCATTAGTTTAGCGATTTTAAGAACTTTCACACCATATTAAGACCTTTCGTGCCATTCAGGTGTCAATTTTATCCTGGCGAGCGATAGCTTAGCGAGCCTGTAATGAAAGAGGGAAGAGGAACCGGCCTTCGGCCGGGACATTTTTCTACCGAAAAATGTACAAATTTATCTTGAAAGGGACTCAAGGGGGTGTAATTTTAAGCTTGATGGAGGTCTAGGGAACAAACTAAATACCTCCCCTTAAAGGTATAGACAGGTTATGACCTCTCTTTGAGATAAATTTGTTTAATATTTGGTAGAAAACTGTCCAGGCCGAGGGGTCATGCCTCCTAACATATAGGTTCGCTATCGTTCGTCAGAAAACAATCGACACCAAAACTACACAGGTCTTAATATTGACAAATGGAGCGTAAGGTCTTAAAATCGCCAAATTAATAGGGCGAACGTCTTAAAATATCATAACTAACGGGGCTAAGCATGAGGGAGAAGGGGCTACACAAGAAGGAGACCATCCCGTTAAACCAACAACAACAACAATAATGCTACCGGAAGTTGATTTTCTCAGGCGATACGTTAAAGGGTTTGTTGTTTGAGAGGATGTGTGCTTGTGTGTGTGTTTGTTATTGTAGTGGTGTTACTTCATAGTGTGTGTGTGTGTGTGTGTGTGTGTGTGTGTGTGTGTGTGTGTGTGTGTGTGTGTGTGTGTGTGTATGTCAGTAAACAATAGCTGGTCCTTGACACCTCTAGCCCTAATCACTCTCACATATTACTGTATACAGTACCTCCCTTCCTCCCTCCCCCTCTATCCCCCCCCCCCCCCTTCCCCCCCCTTCTCTCTTCCTTTTTGTCGTAGGCTTATAAGGAGTGTGTGTGTGTGTGTGTGTGTGTTTACTTGTGTACGTATTTGTGTGAGTGTGTGTTTGGCTTGTGTACGTATTTGTGTGAGTGTGTGTGTTTGGCTTGTGTACGTGTATGTGGGTGTACCCCTAAACATCTTCACGGATATTTGATATACAGTATACACTATATATATATATATATATATATATATATAGAGAGAGAGAGAGAGAGAGAGAGAGAGAGAGAGAGAGAGAGAGAGAGAGAGAGAGAGAGAGATAGAGAGAGAGAGAGAGAGAGAGAGAGAGAGAGAGACAATGAGAGAGAGTACAAAGTACAAAGGAGTACAAAGGAAATCAAGCAACAACAGATCTAGTGACCCTTCTAGGTTGCTTGTCCTCCAAAACACTGAGGATCAAGTGTCCAAACAGTGGTTTAGAGTGGGTAAGGGAACATTGGAAAGGGAATTACTGCCCTGGAACTAATGTCCGTGGCAGGATTAGGAAGTTAGTAGGGGACAGATGGGTTAGTAACTGAGGGGGGGATAAAATAAAGTTATTCATTTACAAAACGCAGTCAGTCGCGGGTTTGATGCGAGATATTTGTCTAGGCGGAGTTTAAATGAATCAACGGTGATGCAGTCTATAACGTTTCGGGGAAGCCCATTCCACAAGTTGACAACTCGATTGAAGAAGAAATTCTTAGATTCGTGTGAGTTAAAAGATTTACCAATAATTTTGCAACCGTTTCCCCGCGTGTAATTAGATTGGTCGATAGCGAAGTACTTACTACAGTTCATATTGTCGATGCCTTTGATGATTTTGAACACTTGAATTAAGTCACCTCTTAATCTGCGCTGGGTTAAAGGAAATAGATTTAATTCTCTAAGACGCTCTTCGTATGGTTTGTTCTTTAGGCTAGGTATCATTTTGGTAACTCTACGTTGAACTCGTTCTAGCTTGTTTATATCTTTTTGGTAATAAGGGCACCAGGATTGAACGCAGTATTCCAGAAGAGGGCGGACTAAGGAATTGTAAAGGGTTAGGATAACTTCTTTGGATTTATGCTCAAATGACCTGCCTATAAAGCCAATTATTTTGTTTGCCTTCTTAACAACTTCTGAACATTGTTGACTCGGTTTTAGGTTACTCGATATTGTTACTCCCAATCGGTTTCTCTGTTTACATTCTTAAGCTGAGTGCCATTCATCGAATAGTTTGCTTTCTCATTTAGGTATCCGATATGTAGTACTTTACATTTATCCGCATTGAAACTCATTTGCCATTTGCCATTTGCCACAATAAACCCCTCTCCCGTTAACCCATCTCATCTACAGAGTATCAGTAGCTCATTTGGATAAGCCCTGCCTCTCACCCAGGAACTTCATATTATTACCAGATATAGCGATGGGGGGGGGGGGGGGGCTATTCACTGCTTTCGTAACTCCTTCTGTACCTTCATTTTGTTCAAGCTACATTTAGATGATTTTGTGTAGTTTAAGAAGGAACTGGAGTAGAAAAAAAAAGTGTTAAATGAGATTATTCGAAGCCGGTCAATTTGCTGGAAACCCTTTTTAAACTGGATAAAATAGTCTAATAGTAGCCACAGTAAGTTTTAAAAGACGTGAAGCCAACAGAACAGCTGCTGTAGAGACGTGAAGCCAACAGAACAGCTGCTGTAGAGATAAAAGAGACAAACCATATAACAGCTCGACCCAGCAACCCTCACAATGCTGTCCCCTTCATCCACTGTGAATACTGCCAACACACGAGAGCTCGGCCTTGTCTGACATGTCCACACCCATAACAGTCTTTGGATTATTAAAGTGTCCCTTGTCGACTCCCCAGACGAACAACACACACACCATACACATACAAACACATACAAACACACATGCATGCAGTATATATATATGTATATATAAACTCGTAGGACATTTTAAATATTGGAACACCAAGCTTTCGTCTATTCTCTCAAGACAACTTCAGGGTAATAAAAGAAAACATGGGAAGACAGAAACTTAAATACCCCTCCTAAAATCATCTGTGAAATACTAACTCGTTATAAACCCTGTATGCATACATAATATCACACATCGTTATGTAGCCTAATAACAAACACCTTTCCGAAAATCTAATGAGCATTCACATATGGTAAACCGCATGTATATATGTACGTTTGACACATATTGTTGATGGTCCGTGAGCTTATATACATATTATACATATTGTTGATGGTCCGTGAGCTTATATACATATTATACATATTCATGATCACGCGAACCATTAGCGGCATGATCTCTGTTTTAGCAGAGAAGGTGTATTTGTGTGTGAGCATGTGTTTATACCTGGATAATTAGTTGTTTGTTAGGCAGGTGTTTTTGTTTGTAAGTATAGATAATTAGTTGTTTGTTAGGCAGGTGTTTTTGTTTATAAGTATAGATAATTAGTTGTTTGTTAGGCAGGTGTTTTTGTTTATCAGTATAGATAATTAGTTGTTTGTTAGGCAGGTGTTTTTGTTTGTAAGTATAGATAATTAGTTGTTTGTTAGGCAGGTGTTTTTGTTTGTAAGTATAGATAATTAGTTGTTTGTTAGGCAGGTGTTTTTGTTTGTAAGTATAGATAATTAGTTGTTTGTTAGGCAGGTGTTTTTGTCTGTAAGCATCTGTTTATACCTAGATAATTAGTTGTGTTTTAGACAGGTGTATATGTTTGTAGGCATGTGTTTATACCTAGATAATTAGTTGTGTTTGTTGTATATGTTTTCGCTCTCTGTTTTTGTCTCGCCATTCATTATACCGTTTGTTTGTTAGTGTGTTTGTAAGTAATTGTATATAACTAGATTTTTTTGTATAGATAAGTGTGTTTTTGTAGGTATCTATTTTAGCTCTCTCCCTACATTATGCCGTGAGAAGTGTGTGTTTGTTAGATAAGTGTGTTTGTTTGTACTAGCTCTCTCTCTCTCTCTCTCTCTCTCTCTCTCTCTCTCTCTCTCTCTCTCTCTCTCTCTCTCTCTCTCTCTCTCTCTCTCCTCTCTCGCTCTCTCCGTCTCTTTCTTTCTCTCTCTCTCTCTCTCTCTCTCTCTCTCTCTCTCTCTCTCTCTCTCTCTCTCTCTCTCTCTCTCTCTCCAGTGTGCCCAGAGCATGGTTTGTTTGTTAGATACGTGTGTGTTGGCTAGTGAGTATTTGTCATAACTTTCCCTACATTATACCAAGCGAATTATTTGTTTCTTAGATAAGTGTGTGTGTTTGTCTGTAAGGGTTTGTTTTAGCTTTCTCCCTAAATTAACCCGTTCAGTACCGGTGACGTCCGTATTGTGGTGTTCTGGCTACGGCTAGACGACTTAGTTTAGCTTAGGAAAGATGTCTAGCAATGAAAAGAGCAGAATACCTCGACCAACACTTTTAACTACCACAGATCCTTCCTAAGCTGCATAAAAAAAAAAAAAAAAAAAAAATCTGGTACTCAAAGGGTTAAGTCTAGCGTATTGTTTTTGTTAGATAAGTGTGTGTTTGTCTAAGTATTTGTTTCAGCCATCATCCCTATACCTTTTACACAGCGCATAATTTATTTGTTTCACATATATTTTTTCCGTGGATTTCTGTCTCTTCGAATATTTGCCGGTCGGAATGAATGATTGTGTCTTTGTCTGTATCCATGTGTTTGTTTTAACCGTCCAATAGTATCTAATAAAATAGAATATCCCCTTAAGCATGCAACCCTATGACCCATTGCCGACACGAGAGAGATATAGTTAATGTTATGCTGTTAGGGAGACCTTGGAGGGAGCTGTGAAAGGCACCGCGGGGTCTGTGCCTACGTGATGAATACCTGCAATTAGGCCGCGTTAAGAGAGAGAGAGAGAGAGAGAGAGAGAGAGAGAGAGAGAGAGAGAGAGAGAGAGAGTATATATAGCATACATTTGTTTGCTTGCAAGTAGAAACAGAGAAAATTATAACACAGCACAAGCGTATTTAAATGGCAAACCACTCTCATTTCTGCATTCCACTCACTAACCCTCGCCTCCCTCCCTCCCCCCCTCCCTCCCTCCCTCCCTCCGACTTCAAACTCCCCCGTCCCATATATGTTGTAGCTTCGTCCACACCTACTGTAAATTACACTAAATATCTTAAAATTTACAAGAATAATGGTACGAAAGGTCTTAGAATCGCCAAACTAATCAGGTAAACGTCTCTAAAATCTCAAACTAATGGGACTAAACATGAGGGTAAAGGGGTGGATCAAGCAAGATAAGAAATCCTCGCTGTATTAGTTAGGCGTTTCGATCTTTTTTTTGGTGGGTGATTAAAGCGATCTTGCAAATTAGAGTATCTGATATTTGATAGATAATGCTTAGTGCGTTGAATTTCGGTGTGAGTGTCCTAGGTTCGAGTCCTTGGGAGTACCACATATATTCATTAGTTTCATTGATTTCACTAATTAAGTTATATTTGTAAGTTAATTGGTGGGTTGGTGAATAGGCTAAAGATGAATTTGGCCAGGAAATTTTGCTACCGAAAAATTTATACATTTAGCTTGAAAGAGTCTGGGGGCAGGATTGTTGCTAAATTTATGTTCTGTATTATTGCATATGTTTTCATCTTATTGTATATTGTATAGCTTCAAGAGGGTAGCCTAGGGATGTGGAGGAGTTATAGTTTAGGTGGGAACTAAAAAGACCGTATATTGCCCGAAGATGGTTTAAGTCATAATTAAACCACAATAACCCCTTCAAACGTCGGTTGTGTTGGTGTTAAGGGTGAGGTGTTTTGTGGCGAAATGTGTTAAGCCTCCCTCTTCATTCAACCCTTTCTCTCTCTCTCTCTCTCTCTCTCTCTCTCTCTCTCTCTCTCTCTCTCTCTCTCTCTCTCTCTCTCTCTCTCATCCTCACACACACACACACACACACACACACATCCATCAATTACCGCTCACAACAAACAGTCATTAGTCAGTCAAGGCCACTAATTTGTCTGTTTGCCATATATTAGTTGGCAAAAGATTCATATTTGTTCAACTAATTTTCAACTTGGTGAATATGTTGTGAATTATTATATTTTTTTACACCAACCAACTTCACATCTAAACTCAATTAATAAAATCAACAAATACATGTGGCACTCCAAGGACTCGAACTTAGGATACTCACATCGAAATTCCGCTCACTATGCATTGCGCTATCAAGTCAGTTTATTATTATTTCTGATAATTTCATAATTCGCTTCTAGTTGTGCTTGACATATTTGATAATAGCATTGTTATAGAAGTACTACTGCTGTCATTATTGTTATAGAAGTACTACTGCTGTCATTATTGTTATAGAAGTACTACTGCTGTCATTATTGTCCACTAGTGAGTGTACTGTACCAATGATAATACTTTGGTAGGAATGTTAAAATAAATACAGCTGTACTAGAAATGCTGCATGTTAGATGTATCTCTTATATATTAATAATGCGTTAGACATATTGTGTTATGAAATTAATATATATGTTTATGAAGGATACAAATGGAAAAGCTGTCTGTAACAAGTGCCTCCCCCCCCCCCCCCAAGTATGATTGACTGAAAGCGAGCCAAATTCAAGGCATGTTGGAGTCAATATGTCTGGATACACGGAACTTGAAGCAGTTTAAGTCATAGGAAGAGGGAAAGACAGATTGAGGGAGAGGGTTTCAGAGCTTACTTGTTGAGTAGAAGGAAGACTGGGAAATTTGGTTCACTCTTGGTTTAGAGATTGTGATTGGTAGATTGAAGGAAAAATTGGGTTTTGGAAGCATTGAAAATAACAAGATTCACTCTGCCCCAATTGGAAATAGTTGATAGTTCAGAAGATAGGCGCGCTATGGCTTAATCACTTGAGTTTTGTAGTAATTGTGTGGTGGGTCGTTGTGGAAAACTACAGTAGTTGAATATTGTATGGTAGAGTCATCAGCACATGAGTGGATGGGACTGGAGGTACAGTTGAGCAGATCATTAGTGAAAATTAGAAAGAGAACTGGAGACAGGATAGAACCCTGAGGAACACCAGAGTTGATAGGTTGAAGAAGTGAGCGTTGGCTGTCCACAACCGCTGCACCGCAGCTATGGAACGGCCAGAAAGGAAATTTGAGATATGTGGATCTATTGTTATAAAACTGGCATTTAACATTATTTTAATTATATAATTCTTAATATGTAAAACATATTTTATAATGCGATGTTCAAATTTAATAATACGACATTATTTCATAAAAGACAATTATGCTAAATGATTGTATTAAGTTTATTACATTAATACTATTTAACATAATGCTTTGTTTTAGCAATAATGTATCAGTAAAATGGTGTTAGAAATACCGTGTAAGCAACATTAATTCAGGAGGTGTTGCCAAAGAGGTATAGTGTTAAGCTAAGAAGAGTGACTGGGAACAACAGACCGGGGGTAGGACTTGCCTCGGGTCAAATGATGGAAAGTGATTATTACAACATGGAGGGTGGCAATATAATGAGGAGAGTGATGATGGGAAAAGGAACGACTGTAATATATATATATGTACATTATATGCGTGCTTAAAGAAAGAAAAAGAAATTGAAAACATATATAAGAACACAATAACACACACGCTCACTATCTCTCTCTCGCTCTCTCTCGCTCTCTCTCTCCCCCTCCCCATCCCTCCCTCCCTCCCTCCTCCCCCCCCCCCCCCCTCCCCCCCCTCTCCTCCCCTCTCTCTCCTCGCGCTCTCTCTCTCCCTCTCTCTTCTCTCTCTCTCTCTCTCTCTCTCTCTCTCTCTCTCTCTCTCTCTCTCTCTCTCTCGCTCTGTAATGTGTGTAGTCAGCTATCTATTTATTTATCCACATGTCTACCTATCTACCTATCTATCTACTCACTTGTTTATTTATCTATCTACTTACCTATTTATTCATCTATCTACCTACCCATCTACCTATCACTCTACCTCACATAAAATATTCATCCCACATTTCATTCACTACCCTCAACCACTCACTCCCTCCCTCCCTTCCTTCTTTCATTCCCTCCCTCTCCTGCCCTCCTTCCTTCCTTCATTCCCCCCCTCCCTCCCTTTTTTCCTCCCACCACCATCTCCCTATTTTCCCATTCATCCACTATCTTTCCATTCATCCACCATCTCCCCCCTCCCACCACCACGGCCCCATTCATTCACCATCTCTTCCCCCCCCCCCCCCCCCCCCATCTACCCATTCATTCACCCCTTCGCATTAGTATTTCAGCGTCACACCCACGGGGAAAGGAAAGGTAAATATCCCCCTGCAACACCCATCTCCCCCCCCCCCCCCCCCGCCCCCGAAAGAGAAGGTATATAAAGGTAGGGGCCCAAACAGAAACCTCCTTGTACTGCCAAGGCCGAGCTAGGGAAAGGAGTACGTACGTCTGGGGGGCAATAGCGCTAAGAAGAAGGAGAAGGAGAAGACGCCACACTGTAAAACAAACTCGACAGCGGGGTTCAGAGGGCTGGTTTGTCTTCTTAACCCTTGAACGCGGGGACCAAGCCAAGTACCCACGTATTACAGACTAGTAACACACATAGCAAAGCCACTCCAACAGCTTCCTCTATCCCTAACACCCCTTTTCCCCTCTCAACACTTCGAAAAGTAGATACGAGGGTGCGGTTGTAAAGGTTTCTCCCGCAATACCTTCACATCACCTGACCAAAACACACGGAGATCAAAGCAAGAAGAGGAGGAGACACACACTGTGGATAAACGAGAAAAGAAGAAAGGGACCGAGAAGTGCGAAGGACGAAACAAAACGAAAAACGAAACGATACGGACCGAAGAAGAACGTTTCCCGCTACCCCCAGACGATAATAGGAAAACCTGGAAACGTTTTTATATGAGGCCCTGGAAGTAAAAGAAACGTTCCCAAGATGAAACTCGTGAGTAGTGGAGTGGAGTGGTTGGTAGGGATAAGATAACTTAGAATTAACCCGTTCTGTATTCTGACTACTATTAGATAACGTAGAATTAACCCCCTCTGTATTCTGACTACTATTAGATAACTTTGTTCAGTTTAAAAAGGGCTTCCAGCAATTAACAGGCTGCGAAATATCTCACTTAACATATTTTACGACGGTACCACAGATCCTTCGCAAACTGCACACAATAGTCTAAATATTGTTTGAATACAATTAAATAGACGTCGCCGATACGGAAAGGGTTAAGGGGGGTGACCTGCTTTTTGTTATTTCTGTCCTTTTCTCTCTTTCTCTGGCTTGTGTCCATTCGGCCCCATTCAGCCAACTGTTTTAAGACGTTTATCCCCATTTAGGTGTCGATTTCTTCCTGGCGAGCGATAGCGAGCCAGCATTATATGAAGAAATCCGGCTTCGCCGGAGAATTTTTTTATCGAAAAATGTACAAATTTAGCCTGCTGTCAAACAAAAATAAAAAATATGCTGGCTCGCTACCGCTCACCAGTAAACAAAATTGACACCTGGATGGGGATAACGTCTTAACCAACAGTAGGCTGAATGGGGCCAAATGGATACAAGCCAGAGAACGATAGAAAAGGACAGAACCAAAACAGGTCACACCCCCCTTTAAGGGAGTAATATATACTGTATGTTGTTCTAGTCATTAATATATTCATATATCTTTGTTTTAGCTTCCTCGCTAGACCTCCATCAAACTTATAAAAAAAAAAAAAAAAAAAAAAAAAAAAAAAAAAAAAATCGAGATAAATATGTAGGCTACAAAAATGTCCTGGGCCGAAGACTAGTTCCTTCTGAAATTACAGGCTCGTTGTCGCTCGCCAGGATAAAATCAACACCTAAATTACACTAAAGGTCTTGATATTGATAAAGAAATGGCATGAAACGTCTTAAAATCGACACCTAAATGACACTAAAGGTCTTGATATTGATAAAGCAATGGAATGAAACGTCTTAAAATCGACACCTAAATGACACTAAAGGTCTTGATATTGATAAAGAAATGGAACGAAACGTCTGAAAATCGACACCTAAATGACACTAAAGGTCTTGATATTGATAAAGAAATGGAACGAAACGTCTGAAAATCGACAAACTAATTGGGCGAACGTCTTAAAATCTCAAACTAACGGGGCAAAACATGAGGGAGAAGGGGGTGGTCCAGAAAAAAGCAACTACCTACCCCGGCTTAGATGTTGGAGTTGATATATGGTTGTGATCAAATAATGGTAGGGTTAAGGGGAGGTATTTAGTTTGTTCCCTAGACCTCCATCAACCTTAAAATTACACCCCCTTGAGTCCCTTTCAAGATAAATTTATACATTTTTCGGTAGAAAAATTTCCCGGCCGAAGGCCGGTTCCTCTTAAATTACAGGCTCGCTATCGCTCGCCAGGATAAAATCGACACCTAAATGGCACGAAAGGTCTTAATATGGGGTGAAAGTTCTTAAAATCGCTAAACTAATGGGGGCAAACATTTTATAATATCAAAAGCAATGGGGCTAAACATGAGGGAGAAAGGGGTCAAGAAAAAAATCCCTCAAGTGGAGACCTCCCCTTAAACGTTTGAGATGGTATTTTGTTTGTTGATTTAGTAACGTAGGAATTAAACGTTTGAGTTGTGGAGTAATAATTATGGTCCTGATAAAAATGTCATGGAATTAAACGTTTCAGTTGGTATTGGTTTGTGATAAAATAACTTTGGAATAAACGTTTGACTTTGTATTTGGTTTGTGATATGATAACGTGGGGTTTAACGTTGGAGTAGTGGAGCGTATGGTTTGATAACAATAAACGTAGGATTAAGGGGAAGCTGGTTCATTTTTCTGTCCCCCCTCCCCCCCCCCCCCCTTCTCCCTCATTTTCAGCCCCATTAGCTTTTTTGAGTTTAAGACGTTTGGCCCATTTAGCTTGGCGAATTTAAGGCTTTTTTTGGCCCCATTTCTTTGCCAATATTAAGACCATTCGTTCCCTTTGTGTGTCGCTTTCTTCCTGACGAGCCATATATAGCGAGACTGTAATTTAGGAGGAAATGGCCATTGGACATTTTCATATCGACATAAGGTACACATTTATTATTATTATTATTATTATTATTATTATTATTATTATTATTATTATTATGATTTTTATTTTTATTTTTTTTTATTTTTTATTTTTTTTTAAAGCTTGATGGAGGAGGTCTAGGGAGGAAAATAAAGAAATAAGAAAATAAATACGACCATACCCCCTTAAGGGGAGTTTTTTTAGTTTGGTCTCTAGATATCCATCAAACTTAAGATTACACCCCCTTGAGCCCCTTTCAAGATAAATTTGTACATTTTTCGGTAGAAAAATTTCCCGGCTAAAAGCCGGTCCTCTTAAATTACAGGCTCGCTATCGCTCACCAGGATAAAATCGACACCTAAATTGCACGAAAGATCTTAAAATTGACATAAATGGGTTGAAAGTTCTTAACATCATCAAAATAATGGGGCGAACGTCTTAAAATTAGAAAAGCAATGGGGCTAAACATGAGGGAGAAAGGAGTCAAGAAAAAAATCCCTCAAGTGGAAATCTCCCCTTAAGCCCTGAAGTACCGGTGACGTCCTGTTCATCATATGGTGGCAAATAGTAGACGATTTTATTTAGATTAGGAAGGACGTCTGGCAATAATGATGCTTCAGACTACCTTGACCAACCCATTTAAGGGAGATCTCCACTTGAGAGATTTTTTTCTTGACTCCTTTCTCCCTCATGTTTAGCCCCATTGCTTTTCTAATTTTAAGACTTTCGCCCCATTAGTTTAGCGATTTTAAGAACTTTCACCCCATATTAAGACCTTTCGTGCAATTCAGGTGTATTTTATCCTGGCGAGCGATAGCGAGCCTGTAATTTAAGAGGAACCGGCCTTTGGCCGGGAAATTTTTCTACCGAAAAATGTACAAATTCATCTTGAAAGGGACTCAAGGGGGTGTAATTTTAAGCTTGATGGAGGTCTAGGGAACAAACTAAATACCTCCCCTTAACTAACGCAGATCCTTCCTAAGCTGCAGGATATCGTCTCAATATAGTTAGAATAAGAAACAACACACGTCGCTGGTACGCAAAGGGTTAAGTTGGTATCGGCGGTGTAATGGTTTTAGATGCTTATGTTCCGGGTGTGGTGTCCCGAGTTCGAATCCCGGGAGGACCATGTGCTTTCATTAGTTTATTCAAGTACATTGGGGTTTGTAATTGATGGTTATTGTTAAGAACGGGGTGTTACTTATTATGGTTGAGGTAAAATAACGTAGGATTAAACGTTTGTGTCTGTCAGTGATGTGAAGAAATGGAGAGACTGTGTTAGAAATTAATTTATATTGATAAAATACGGAGGCATTGCTAGAAATATACACTCCATATATGATTACACGAAAGAGATATATATATATTTACATAGATTTACATAGATACACTGAGCACACAGACCTTATGATCCCTGCGAGGTGGTCAGGACTTACTTCTAGTAGAGATAGCTAACCCGAGAGTAAGGAACAGTGGAATGAAAGGATAGCAAAGAAGGAGGGAGAGAGAGAGAGAGAGAGAGAGAGAGAGAGAGAGAGAGAGAGAGAGAGAGAGAGAGAGACCACAGCCCGCATTATGAGTGAACATTTAATTGGCAGGTCATTTTGCAGATTAATTTATAATATATTTTGATGAGCATAGCCTTTAAGGGAAGGTCTTTAGTTTGTTTCCTACTCCTCCAGCAATCGTAAATTTTCATCCCCTTGACCCCCTTTCAAGATAAATTTGTACATTTTTCGGTAGAAAAATGTCCCGGCTGAAAGCCGGTTCCTCTTAAATTACAGGCTCGCTATCGCTCGCCAGGATAAAATCGACACCTAAATTGCACGAAAGGTCTTAAAATTGACGGAAATGGAGCGAAAGTTCTTAAAATCGCCAAACTAATGGGGCGACTCTCTTAAAATCTCAAAAGCAATGGGGCTAAACATGAGGGAGCAAGGGGTCCAGAAAAAAAATCCCTCAAGTCGATATCTCCCCTTAACAAAATTATATTAGAGCTGATTATGATTTACGAGTTATTAATGTTTATATATTGCGATGGTTTAATTAATGTTGATGATTGGGTGTTGTGAATGGCTTGCTATAGGTATTTTGATAGATTGCACACATTCGTAATTTGAAGAAAATAATAAAATAAAATATTGATATAATAAAAAGAGGTGAATAGTTGGCATGTAGGGAGATAGCTAGATATATAGATCGATAGACAGGTACACATAGACAGATGGAATGATACAGACAGGCAAACGCAACAGAGACAGACAGACGTGCAGACAGACAGACAAACAAATGAGATAGATTAAATGAGACAGAACAATAATAACAAAACACGAACATTTATGTGAACAAGAAAGAGAGAGAGAGAGAGAGATAGAGAGAGAGAGAGAGCGTTCATTCTCATTGAGCTGATCCCAGAGAAGAGTTACCATCTTGCACGGAACCCTGCAACCATCAACCAAATGCCCTTCCAAGCCTAATGTACAGTCGATGTTAGAAGTATCTGGACAATGTATGGAGGCACAATTAGCCCATTCAAAATTCTGCTTCATGGAGGCAGGTTGCATCTTCCTTACCGAACCTTCCCAAAGTCATGTCGTAGCTGTTGTGTTATTTCCCACATTTTCTTCCACAGGACCATTGGGCGTTGGGCCTCCTGGCTGCCCTGTCTTCCCTGGGGTGTGCGGTCCTGGCTGAGCCCAGTCCAAACCCTGTAGCCAGCCCCACATTTAAGGGTGGCGGCGGTGGGGGCTATGGCGGGGGCGGGGGAGGGTACGGAGGGGGTGGGGGTGGGTATGGAGGGGGTGGGGGCGGGGGGAAGGGCGGAGGTAAAGGAGGGGGTGGAGGATATGGAGGGGGTGGGGGAAAGGGAGGAGGTAAGGGAGGTGGAGGTGGAGGTGGAGGTTATAGACAAGTTAGGGTGATCTACCTGCGGCCGGCTTACCTGGTCCCCGTGCATAGGGTGAGGGTGGGGGGCGGGGGAGGGGGCAAAGGTGGGGGGAAGGGAGGGGGCTTTGGGGGAGGGGAAGGGTGGTGGTGGTGGGGGATATGGTGGAGGTGGAGGTAAGGGGGGTGGGTTTATGAGTTTCTTCAGAAAGGGGGGTGGCAAGGGAGGTGGAGGAGGATATGGTGGAGGTGGTGGTGGAAAGGGTGGAGGTAAAGGAGGTGGAGGGGGCGGATATGGAGGGGGTGGACATGGAGGAGGTGGAGGAAAGGGTGGAGGTAAAGGAGGTGGAGGTGGTGGATATGGTGGATTCATGAGCTTCTTCGGTGGTGGTAAGGGTGGTGGAAAGGGTGGAGGAGGGGGAGGATACGGTGGAGGTGGTGGAAAGGGGGGTGGAGGTAAGGGTGGAGGAGGAGGGGGTGGAGGAGGATACGTACTAGTGCCCATTCATACAGGAGGTGGTGGAGGGTATGGTGGTGGTGGTGGAGGACATGGTGGAGGTGGAGGTGGGTATGGTGGTGGAGGAGGACATGGTGGAGGAGGTGGTGGTTTTGGTGGAGGAGGACATGGTGGAGGAGGTGGTGGTTTTGGTGGAGGAGGTGGATTTGGTGGAGGTGGAGGTGGTTATGGTGGTGGAGGAGGACATGGTGGTGGTGGAGGAGGACATGTTGGTGGTGGAGGTGGTTATGGTGGTGGTGGTGGAGGACATGGTGGTGGTGGTGGAGGACATGGTGGTGGTGGTAGTGGATATGGTGGAGGAGGTTTCACACAGAGTAGCTATGGCAAGTAATCAATATATTTATATATATATATATATATATATATATATATATATATATATATATATATTTTAGTAGCGTTTATAAATTCTGATACATTTTGAGCCCTCGATCTGATCAAACTATCTATCTATCTATCATTTTATCTATTGTCAGATGCTTTACTCCCCTTTACGAGGGTGGCCATACACAAAACGCCCCCGAGTGGACCTGTCCCTCGTGAGCAGGACAACCCGTGCCAGTTTATTCAAGAAACTTAAAGGATTAATCATTCAAATTTTAAAACAGATTTAAGAATTTGTTTTCAATTTTAACGCGGGTGTACAGTTGCTCACATAAGTTCGTGAAATTTTCCGTAGAAATATAATGCACCCGATTGAATTACGAGTGTAGTTTCTCATGCCGGGGCTACGTCATCTGATTAGGCAACTGATAATTAAAAGAAGCCACCCTCGCAATTATATCGTACTAATTTTTACTTTCATACATAAGATCACGACGAGGAACAAAATTTATGAGGCCAACTGTACCCGGTATGTTCCCTCTGTTCCATTAGGTTGGCCTTCGTTCCATCATCACTAGTCTGTCCCGTTCTGCGTTGTTCCACCGAGTTCCGCTACTGTTCCGTTACGCTTCACGACTCTATTCCACCACTGTGTTGTTCAGATGTTCCACCACTGTTCCACTTTGTTCCATTGCTGTTCCACCACTGTTTTTCATTACTGTTCCACTTTGTTCCATTACTGTTCCAATACTGTTCCACTATATTCCATTGCTGTTCCACCACTGTTCCACTTTGTTCCATTGCTGTTCCACCACTGTTACATCAGCTATACTACATTGTCCACCACCGTTTCACTGTGTTCCACTCCAGGCCATACTGTCCGGTTTCATCTCATTTTGTTCCACCTCGTTCCACTTTTGATGCAGTCCGTTCCACCTACCTTCATCACTCTGTCAGCCTGTTCCACTCCTCACTAGTACCTAATATCACACCATGCTGTTCCACCAGAGTTCCACCGCGTTTCACCACTGTTCCATTATGTTCCATCCCACCCTAGGACTATGCAACTACTTGGTCCGAGTTCCACCAAGTTCCACGCTTGTTCCACCATTGATTGATAATTTTTATCTCTTGTTCCACCTGTGTTAAAAAATACTTCATAATTATTTCTGTGATCTTTTTCCACTTTAAAGTCATGTTCCACCATTGTTCCACTTCATTCCAATCATTATTCCATCCAGTCCTACCACCTTTCCACTCAACGCCACACTATTACTCTAGTTCCATCATGTTCCACTTCGCTCAACCACTGTTCCACCTTGTTCATGTATTGTTCCACACCGTTCCATCCGTTGTTCCATTCAGATTCGTCCTTGTTTTCAGTCTGTTCCACTCCCCTCCACATTATCACACCATCTCCCACCCACCTGTTTCACCATCATCCACTCAGTTCCACCAGTGTTCCTTTGCCTCTCGCACTACTCTCTCTCCTGTGCCACCTAGTGTATTCTCCCTCATGTTTAGCTCAACAACCTCTTCATGACAACATTTATGGTGGAGATGGCAGTTTTTTCTGGGCCTCCTTCTCCCTCATGTTTAGCTCATCAACCTCGGCATGACAATTCATCTTTGTATCCACTCTCCTAAGTCATTATAGTCAGGGAAATAGTGTGTAGCCACCCTGATTCGAACCCTGGGTCATACGTTTGAGATACTAGTTGGGAAAATACGTGCTTCTTATTCCATTATTATTTTTCATTAAGGGGGTTCACCGGTTTTTTTTTTTTTATCTTTCTCTCCTTTTCTCTCTTTCCCTAGCTTGTATCCATTCGGCCCCATTCAACCAACTGTTTTAAGACGTTTATCCCCATCCAGGTGTCGATATCTTCCTGGCGAGCGATAGCAAGCCAGCATTGTATGGAGAAATCCGACTTCGCCGGAGACATTTTTCTATCGAAAAATGTACAACTTTAGCTTGCTGTCAAAACAAAAATATATATACGCTGGCTCGCTACCGCTCGCCAGGAAAATATTGACACCTGGATGAGGGTAAACGTCTTAAAACAGTAGGCTGGATGGGGCCGAATGAATACAAGCCAAAGAGAGAGGGAGAGAAAGATAAAAAAGCGAGGTGGGTTCCCTTAAGTGATAGGCAGATCTTGCTCTCAATGTTTGGAGGTTCTGTGGCAATAAATGTGTAGCGTTATGACTTTGTCGACCCAGAATATCCTTGCCAGACGATGTTTGATATATTATTATCATCGTTCTTAAGGGGAGGTATTTAGTTTGTTCCCTAGACCTCCATCAAGCTTAAAATTACACCCCCTTGAGTCACTTTTTAAGATAAATTTGTAAATTTTTCGGTAGAAAATGTCCCGGCCAAATGCCGGTTCCTCTTAAATTACAGGCTCGCTATCGCTCGCCTGGATAAAATTGACACCTGAATGGCACGAAAGATCTTAATATGGGGTGAAAGTTCTTAAAATCGCTAAACTAATGGGGCAAACGTTTATAATATCAAAAGCAATGGGGCTAAACATGAGGGAGAAAGGGGTCAAGAAAAAAATCCCTCAAGTGGAGATCTCCCCTTAACACCAATAAACCCCAAATAAAATTAACGAACGCATATGATTAACCCAGGATATTACTGAAACTCTTTTATGCCTGTGGTGCTTTAGTGTGACCACCTTGTATGTATGTATGTATGTGTGCTGTAACCCTTCCCTGTAAGACTTGATACGTGTATGTTGAATAAAGGTTTTGTATATAATTGTCTGCCTTGTAATTTTATCTACCCTCTTAGTGCATAGAAAACGCGAGTGCTTCAAGGGGTTTGTTCCCGATTTCTATTTATATGTATTTATTTATATTTTTTGTTCTTATAATTTAATCCTTAGACCTACAGCATGCTTTAAAAAATACACCCAAGACCCTCCACCCCCATCCCTTATACCTGCATATAAGATCAATATATAGCCAACATATACCACAACATATCATAAAGCATTCTATGAACATATCATACCTCAGCATACCAACATATCATACCTCAACATACCCCACATACCAACATACTCAACAAGGGACGTATAAGTATGATTGAGTTAGCGAAGAACAGTTAGCACAACATACCATCAACTATCCTACCAACATATCATACCCCAACATACCCCACATACCAACATACTCAACAAGGGACGTATAAGGATGATAGTTAGCGAAGAATAGTTAGCAGCGACCGGGATACTTAGCGGAACGGAATAATACATAAAACTTTCCGAAGATTATCCCTCTCGCTCTCTCTCTCTCTCTCCTTTTTCTCCGTTATCTCTCCATGATGTTATACAAAGATACAGGGGCCAGACCCTACATAGATAATATATGGTGTATGCCCATGATGATAGAATTACAAGTGAATATTCGGTTTAATTTCATCTGACGGTAAATTGCATCCCTTAGCAACTGATTTATCGATAACTAACGGGAAAATAGGTAACTACTACGTCTCTGCTTCATATTAGTGACAAGTTTTCATCATTAATTAACAACCTAATTCGCTAAAAAAAAAAAAAATGAATTATTGTTACCTCCACCAACCGACTTTACTCCTCAACTCAATTAATGATATCAACCAATACATGTGGCAGTCCAGGGATTCGAACCTAGGATGCTCACACCGAAATTCAGTGCATTTATCCTAGCGGAGTAATCAAGATGAAGAGATGGCAATTTACCGTCAGACGAAATGAAACAGAGTATAGTTTCCTTTGCAGTGGTTAAGGGGGGTGACCTGCCTTTTGTTATTTCTGTCCTTTTCTCTCTTTCTCTGGCTTGTATCCATTCGGCCCCATTCAGCCAACTATTTTAAGACGTTTATCCCCATCTAGATGTCGATTTCTTCCTGGCGAGCAATAGCGAGTCAGCATTATATGAAGAAATCCGGCTTCGCCGGAGACATTTTTCTATCGAAAAATGTACAAATTTAGCCTGCTGTCAAACAAAAAATAAAAAATATGCTGGCTCGCTACCGCTCACCAGTAAAAAATTGACACCTGGATGGGGATAAACGTCTTAAAACAGTAGGCTGAATGGGGCCAAATGGATACAAGCCAGAGAAAGATAGAAAAGGACAGAACAAAAACAGGTCACCCCCCTTAAACTCATCTGATTAGTCAACTGATAATTAAACGAAACCACACTTGCAATTAATTCACACTAATTGACTTTCATACATAAAATCCCGACGAGGAACAGAATTAATTAGGGTAACTGTACAATCGCCTGCTGTGAAAGGGGGTACACATTTCGTCGAATAATTCTGAATCCCTGATGAAATACTTGGAAATATCACCATTATCCCATTCTGTTACCGGCAACATCTTTGTTTTACTACTACTACTACTACTAATAATAATAATAATAATAATAATAGTAATAATAATAAGAAGATCCGATTTTAGCTACATTTAGACTATTTTACGAAGCTTCGGAAGGATATAATTATGTTAGTCTAAAATTCTAAATCATTAATTGAGATAGTCTGCGGTCTCTTGAAGGGTAGAGGTCCTTCCTAAGCTGCATAAAATCGTCCAATAGTTTCCAGAATATATTGAAAAGAACGTCACCGGTACTCTAGTCTATTCGCTGTAAGTAGGCGAGAAATCATGACCTCTAACCTCTGTAACTCAAACACGACTTGAGTTATCCAGCTAATGTGTTTACGGGCCCTGCAGAGTGCTAACCGTGCATCAATCCTTGAACCACATGGACTTCACAGAGAAGACGGCTAACGGCCAGATGGGATGACCACTTTCCCTTACAAGAATGGCCGGTACCTCGTGTGGGATGCCACATGTGTTGACACTTTCTCCACAACCAACATCGCCAGAAACGCCGACGAAGCAGGTGAAGCCGCCCGGATAGCAGAAAATAAAAAGCGAGAAAAATATCAAGCCATCGCCAGAAATCATCAGTTCGAGCCCCTGGCATTCGAAACTTCAGGAGTCTTCGGCCCTACCACCCTTAAGATGGTGAATGAAATAGGCCGTAAAATCAGAGAAGTTTCTGGAGAACCCCGGGAAACCCTCTGGCTCAAGCAAAGACTAGGGATGGCTATCCTCCGGGGCAATGCCACCAGCGTCATGAGCTCAGTTCGACTGGACTGGGTCATGCCACTGTGTGAGGCTCGGGCAGGAGTGGTGTATCCGTAGTCTTTCTACAGTAGGGTAAAACAAAAAATAAACTTTATTTGTATTTAACATGTGTGATGCACATAAATAAAAGGGGATGTGTCGGATGGTTGAAAGCCACAGTTGCTCGCGCGTTTGGGGCTAGCAACACGTATTATGAAAAACATGTATCCTCCTTCATTCACTGTCCCCCCCTTCACTTCACTCACTCAACCCCATAATTTGCCGGAGGATAACAGGTTTTTCACAATACGTAGACGGAGGTCTTTAAAAAAAAAAAAAAAAAATTTACCATTTGGGGAAGAGTCAGCTAAGGAATAGATGTGGAAATGTACAATCAGGGGTATTAAGTGTTGTCATAGATTCCAGTGGTTTACGATCAAAAGGTGTTATTGGTATCTTTATAGTTACTGGGAAAAGTGCTTATCCCTCAGAGTATTAGTCAGTGTCCGAAACTTTGTGAAATGTCTGACAACACTTATTAACCTCGACCGTACAGTCAATTTGCTCTAGCCCTTTTTGAGTTACAGAGGATAGAAGTCATGGTTTCTCGCCTACTTACAGCGAATAGACTATAGTATGGGTTAAACACATGCCCGAGTCAATGTTTTCCCTCATCCAACGTTCAACTGTCTCAAAGTGTACATATAGCGGGGTGCCAGGTACTTGTGAAGGCTACTGTACATTGTAATTGTTATCATAAAACACCATGTAGGCTACTGTAGGACCAGAGAGAGAGAGAGAGAGTTCGGTAGCACGCTGCATATGACCTACAGTATATTAAATTTATCAACTATCATTAATCACCCACTCATTCATCACGAGAGAGAGAGGGAGGGGGAGAGCACGAATGAATGAATGTAGAGAAAGTGGAAAGCATCTCGAGTGAAAGAAAACGGTAGCGCCGCGGCGTGTGGCTACCTCCTTGATGCGCAAGCGCAAGCTGCAAGAAGAAGACGACACAAGGAGGCAGCATGGCGTCGGGCGAGAAGGAAACGAACGTCGCGTCCTAGTTTATTTCGTAATTTGTGGCGATTTAGTGATCTTGCGCGGGTTCTGAGTGTATAGTCGTATCCCTGGGTGTCGTCTGCGCGTCTGGGGTGAGTACTAGATTGCTTGAACAAGGAATGGGTGTGATATGAACATGCGGTCAGAGGAGAGACTGTAGGCCTATTCCTCCCCTGGCCAAAAACAGCCTCCCTTTCATTTTAGTCTTTATCATTACCATTTATTAGCTTTACAGAGTTTGTGTTATGCTCACTAGTTGTGTCTATGCCCCTGGGAGTGATTAAATGGGCAATATAATGCAACTTCATTCAAATGTGCCTGCATTCCCCCATCACGCACTATTCAATCCCAGAACAGCATTGCCCCTTGATCGTGTGAACAGGTTTTAGTTTTCCTTATATTCCTGAGTATTAGGCCTATTTTTCATTCTCGCATCTCTTCGTTTCACTGTTTTCGTCTGATTTATATATTCTTTGAAATATTTCCTTCAATTCCATATGCTGTGGAGATAGCCTACTAGGCTATACTCTTGTTTCATTTCATCTGACGGTACATTGAATCGCATAGCAGCTAATTTATCTATACTTAGTGGGAAAATATGAAACCACTATGTCTGCATCATATTAAGACCAAGATTATATTATTAGCACCATCTTTCACCACAATATTATATTAAGACCAAGTTTATATAATTAGCACCATATTTCACTACAAAATTGTCAAAACTGAGAAATCTTGATGGGAACTAGGCTATGCAATTTACCGTCCGTTGAAAATAAACAGGGTAGCCTAGCCTATAAAGTTATGTTGTTGTTGTTGTTGTTAAATAAAGTTATTATGTGTGATGGCTGGGTAGGCCTAAATATTTGCTTTAGAACAGTCACAACTTTTTATGATAATGTTTTATCTCATGCCTTTTCTTAGATTCCGTCAATTTAGAGTGTACACTCGGATACCATAGTCCACTCGTAATAATTAGTGGATCCCTTATAGGCCTATATGTTTTTCTTTATGCAAATATAACTATCTGGATTGATTTTTGTCTAGAACTTGCTAGTCAATAAATAGTAGGTTATAATTATATAGTTGATGTATAGACAAATTTATTGCTATATTAATTTCCAAAGATATAGCCTACTTCCATAACTAGAAATACCGGTATGTGAAGTCTACATATATTAATGAGTGGGGTAGACTAGGTAATACATTTTTGTTTAAGGGGGGTACCGGTATTTAAGTTTTCAAGGCAACTATGTACCTTCCTATTGTTATATTGTAAAATGATAGGGAGGGAAAAATGTGCGTAGGTAATGTAAGGGATTGGTAAAGAGACTGGGAGAGGAACGTGACAGACTGAGATGGAGTGTTGGAACGATGCATACCAGGCGTGTTCATGTGTGTGTTAGCTCGTGATTGTATAATTATGTGAGCCTTCGTCCAGAAAGAACCCCTTGTTCTTACCTCAGGGTCGATTATAATGGGCTGGTATAGTTGATGTCACGGGAGAAAAGAAATTCCCATTTGGTGCCTTGTAGTGAAGAGCTATATACAATATATACAATATATACAATGACGCTAAAGACAACTGACTTCATTGTATAACAGTAAAATATATTGTATTTACCTTTTTTCTAAACACAAACCTAAATGTAACATTAGTATTAGCAGTCAGCTGATGAAATACATGGTTAGGCCTATGACCGAGCGTGGGGAACAAAGCAGTGGTGGAGTAAGTGAAGGAAAGAGGAGGAGGGTGTTATATAATATATCTTTCATATAAAGCACTGTTGTTATGTCACACGTGTATAGGTTTGCAGCACTCTAAGCACATGTGAACAATGAGCACCATGATCGTAGGTATAAAGTAACATTATTGTAGAGACATACGAAAATATTGTCAAGGGAGGGAAAGGGGAGGATATAAATATTGTCAAGGGAGGGAAAGGGGAGGGTGATATCCCGCGTGGGAACAAGCAGAGGTGGAGGAATGGTAGGAGGGTGTTCGATAATATACCATATAGGCTATCTCTCGTATAAAGCAATGTTGTTACGTCACATGTGTATAGGTTTGCAGTACTAAGCATGTGTGAACAATGAACACCCTGAACGTAGGTATAAACTTAAAGCAACATTATTGTAGAGAATATTATAAGAAAATAAAGTTAAGGAAGGGAAAGTGGAGGGCGATATCCCACGAGGGAACAAAGCAGTGGTGGAGGAATGGGAGGAAGGAGGAGGGTGTTAGATAATTAATATAGTCCTACCTCCCATATAAAGCAATGCTGTTATGTCACATGTGTATAGGTTTGCAGCACTAGGCATATGTGAACAATGAGTAACTTTAACTTAGGTGTAAATACGATTACTGTAGATAATAATCGAAAATAATGTTGAGGAAGGCCGAGGAATTCAAACTCGTTTAAAATTCGCGCCACAGGCCGGTTTTGAGTGTACAAAGGCGGTCATTAATGCTGATATATATATTATTGAAGCTATTTCGGGTTGAATTGAATCTCCGTATTAATTATATACCTGCCATTGTGTTTTGGAAGTTCCTTTACCGGCGATGTCTTTATAGCCTAGTGCTTAGTGTGCGGAATTTCGGTGTGAGTATCCTAGGTTCGAGTCCTTGGAGTACCACATGTATTCATTACGTTCATTGATTTCATTAGTTAGGTTTATTTGTATATTAATGGGTGAGTTGGTGAAAACAAATATGAAATTATTATATTCTGTCTACTATTAATCGATTTGATTTTAGGAAGGATCCCTAACTATTATAAGGCTTCGACTTATCTCAATCAACCCTTTTAACTACCACAGATCCTTCCCAAGCTGCATAACATTGTCTAAATATAGCCAGCTTAAAATACAACTCATGTCGCTGGTACCGGTACTTAAAGGGTTAACCCTTTGAGTACCAGCGACGTGTGTTATATTATATTCTAGCTATATGTAGACGATAATATGCAGCTTGGGAAGGATCTGTGGTAGTTAAAAGGGTTGGTTGAGATACTTTGAACCCTTATTATTGTCAGAGGTCCTTCCTTAGCTGAATAAAATCTTCTAATAGTTGCCAGAATATGATGAAAAGGACGTCCCTGGTACTCAAATGGGTTGAATTGTGTGAGGCTTGAACGTGTATTAGAATGATTGGCCGTGGTAGTTCACTGTGCTGGTGGTGTAATGGTTTAGATGCTTATTTTCTGGGTGTGGTGTCCCGAGTTCGAATCCCGGGAGGACCATAGTTTATTCGAGTACCGGTGCATTGGGGTTTGTAATTGATGATTAATGTTAAGAACGGGGTGTTACAGTATTTAGTTTAGCACAGGTCAGGTGAAGGTATTGAGGGATAAAAGCCTTTACAACGGCACCTCTTAGCTACCGGTACTTTCTACTTTTTCTATTTTTTATTTTTCTGAAGTGTTGAGAGGAAGCTGTTGGAGTGGCTTTGTTATGTGTGTTATTAGTCTGTATACGTTGTCGAGATGTACAGTCAGGTCAGGTCAGGTGAAGGTATTGAGGGATAAGCCTTTACAACGGCACCTTAGCTAGGCTACTTTCTACTTTTCCTATTTTTTTCTGAAGAGTGTAGAGAGGGAAGAAGGGGTGTTGGAGAGGGAGAATGCTGTTGTAGTGGCTTTGTTATGTGTGTTATTAGTCTGTATACGTCATTTTAGAACACATCCTGCCGTTTTTGGACTCCTAACCCCTTTTGTACCGGCGATTTTTTATTTTTTTTATTTTTTTTGTAATAGCCTATTCTAGCTATATGTAGACGATTTGTGTGCAGTGTAAAACGGATCTGTGATAGTGAAAATGGTTAAGTGAGATAGTTCGAAGCCTGTTAAAATTGCTAGAGGTCCTTTAACAACTGAATGCGATCGTCTAATGGTAGCCATAGCACGTTTAAAAGCACCGGCATTGAATGGGTTAATACGTCTAAAATGAACCCCTGGCCTTCATAGACGGTACCGGTGTGAGTATCCTAGGTTCGAGTCCTTGGAGTACCACATGTATCCATAACTTGATTTCATCAGTTAGGTTTATTTGTAAATTAATTGGTGGGTTGGTGAAAATGTCTTTTTTTTTTTTTTTTTTTAAGGTACCGGTGACGTCCTTTTCATCATATTCTGGCAACTATAGACATTTGTATTCAGTTTAGGAAGGACGTCTACCCATTAAAAGGCTACAGACTACCTCAATTAATCCGTTTAGCCTAGCTACCGTGTACCATATACAGTACCTAAGGTTCATAACATCGTCTGAACGTAGCTGAAAACCCCTTCTGTCCTGGTGACGTGGCATTTATTTATGCTAGCTCTATTTAGACGATTGTGTGCAGCTTAAGGGGAGGTATTTAGTTTGTTCCCTAAACTTCCATCAAGCTTAAAATTACACCACCCTTGAGTCCCTTTCAAGATAAATTTGTACATTTTTCGGTAGAAAAATGTCCCGGCCGAAGGCCGGTTCCTCTTAAATTACAGGCTCGCTATCGCTCGCCAGGATAAAATCGACACCTGAATTGCACGAAAGGTCTTCATATGGGGTGAAAGTTCTTAAAATCGCTAAACTAATGTGGCAAACGTTTTATAATATCAAAAGCAATGGGGCTAAACATGAGGGAGAAAGGGGTCAAGAAAAAAATCCCTCAAGTGGAGATCTCCCCTTAAGAAGGATATGTGATAATAATAAAAAGATTTAAGTGAGATAGCCTAGTTCGAAGCCGACTAAAACCGTTTAATAGTTGCCAGAATATAATGAAAAGGACGTCACCGGCACTGAATGAGGTACCGGTAACTATTTGTGTTAAGCGGGGTACCGGTACTTTAGTTTCCAAGGCAACCGTTCGCCTTCCTATTGTTATATTTTAAAATGTTGGGGAGGGAAAAATGTGTGTATTTTTAAAATGTTAGGGAGGGAAAAATTTGTGTAGGTGTGTGTGCGAGTGGCTGTGTGAGTGTGTGTGTGAGCGGGTGTACGAGTTTGTGCAAGTAGGTGTGTGTGTGCGCGCGTATGTGTAGGTTGCGTACAAGGATTTAGGCGCGTTTATATGTACTTATGTATATATAATTATATATATATATATATATATATATATATATATATATATATATATATATATATATATATATATATATATATATATATATATATGTGTGTGGTGTGCAGGCGTGCTTATGTACTGTATGTGTTTTCCTACCCTCCCTTGGACTAAGCTCAGTTCCAAGCCCTGCATCCCACGCAAAAAACAAAAAACAAAAAAACGCACACACTAAATAAATTAATAAATAAAACAATAAAACAAAATCATCTGATAATTCAGTAATCACATTTGTTGCCCCAAATTCGGCAGGGAAAAAATATGGTCCTCCCACCGTATTGGCTCTCGATCATATTAAATTACAATCTGGTGAATTATCGTGAATGAAGCTTTGGGTCGAGGGGTAATTAATGAATGGGGCTAGGGGGGGGGGGGGGGGGAGTAATTAATTAAATACTTTGTTGTTGTTGTTGGGTTATTTATTATTTTGATTACTATTGTTGCTGTTATTGTTATTATTTTCCTGATTATTGTTATTATTAATTATTTATTTTATTATTGTTGTTATAATATGTTTGTGGAGGTTTTTGGTGGTAAGTGGTTTTATTGTTGGTTATGGTGGTAATCCCTATGGTTGTGGTTTGTGTGGTGGTGGTAATTGTTACGGTGGTGTTAGTAATGATGGTGCTGGTAATGATTATATTGTTAGTGGTGGTGGTGTTGGTGGTAATTGCTATGGTGGCAGTAGTAGTGGTGGTGGTAGTGTTGTTGGTGGAAGTAGTAAAGTTGCACCTCTCTCAGCCGGCGCCCCTCCTCTCATCCAACACCCCTTCCCCTTATATACAGTACCTCTCCACTCCACTCTCATAAACTCTTTCTCGCACTCTCCATTCGCTCCACATCACCAAACTACCTCAAGGTATTCCACTTCACACTCTCCAGCACATCCACATCCACTCCTACTACCACAGTGTATAGTCACTGCCACAAAATCAGCGTATTTTGCATAACCGAACTTTCAATATGCAAAAACCAACCCATTAACTATTTGGTCCGAGCGGGTCTTTTTTCCTTTCCCTGTTACTTATCATTAATTTGGAGATTTTAAGACGTTTCACCCCATTAGTTTGGCGGTGATAACTCTAGCCCATGCAAGTGTAGATTTTTTTCTGGGCGAGACATTATTTTATCGAAAAAATGTAAATATTTTGCTTGACTGGGGTCTGGGTCGCCATTGTTTTAGTTTCGAACAACAGTGTATAGAATTCCCCTGAGCCAATATATATAGCAATTTTAGGTATCAATCAATATAGATAAACATTATATAGAATTCCCCTAAACCTACATAATAGCAATTTTAGGTATACATCAAAATGTGTACACATTCTCGAACACCACTATAGTGAACTCCCCTGAACCTAAACATAACCTTGAATTGTCTACCTATCAGTCAAAATAATATACCTTACATATTATAGAACACCATTAGGCTATAGAGAATTCCTTTGAGCCTCTACACAGCAATTCTAGGTACTGGTATCAATCACAATATATATATATATATAAATATCACTTAACATGTATAAAAACACTCCAGAACAACAACAATATATAGCATTCCTCTGAGCCTAGAAGCCACAGAACACTTTATGGTTACACACACATCATGGTTATGACTGGGGGGGGGGGGGGGTTATTGTGGCGGATATCGGTCACCCAACCTCCGCCATCTTGGTGCCACTTCTCATGTTTTCTTCTCTTTGTTGTAGTAGTAGTAGTTAAATAAAAAAATCAATGTTGTAGTAGTAGTAATCCACGATGATGAGTCTGAGTGCTGACCCCGGAATAGTAAGTAGCTGAATGACTACCAAGTCGGACGCTTTGATGACTGTTCTGACCTGGTTTAGGGTCCAAAGAGGGGATGCACAGGCTGAGTGGTTTATAAAAAAAAAAAAAAAAAGTAGTAGTAGTAGTAGTAGTAGTAGTAGTAGTAGTAGTAGTAGAATACTACTGTATACTGGAATTGCCGTTCTACAACCGTCTTCCAAACTGTCCCATTTCATATATTCGTTTTGTGATTAGCTAAATGATAGACATTGATGTTAAAAACAGCAAACTACATTGAATATACAGTAGAATTTATTATATTTAACTTTTATCTAAACACACACACACACACACACACACACACACACACACACACACATATATATATATATATATATATATATATATATATATATATATATATATATATATATAGAGGGGAGGTGTGGTCTTGCCACTGGCCAGGTAATCCAAAGGTCCCGGGTTCAAATCCCGATGTATCAATGGGAAGATATTATTGGGATGGAATTTGTGCTGTACCTGGTATCAGTGCATTACCACAAGCCCACCGAAACGTCAATAAGATACCCTCATTGTTCCCTGATTAAATAGCACTGTATGAATATTCCCATATTCAAAATATGCTATAGGGGTGCAATGCCTGGTGAGTTATCTGCTCAACAGGTGGCGTTGTGTGTGTGTAAGTGTGACAGTCCGAGTGTAGGGGGTGAGACAGTGAAGCACGGGAACGAGGTGGCTTCAGAGATGGGGTCGTTTCGGGCCATGAGTGAGCACCGTGCCTCATGTGAAGGCAAGATGGCAGGTGCTCGTTGTACTCTACGTGCTTCACATGTCTCACTCCCTAGACTGGAACAAGGCCTCACGGGCTTCACTGTTCATTGTAAAGCGGTGAATGTTAAGGCTCTCAGCCTATGCCCGAGAGGAAGTAAGTTGGAATATAGAAAAAAAAAAAAAAAAAAAAAAAAATATATATATATATATATATATATTATATATACTGTATATATATTTGTGTATCAAAATTGTGAAAACACTTGAAAACAAAAATACTTAAACATAAGACTGCACATATAAAGGCTATTGTCTTATGTATTAGTGGTGTAGCATGATTTATTGTAACAACTGTACATACATTAATACCTTTCCCAGATGTATTAGTGGTGTAGCATGATTTATTTGGCCGACTGTACACACATAAATAAAAGCTGGGAGAGAGAGAGGTATCCTAACATTATCATTAAACAAATAAAGGGATTTAAGTAACACCCCGTTCTTACATTAATCATCAATTACAAACCCCAATGCACTTGAATAAACTAATGAAAGCATATGGTCCTCCCGGGATTCCAACTCTTTCCCAGATATATATAGTGGCGTAGCAAACTAACATGATTTTTTTGGGCGACTATGCACAAATAAAGGGCTTTCCCAGATATATTTAGTGGTGTAAGTTAAGGGAGCCCACCTCGCTTTTTTGTTCTCTTTCTCTCCCTCTCTCTCTTTGGCTTGTATCTATTCGGCCCCATTCAGCCTACTGTTTTAAGACGTTTATCCCCATCCAGGTGTCAATATTTTCCTGGCGAGCGGTAGCGAGCCATCATTTATATATATATTTTTGTTTTGACAGCAAGCTAAATTTGTAAATTTTTTGATAGAAAAATTTCTCCGGCGAAGCCGGATTTTTCCATACAATGCTGGCTCGCTTTCGCTCGCCAGGAAGAAATCGACACCTGGATGGAGATAAACGTCTTAAAACAGTTGGCTGAATGGGGCCGAATGGATACAAGCCAGGGAAAGAGAGTAAAGGAGAGAGAAGGATAAAAAAAGGCCGGTGACCCCCCTTAACAAACTAACATGATTTATTTGGCCAACTGTACACAAATACAGGCTTATTCCCAGATATATTTAGTGGCGTAACAAACTAACACGACTTATTTGGCCAACTGTACACAAATACAGGCTTATTTGGCCAACTGTACACAAATACAGGCTTATTTGGCCAACTGTACACAAATACAGGCTTATTTGGCCAACTCTACACAAATACAGGCTTATTTGGCCAACTGTACACAAATACAGGCTTATTTGGCCAACTGTACACAAATACAGGCTTATTCCCAGATATATTTAGTGGCGTAACAAACTAACATGATTTATTTGGCCAACTGTACACAAATACAGGCTTATTTGGCCAACCGTACACAAATACAGGCTTATTTGGCCAACTGTACACAAATACAGGCTTATTTGGCCAACTCTACACAAATACAGGCTTATTTGGCCAACTCTACACAAATACAGGCTTATTTGGCCAACTGTACACAAATACAGGCTTATTTGGCCAACTATACACAAATACAGGCTTATTCCCAGATATATTTAGTGGCGTAACAAACTAACATGATTTATTTGGCCAACTGTACACAAATACAGGCTTATTTGGCCAACTGTACACAAATACAGGCTTATTCCCAGATATATTTAGTGGCGTAACAAACTAACATGATTTATTTGGCCAACTGTACACAAATACAGGCTTATTCCCAGAACGCTTGGCCTTCCTTTGAACTACCTCGTGGATTCATTATTCCTTGGGATTAAATAATTCAATTACGCCCCCGAGTCCGAAGCAATCCAGGGCTAGCGATAACTTTGATTCATGGGCAGAGTGCAGGTTGAGGTATTGAGGGTGTGTTGGGAGTCTGTGGTGGTTGTTGTGATTGTTTTGGTAGATATAATGGTAGTAGTTGTTGTGGTGGTAGTAATAGTTGGTGGTGGTGGTGTTGTCTTTAAATGGGTGATGACTTTGATTCGTAGTGGGTGTGTGTTGGTGGTTGTTGTGTTAATTGTGGTAGATCATAGTGGTAGTAGTAGTAGTAGTTGTTGTTGTTTTTGTTGTACTATCAATATAAGCAATCCAGGGCTAGCGATAACTGATTCATGGACAGAGTGCAGGTTGAGGTATTAAGGGTGTGTTTTGAGTCTGTGGTAGATATAGTGGTGGTAATGTTGTTGGTGGTGGTAATAGTTGTGGTAGATATACCGTAGTAATAGTAGTAGTTGTTGTTGTAGGGTTGTTGTGGTAGATATAGTGGTGGTAATGTTGTTGGTGGTGGTAATAGTTGTGGTAGATATACCGTAGTAATAGTAGTAGTTGTTGTTGTAGGGTTGTTGTGGTAGATATAGGGATGGTAATTCTTGTTTTGGTCGATATAGTGGTAGTAGTAGTAGTTTTTGTTGTAGTAGTAGCAGTAGAAGTATCTTACATAATTATATACCAGTATGCATATTTGTTATTACCGAGTGCTCCACACAAGGTGTGGATATAGTCTCACGTCTTAATGACGGTGTAATTGTTGGTAGCTCTTTAATATTGGTTGTGGTAGTAATTGCTATGATGGCAGTAGTGATGGTGGTGGTAATGATTGTTGTTAGTGGTGGTGGTGTTGGTGGTGGTAGCTTTTTAATATTGGTTGTGGTGGCAGTAGTGATGGTGGTGGTAATGATTGTTGTTGGTGGTGGTAGCTTTTTAATGTTGGTTGTGGTGGCAGTAGTGATGGTGGTGGTAATGATGTGTTTCACTTGTAAAGTTTCGAAATTCGAGGTCAGAACGTCTTTGTAGGTCTACCCCTCGGTTAAGCTCCCACAACGTTCACGGACTTGCATCTTTTTACCTAGTTCAGTTTATCCATCCTCTCTGCACGCCCAAACCAGCCAAGCCTTGTGGTACGCATCTCTTCACTGATACACGGAATACCTAACCATCCCCTCAATTCCTCTTTGGATATCCTATCTTGCAGTTTAAACTTACACATTCATCTCAGAATTATAATTTAAATTAAGTTTCATTCTGCTGATAACATCCACTTTAACTGGCTATATTTCTGAAGCGTAGGTCATAGTGCTTCTATTATGTGAAGCATACTCCTCTCTCTTCAAGAGAAGTGAAAGTCTACTCATGTATACAATGAACTGTAGTTCTCTGAGCTTTCCTTAACCACAGCTAACTCTAATTAATTGATTGTGGCAGATTCAGCCCCACCTGCGGCAGAGATGTTATCTCTCAAGTAACAAACCATGTCCACCAGCTCCAGCAACTCTGGCAAAGTTGACACTTTCGGGCCGGTCTTTCAGCACTAGCTCCCCTAGCATACAACACATTCAAATGTTTCAATTTCGGATTTTGTCCTTGGCAGAAGTCCTTTTATCCTAATACAGCACTTCTTCCCATGATGCACCTACAACGAACGCTACAGTGCATAAAGTTCGTACCCACCCCCTTCTCTACACACTACACAAGGGTAGGCACACCTTTTGTCTCAGTTCGTACCCACCCCCTTCTCTACACAATACACAAGGGTAGGCACACCTTTTGTCTCAGTTCGTACCCACCCCCTTCTCTACACACTACACAAGGGTAGGCACACCTTTTGTCTCAGTTCGTACCCACCCCCTTCTCTACACACTACACAAGGGTAGGCACACCTTTTGTCTCAGTTCCTCGCCATAATTCACTTGGGTTTTATTCATATTAACTGTTAATCGATACAAACCATCCGAGGCGAGCATTAACTTTGTATCCTGGGCCTGGTGTAGTGAGAGTTACTTAGGGTCTAGTGAGTGGCTTTGTTGTGGTTGTATATATAGTAGTAGTAGTAGTAGTAGTAGTAATAGTAGTAGTAGTAGTACAAATAGTAGTAATAGTAGTAGTAATAGTAGTAGTAATAGTATGAATAATAATAGTAGTTGTAAAATTATATAAATAATAGTACTAGTAGCAGTAATAGTAGTAGTAGTTGTAGTATAGTAGAAGTAGTATTGAGTGCGTGGGGTTATAACTTTGAATAGTGTGTATAGTGCAAGGAGGTTTTTAGTTTGTTCCATAGACCTCCATCAAGCTTAAAGAAAATACCCCAAAGACCTCCCTTCGAGATAAATTGGTACAGTTTTCGGTAGAAATACGTCCAGGCCCGATGCCCGATTCCTCCTAAATTTCAAGCACGCTACCATTCGTCAGGAAGAAATATACACCGATGTGGCACGAGAGGTAAGAAGAAGAAGAAAAAAAAAAAAAAAAAAAAAAAAAATAGATAATAATACAACACAAATTGATGTACAGAGAGAGAGAGAGAGAGCTATAACGAAAGTAATAACATAAACCTTAAGATCAATGTACTTACGTATTTTAAAGGCATGTTTAAATCATGAACTTTCTTTACTTACTGTTGCGTTCCTAGTGTGTGTATGTGTTGGTGAATTATATATATATATATATATATATATATATATATATATATATATATATATATATATATAGAGAGATAGATATGAGAGAGAGAGAGCGAGAGCGTGAGCGTGTGTTTGAGACATATAGATACCAGTACTTATTAAGTCTACTGCACACCTAGTGTTTTGGACTATACATTATATATTTATATACTGATAGTGCGTTAGTATATCCACACTTACAATGATGTGTGTTGACGCCTTATTTATAATATAGGTACTGTATTAGGTACCGGTATGTTTTGTTTACCTTAGTAGAAAGTACTATGTGTTTACCAAATTTGCAAGTCCTGTGTTTATGTGATGACCATGTATTGCGTTTGCTGTGTTTACTTGTTTACACACCTAAAGAAACCCTATACGGTAACGGGGATCGGCCAACCTCCGCCATCTTGCAGCCACGGGTCATAGTTTCCTCTCAATGCATTTCCATAACGCAGTTGGGTCTGAGTACATGTCTACATGATTAGATTGATATCCAACATTCGAAAATGGATATTAAGAACATTAGAGTCTGCAGAAAATCGATTGGCCCACACAAGGCAGATCCCTCTCACACCCAACCCTAATTATAAGGCCCAATATATTCGATATGATCAAAACCGAAATATAGCCTCGTTGTTTGATTATATCATTTTATTTCTCTCACTCCCAACATCAAACACCTCCCAATGAAATTAATGTGATCGTCCCGGGATTCGAACCTGGGTTACCACACACAAATCTTAAATACTCTAACCTTTGGTGAAGGTATTGAGGGATAAGCCTTTAAAACGGCACCTCGTAGCTACTTTTCTACTTTTTGCAGTGTATAGAGGGGAGTGGTGTTGGAGAGAGAGGAAGCTGTTGGAGTGGCTTTTTTATATGTGTGTTAGTCTGTATGTGTATTTGTCTGTACCATCATCTCTACATTATACTTCTCGTTGTTTATAGGGGAAGCTGTTGGAGTGGCTTTGTTATATGTGTGTTAGTCTGTATGTGTATTTGTCTGTACCATCATTATACTTCTCGTTGTTTATAGGGGAAGCTGTTGGAGTGGCTTTGTTATGTGTATGTGTGTTAGTCTGTTACACCAGCAAGACAGTTTAGGTACCAAAATGGCGACCAAAGAACATAGATGGCCACTCACTCTCTCTAGCTACAGGGTCTCTACACATAGCCTTATTTTCTCTGGTGTGGGTGGTGGAGTATACAGTACACCCTGTTCCAAAGGAGTAGGCCAAAACTCGGGAACATTAAGAGGGGTCACCTGCTATTTATCTCTCCTTTTCTCTCTTTCCCTGGCTTGTATCCATTCGGCTCCGTTCAGCCTACTGTTTTAAGACTGTTTATCCCTATCCAGGTGTCGATTTCTTCCTGGCTAGCGATAGCGAGCCAGCATTGTATGGAGATATCCGGCTTCGCCGGATCTATCTGTCTATATATCTATCTACCCTTCTACCCTTCGATCTATCTATCTATCATCTATCTATCTATTTATCCATCTATCCATCTATCTAGCTATCTATCTTATCCATCTATCTGCCCACACCTGTATCGTGACCGGGACTAATCGAAGACCTAATGGGGGAGGAGGCGGGCCCCAAGTTTTAATTTATTGGCTATTTTTATACCATATTGATCCCTTGAGTTATATATCTCTTACGCAGCACACACACACATACACACACTCACTCTCACTCACTCACTCACTCAGACAGACAGACAGATTCTCTCACACACACACACACACACACACACACACACACACACACACACACACACACACACACACACACACACACTATCTTTGTCTATCCATCTATCTCTGTATCTCTCTCCATCTATATATATACCCCCCCCTCTCTCTCTCTCTCTCTCTCTCTCTCTCTCTCTCTCTCTCTCTCTCTCTCTCTCTCTCTCTCTCTCTCTCTCTCTCTCTTAATTTATCTATATTTATCTATTTTTGTCTTTCTCTCTCTCTTGCCCTACTCCCCCCTCCTCAAGTGACTGACTTGGAAAAGGATTTGAGTGTTCTGATCAGCAGTGACCTAACGTTTGTCAAGCAGTGCATTGAAGTAGAGAAGAAAGCTCAGAAATAATTGGGCTATATTAAGAGGCAATTTAAGTATAACAATAAGGAAATAATCCTCACACTTTACAACGCTCTGATACGGCCTCTCCTGGAGTATGTTGTTCAATTCTGGTCTCCAGCACTCAGGAAAGATATAGAGCGACTAGAAAGAGTACAAGCTAGAGCTACAAAGCTTATTCCATCGCTTAGAATAATGAGCTATGAGGACCGGTTGAGAGCTCTTGATCTCTTTCCGTTGGAGACAGCAGACTACCAAGTCAGCTCATTGAAGTAATTAAAATACTTTATGGGTTTGACAATGTGGATTATAGCAAAATGTTTTGCCTCAATATGAATACAACATGTAACCATGGCTGGTAATTATAATTGAAAAGGTTCATCACTAGTATTTGTGGAAACTACAAGATCTGTTCTATCTGGAACAAACTTCCCACCAAAGTTGTAAACAGTTCTTCAGTAGAGCAGTTCAAGAAGAGAATATATAGTATTTTGCACACTCTGTAATGAGTGTAGTGCACGAAACAGTCTCTCTCCTTCCACTTCGAGTATCTCCTCGGAATAGACCGCAAGGTCTCCGAGATACTAACTATTCATTGTAACTCCTTGTAACTCCTCTTCCCTTCCCTCCCCTTTGCACCCTCTGCTAATTTCTCACGTAGCCAGTAAATTTAGACCGGATTTACGCGGGTACGGGTAATCATTAAAGAGGACCTATATAAACGCCCTTTGGTCAGTCCGTAGCCAACCCTAGAGACCCTATAGCAACAGAGATCGGCCAACCTCCGCCATCTTGGTGCCACTGCTGATATTTTAAGACGTTCGCCCCATTACTTTGGCGATTTTAAGAACTTTCGCCCCATTTCTGTAAATTTTAAGACTTTTCGTGCCATTTAGTTGTCGATTTTTTCCTGGCGAGCCTGTAATTTAAGAGGAATCGGCCTTCGGCCGGGACATTTTTCTACCGAAAATGTACAAATTTATCTTGAAAGGGGTTCCTATTGGTTAAGGTGTTATTTACTGGCCGGGGTTCGAGCCCTGGCTGGGTCATGTCACAAACATATTAAATATTATATTCCGTTTCTTTTCAACTGGCGGTAAATTGCAAAGTTCCCATCAAGATTTATCAGATATTTTGAAGATTTTGTAGTGAAATATGGTGGTAATTATATAAACCTGGTCTTAATGTGATGCAGAGACAGTAGTGTCATATTGTTTATATAAACCTGGTCTTCATATGATGCAGAGACAGTAGTGTCATATTGTTTATATAAACCTGGTCTTCATATGATGCAGAGACAGTAGTGTCATATTGTTTATATAAACCTGGTCTTCATATGATGCAGAGACAGTAGTGTCATATTGTTTATATAAACCTGGTCTTCATATGATGCAGAGACAGTAGTGTCATATTGTTTATATAAACCTGGTCTTCATATGATGCAGAGACAGTAGTGTCATATTGTTTATATAAACCTGGTCATCATATGATGCAGAGACAGTAGTGTCATATTGTTTATATAAACCTGGTCTTCATATGATGCAGAGACAGTAGTGTCATATTGTTTATATAAACCTGGTCTTCATATGATGCAGAGACAGTAGTGTCCATATTGTTTATATAAACCTGGTCTTCATATGATGCAGAGACAGTAGTGTCATATTGTTTATATAAACCTGGTCTTCATATGATGCAGAGACAGTAGTGTCATATTGTTTATATAAACCTGGTCTTCATATGATGCAGAGACAGTAGTGTCATATTGTTTATATAAACCTGGTCTTCATATGATGCAGAGACAGTAGTGTCATATTGTTTATATAAACCTGGTCTTCATATGATGCAGAGACAGTAGTGTCATATTGTTTATATAAACCTGGTCTTCATATGATGCAGAGACAGTAGTGTCATATTGTTTATATAAACCTGGTCTTCATATGATGCAGAGACAGTAGTGTCATATTGTTTATATAAACCTGGTCTTCATATGATGCAGAGACAGTTATTCAAATCGCCAAACTAATGGGGCAAATGTCTTAAAATCTAAAATCAAATACAAAATGAAGGGGCTAAACACGAGGGAGAAAGGTGTCCAGAAAATAATACCTTTAAAATGGGGTAAAAGTTATTAAAATCACCAAACTAATGGGGCGAACGTCTTAAATTCTTAAGTGCTCCTCCTCATATGGTGTTTATATTCACATGAAGGTCTTTGAAGAATGCCCCGGTTAGGAAAACACAAACCTAGATGAGAATTGTTTATTTCGATACCTTAAGATTAAAGACTACAGAAATACATGCATATGAACGGACTATTTTGTTTTTCACCTGTTTTGTAGATGATAGCACTAGTAGCATTTATAATAATTATGATATACTTATCATTATTATAATATCAACAGTTTAAGAAAAGCCAATAATCTTAATAAATAAAGGTCAATGTTTGTCTGTTTGTCAGTTACCCGACCTTTGTACCTTTGTTACTAAACTCCTCCCACAGTTTTGGTGCCAGGTGGGAGTGTGGGGCACCGTTGGAAAGCCCAGGCTTTGGAGATGGTTTTAGGCGAGTTTAGTGGAAATCAGAGACACTTTTGTTTAATAACATTTTCGGCAGAACTTATGTAGTATACGGGAGCGAAAAAAATGCGAAAAAATTTGCCGTTTGGGGCAGAAGGAGGCCTCCGATCGGAAAGGTGTATGGAACGAAAGTTGTTCGCAGTTCCCCAAAATGGGGGTACGGATGTGGTCAGATCCAAAATCGGAGGTCATTTAGCGGCCGAAATCGAGGTCGCCGTTTAATGAGGCACAGGGAGGTCGAGGCCGGTGATTATGGTAGTAGTAGTATTGTGATGATTGTGGTAGTAGTGATTGATGATGGTGATTATGGTAGTAGAATTTAAACCCGGGCAACGCCGGGTACCCCTCCTAGTTATAGCAATAAGATTATCATTGCAAATATATAAACATAGCATTAATGATGATAATGATATATATAATAATAATGCTAAATAATAATAATGATAATAGTAATGATAAAAATATAACAATAATAATAATAATAATAATAATAATAATAATAATAATAATAATAATAAATAATAAATAATAATAATAATAATAATAATAACAATAATAATAATAATAATAACAATAATAATAATAATAATTATAATAACAATAACAATAATAATAATAATAATAATAACAATAATAATAATAATAACAATCGTAACTATACAATTTCATCACCATCGTATCTTAGTATATATGTTAATACAATTACTATTAACACAGTTAACATGCAGTACATTATCTGTAATATATAACCATGCAATTTTAAAGTTACAAAAAAACACAACTTGAATTGCCTTAAGGGGGTGACCTGCTTTTTGTTATTTCTGTCCTTTTCTCTCTTTCTCTGGCTTGTATCCATTTGGCCCCATTCAGCCTACTGTTTTAAGACGTTTATCCCCATCCAGGTGTAAACATTTTACTGGTGAGCGGTAGCGAGCCAGCATATTTTTTAATTTTGTTTGACAGCAGGCTAAATTTGTATATTTTTCGATAGAAAAATTTCTCCGGCGAAGCCGGATTTCTTCATATAATGCTGGCTCGCTGTCGCTCGCCAGGAAGAAATCGACACCTAGATGGGGATAAACGTCTTAAAATAGTTGGCTGAATGGGGCCGATTGGATACAAGCCAGAGAAAGAGAGAAAAGGACAGAAATAACAAAAAACAGGTCACCCCCCTTAAACACTTCACCACCACTACGTAGTTTTCATCCTATGCTGGTTACCATTAGATGATTTTCTTTAGTTTATAATTATCTATGCGACTCAAATGGGTTAGTACAATCCTAATAAATCCTCTCAGCAACATAGGTCCTTCTTAAACTGCTTAAAATCATCTCATTTTAGCCAGAGTCGAAAGTAAAAAGTCGGCATAGTTAAGAAGGACCTCTGTTATTCTGAAGGGGTTAAGAAGGACCTATGTTATTCTGAAGGGGTTAAGAAGGACCTATGTTATTCTGAAGGGGTTAAGAAGGACCTATGTTATTCTGAAGGGGTTAAGAAGGACCTATGTTATTCTGAAGGGGTTAAGAAGGACCTATGTTATTCTGAAGGGGTTAAGAAGGACCTATGTTATTCTGAAGGGGTTAAGAAGGACCTATGTTATTCTGAAGTAAGAAGGACCTATGTTATTCTGAAGGGGTTAAGAAGGACCTATGTTATTCTGAAGGGGTTAAGAAGGACCTATGTTATTCTGAAGGAGTTAAGAAGGACCTATGTTATTCTGAAGGGGTTAAGAAGGACCTATGTTATTCTGAAGGGGTTAAGAAGGACCTCTGTTATTCTGAAGGGGTTAAGAAGGACCTCTGTTATTCTGAAGGGGTTAAGAAGGACCTCTGTTATTCTGAAGGGGTTAAGAAGGACCTATGTTATTCTGAAGGAGTTAAGAAGGACCTATGTTATTCTGATGGATAATTACCCGCGAACGATGTTGGACGTGGTTATTTTTTTTACCTTCGTGTGTGTTTTTCTTATCTCTAAAAGTTTGGACCGATTTTCACGAAATTTGGTGGGCATTTATGATATGCGCCAAGGAAAAAGTTATTGAACTTAGGAAGTTATTAGTGGAGCGCATACCTCCGCCAGCTTAGGCGGACAAAGACCTCATCGTTATTTTGAAACGATGACAAGATTCTATATACTGTATAGTCTATTCACTATAAGGAGGCCAACAATCACCTGGTTTTCTTATCTCCTTTTCTCTCTTTCTTTGGCTTGTATCCATTCGGCCCCATTCAGCCTACTGTTTTAAGACGTTTACCCCCATCCAGGTGTCAATATTTTCCTGGCGAGCGGTAGCGAACCAGCATATATATATTTTTTGTTTTGACAGCAAACAAAATTTGTACATTTTGTGATAGAAAAATGTGTCCGGCGAAGCCGGATTTATCCATACAATGCTGGCTCGCTATCGCTCGCCAGGAAGAAATCGATACCTAGATGAGGATAAACGTCTTAAAACAGTTGGCTGAATGGGGCCGAATGGATACAAGCCAGGGAAAAAGAGAAAAGGAGATAGAGATAAAAACAAAAACAAAAAAACAAAACGGTGATCCCCCCTTAACCCTTTCAGTACCGGTGCCGTCCTTTTAACTTTATTCTGGCTACTATTAGACGATATTATGCAGTTTCAAATGGACCTCCAGCAAGGGTTTCGAACGATATTACTTAACCCTTTACTACTACCACAGATCCTTCTTAAGCTGCATAAAATCGTCTAAATATAACTAACAAATAAAAGAAAAGACGTCACCGGTACAGAAGGGGTTAATCTCTGTAACTCAACAAGGGCTAGACAAATGGGCTGTACATTTCCACACCTATTCCCTGGCTGACCTTTCCCAATTGGTAGAAATATTAGCTCAATTACTACTCTTGTCTGTTTACATTTAATTATAGCAGGGGTTGATATTGCTGGCCTAATTAGGACTAGAACAATCGAGCTGGTTATACGAGTGGTTTTGTGTTTTTATTATTATTATTTTGTTTTCATATACATATTTTGCTAAATCTTCAATGTCTTATTTCCAAATACCGGTAGCGATTTTGATAAGTTCGTTTATCTGATGTGAAGCCATTGATCTCAGGTGCTGATGAGTGATTGGTGCTTCTAAATGCTTGTGTGCTTGCTTTTTGTGGGCGAACAGTAATGTGTTCTTCTCTTGTCACCTCTGTTTCCTTTCTCGTGTCTCTTGCTGATCCTCCCTACCCCTTTGTAGGAATATGGGCTGGCCACTGACTGACTGACTGACTGACTGAATTTTGTCTTCCGTCTTGGTGGTGTAATGGTTAAGGTGTCTAAATATCTGTGTGTGATAACCCGGGTTCGAATCTTGGTGGATCACATACAGTATATGATTTCATTAATTTCATTGGAGGTGTTTGGTGTTGTGGTGAAATTAATAAAACATTAGATTATATTGTGCGTTCCTGTTTAGGTTTGTTTGTTCTGCAAGTGTTACATTTTAATTCCTACTATTTGGGACGGGTCAGCCAGGGAATAGATGTGGAACTTTGTAGCCCATTTGCTTCTGTCGATTTTGAGTTCGACGATGTTAAGTGTCTTTATTTCTGGCCTACACCCTGTTTTGTTTTTCAACTGACGGTAAATTGCAAAGTTCCCATCAAGATTTCTCAGTTATTTAGGAAGATTTGGAAATGAAATATGGTGCTAATTACATAAACTTGGTCTTAATATGATGCAGAAACACAGTGGTTTCATATTTGTCCACTAAGTATCGAGAAATTAGCTGCTAAGGGATTCAATTTACCGTCAGATGAAATGAAACTGAGTATAGTTGTAGTGAATGGATCATAGTAACTTTTAACTTCGAAGGAAAATAATCTTAGTTGAAAGAAGTCATCTGCAAGTAGCCATTAATGAAAACAAATAATCGCCTAGGAGTTAGCTAAAATACAAACTTATCAACAATATATTAAAGCTATATATAGATGAGTTTAGGCTTCAACGTAAACAGTCTTTCTAAAATAGTCTAGAAAACTTATTATATTACCGTATATTTCATATAATTAGCCTAATAAAAAAAAAACATTCTCTCTCTCTCTCTCTCGCTTTCTCTCCATCTGCCTATGTGTGTGTGTGTGTGTGTGTGTGTGATATTTATATGTTGTGTATAATACTCGAGTATTCCATGATTAGGCATTGCAATTATCTCGTTATCTGATTAGTTTTTTTAGGTGAAAATCAACATTATTATTTGTATAAGTTGTAGAATAGTACTTTTATAATATGACTTATTTGGTTAATTTTATCAGAACTCATACCTATTTGTTTATTGCTGATTCAAGGTATATATACCAACTTATTGATCTCTCTCTCTCCTGCGTGTGTTCTATGTTCAGTTTTTCATTATCGACTCGAGGTATTTTCGATATATTTGTCTTTTGTTCTCTCTCTCAAAAGCTGGTCAGTTGGTCGTCGCTGATTCGAACCACCTTCAATTCCTTGTTTAAGCTACCACCTCCACTACCATCGCCCCCGTAGCCTATCCTCCAGTAGTTCCCCTGGATAGGCTCGCTCCTCTTGCTCTGCCCCGTCCTGTTCCACCTATCCTTCGTGTCTCCCGCTTTTCTGTCAGCGTACTTCCTCTCGGCATCCAGTTTCCGTTCCCGCTGGTTCCGTAGTCTGATACTTCGGTCTGTTTTGGCGACCCACACGGTGTCTTCTTCCTTGTACGTCCATTCCTCCTCTCGAAAACACCTTTGCGCCTTCTCTGTTTCCCGCCATTTAGCTAGACTCGTTTTTCGCGCCCTTTCCTCTTCCCGCCATTTGGCTAGATTCGTTTTTCCCGCCCTCTCCTCTTCCCGCCACTTTGCCAGATTCGTTTTTCGCTCCCTGGACTCCTCTTCCCTCCTCCTCCTTTCCGCATCCCAGAATCGTATCCCTCGCTTCACATAGCCGTATTCCTCCTCCTCGTCCTCCTCTCCTCCCTCTTCTTCTCCATCATGTCTATCGCTATTTTCTATCCAGGATTCTCCATCGTTTCTGTCGCTATTTTCCCGCCACGATTCCGGCGTCTCGGCCCGGGCCAATCTGGAGATGGGGTCTTGTCTCATCTTGGCGCTCGGGATGGTCAGAACGCCGTACCTTCCCTCGTAGCTCAGGTCCGTGAAATCGTCGCTGTGGTAATCGTCGAACTTCCTCACGGTGTCCTCGGTTAGCCAGTTATTTTGATGGCTGGGTCGCAGTTGGTTGTGCTTTATCGGATATGGAGTATCTTTTCGCCGGGATATTCTCTCCTCTATGCCCCCTCTTCTCTCGGGTTTTCTCTGGGTGTCTTGGGGTCGGTAGCGCCAGGAGCTGTTGATCTGGCACCCGGGATTGTTACTTCTTCCGATGTTTCGGTGATTGGCGGCCCTCCAGTCGAAATCGGTTTGGGTGAAGGCGTATTTTTGCCCGCCTCCCAGGGACAAGTTCTCGGTTGACTTGCCTCGCGCCGCCATTACCATTTGTCCTTCTTTAGCACTCAGGCTTTGTCGGTCGCTCTTCGTGGTCAGGTTTCCTTCGCTACCACCACGCCACATGCTTTTATTATTATTACCACCACCACCACCAACGCCAACGCCACGCCCCTTCACGCTCCGCCCAACTTGGATGTGATTGAGGGAAGCGTAGGGTGTCCACTCGTCCAGGATCCGCTCCATACGCGTCACCTGTTCGATCTTCCCTACGCTCGACCGGCCCCTCCCCCGGCCCCTGTCGATAAAACTGAACCCTCCCGGGGCCTTTTGGGTACTCCTAGCAAGGTTTGAGCCCGGAGTGGATACCCGTTTGATGCTCCCGGACTCGATGCGGGCGGATACAGTGGTGCGTTTGGTAGTGGTGGTGGTGGCGTGATGCTATTCGGCTCGTATGGCCCGGCAGAGGGTGGCGGCGGCGATGAGACCCGCCAGCTCCAGCACACCCACGCCCAC